>JAWNPM010000168.1:2400000-3000000 GCA_035047505.1 Drosophila parthenogenetica | reverse complement strand
ATAATTGTTAGTGAATATTATACTATAATATTTATATACATATATATAAATTATACCTTATATACTTTATATAATGTATAGTTAAAGCATCAAGTAAGAAGAAGCGTAAACCATTTGCTAAAACATTTTTAGCGTTTAAAAAACAAAACCATAGCACAAAACTCAGTAACTAAAAAGCAAAAAAGAAACCAACATAAAACACATACATTTTTTATATGACAAAAAGTTTGACAGTAAAAGAAAGGAGAAAAAACCAAAATATATACAAAAAAAAAAAAAAAGAAAAAAAAACAATGAGTAAGCGAAAGCGAAACAAAATACAGCATTAGCAAAGCGTTTTTCTAGTTATGTAAGTGATCTTTTGTTAAAAAACAAAAACAAAACAAAAAAAATCAACAACTAAAACTTTGAAAATTATAAAAACAACTTCAAGATGATAAAATACAAAGCTGCCTAAAACCAACCAAGGGTACAGTTCGGTACGGTACAGTGCGGGACAGTACCATGCCAGACTGTACCAAAAGCTTGCACACAGTTATATCCGTGTGTGAATACAGGGTTTATGGATAAACTCTATGTACATTCGTAATGAATTCAAAACCTTTTCCTGTGCAATTTTATCGTTTTATCAGTTAACAAGTGAAATCAAATGCTTATAAAAATTACAACCACACACACCTACATGCATTTAAAGCTACACACACACACACACATACAGACAGACACTCACATTATATACAAAAAATTTGGTTTGGCTTCTTTTTGGAAGTTTATTATATTATTATATATTTGGTATAACTTCTTACATATTTTAATGTGCGTTTTGTATAATTTCTTTGTTTTCTTTGTATTGAGAATAATTGAAAGCGCTCGTTGTTGTTTACAGCCATGCATATTTATTTATTGTATACTACTATAATTATGGAAAGAGACTTAACTCAACACGTTTCATTTTTCATTGTATGTACGACTAACTAAAACTACAAAAACGACAAACACAAACATATTTTTCTATTATTTTCAAAAATGATTTTCTTTATAGTAGGTACAATATATATACGTCTAGATTCAATTAATTTATGTCAACACAACCAATTTGAGTTCAAAAATATCAACAAACACATACATCACACCACACACACACACACACACATTGAAGGAGGACGATCGAGGAATACCTTAAAAAAAGATCCTTAGCAAAAGAATATAAATATATTTAAATATATTTGCATAGAACTAGAAAGCGTAAAGAAAACAAGGCGTTAAGCTTATGTATAAAACAAAAAACAAAACAAAATATTCATAATTCTAATTATTTTTTCATAATTATAGGAAACAATTTTTTGTTTGAACAAAATTTGCAACACGAAATCTAGTCAGCAAAATGAAGAAGCGAAGAGGAGTGAGGAGTTATAGAAGAAAAATTGAGGCAGCAAAATAAACTAATAATATTATTTATTATAAAAGATTAAAAGTTTAAATAAGGCAGATCAAAGTCAAAAATCACAGTAAACAAAAAAAAGTGTAGGCAAAAGCAAAATATTTTCAATATACTTACAATACGAGTAATGCAAATTTATATACTATATTCTATTTAAAATATACCATAACTACCATATAGCAAAGGAAAAAGTTAAAAAATTAACGTAGAAGTCGAAGATGATAAAACGGAAATCCGAAGAAATTATGAAATCCGAGCATAGAAAGTCCTTCAAAACAATAAATACTACTTATACAAAAATAAAACAAAAAATAATTAAAAATATTAACAAAACAAAATATAAATTATATTCTAGCTAAAATTTAAGCATAGCAAAATTGAGCGCGACAGTTGAAAAACAGCAGAGACAAAAAACTTTGTTCTTCAACATGTTTACAATTTTTTCCAATGAATTTACACACACATACAGATACACATAGACACACATACACATCCTTATAATTTATTGACATTTCTTTTGTAATGTAAAAAAGATCCAAAGATTTATTTTCTTTATATAGTATGCATATATATGTATTTATTATTATGCTTATATTTATATATGTATGCAATATTTTATATTATTCCCGTAACTGTAATAATTTCTTTATCGAAGAGCGAGCGCAAATGTGCGCAATCAGCAAAAGAGCAATAATGAGAGACAGAGAGCGAACGCAAAATTGAGACAGCGATCAAACGCAGGATTGAAAGCGAACGCAAAAAAGAGTCTTCTTTTGTTAATTGCCCACATAAGAATTTGCAATAATTCATGCTAGTTTTACTTATCTATTTGTAAACACATGTACATATATGTATGTGCATATGTGCGTATGTATTTACATCGTGTAGCTCACAGAAAGTAAATCGGAAGAAAACACGACAACAACAAAAAAATGAACACGAAATGTTTATTGATTAAGTGAAATTATGTACTTGATTTTGTTTAATTTATTTGTCAACAATACCATATTTTCATTAATACTATTATTACGTAATTCTAATATTGTGCAATAGTTTTAAATGCAGCAACAACAAGAACAACAGCAACATCAACAAAACATGCATCTCAGCTAAATTACAATTATAATTTCTTTAAGTAAAAACTAAAAAAACGTAACAAAAAACTAAAAAAAACATTAAAAAAAAAGAAAGCAAAGAAGAATGAAAGCAAAGGAAATGAAAGAAGAAATTCATTTATGTTTATGTAACTTAAATATATTAATATTATTATACAACAAACACAACATTATAACAATTATTTTTTCGTGTAATTTTTGAATTAAGCAAATTTGATATATATATTTATATATATATATATGTCTCTTTATAAACTATATACATATATAAATTTTTTTTCTTTATCTTTAAGTACAAACAAAACAAAACAAGAGCAAACAACAACAGAAACAAAAACAAAAAATATATAAATATTATTTATTGTATATTATAATTAATTTAATTTCAATTCGAATTTCGATTTATGTATTTCGAACTTTATTCATTTCAACGAAGCTAAAAAACAAACAAACAAAATTAGCAGGAGAGTTTCAAATTTAGAGAGTCGGAGAATTTATTCTCATACTCTATCTTTCTTTCTCTACACACACTCTCTTTACTCTCTCTCTCTCTCAATTTCGCTTCCTGTTTCGAACTTTAAGCGCGGAAATTCCGTGTTTTTCAACATTGAAACAAATTTTAATTTTATTTAGATTTTGATTTTAAGTTTGTTTATTTGAAACAATAATCTATTATTAATTTTGATTATTCTTTGCCCATACACATATACACACACACACACACACACACACACATACACAAAGCACATATTACAAATTCTAGAGGAAGCAAACGGTGAAAATAATGTGTAAACACACTTATACAACCCACTGTATATCACAATACTATAATGCTAAAAAAAAAGATGAAAAATTGTGTATTGAACTGTGTTTATTTATTTTTTTTTTCACGATTAATTTGATTTCTGCTTTTGAGTTCCTCTGTTTAGTTGAAATTATAAATTTCCTTTCGATTTGATTTCTTTTCTTTATGATTATGATAACTACTCATTATATTTATGTTTAATTTTATGATTTTTATAATTTGATTGAGTTTTGAAAAAAAAAAATGAAAAGAAAGAACAAAACAAAACAAAAAACAATTACCAATAATAATAATTTTTTTGTCAATAAAAAACACTTGATAAATTTTCACATAATTTTTTGTTTTCATTATTTTTCTGTGTCTATTGTACGTTTTATCTTTTTGTTATTTTCTTTATGTTTGTTTCTTTTGTTACTTTTATATATATTTGTGTAAATGTATTTCTGTCTCTACCCAACATTCTACATTTGTATGTATGTATGTAAGTGTGTGTGTGTGCCCAGAAAGCATGGAAAACTTCGCGCTCCCAACATAAAAAAAAAACAAATTCCGGAAGCGGAACGGAATTCATCGATTTCGGGCACCTGAGGCTACTTCTGCCATCTCTTTCGCGTTTCTAAGCAGAGCATGTCCCCTAACGGGATATTGGAAGTATCCAACTCCAGTCGCTTACTAGTCATGTCAGCAATCCAATGATCTCAAAGCTCATTCCAGTAATACTATGATAGACGTAATATACCAATCTCCATTTTTTTTTTTGGAGCGAATTCTAGTCCAAGAATCACACCCAACATTTACACCCACGCACGTACACAAACACATACACACACAAACCATAGCGTGCATTCCACGAACCGAAAATTTGACGAAAAGTTGCAATTTTACCAAATGCGATATTAATTTGTTGTGTGCAAACGGGAATACTATGATTTTTATTGAATTGATTATAAATTATGATTAGTTAGTCTCTAGTCTTATGCTTAGTTACATAATACATATAATCTATAGTAATATGCGCTTATTATTTATGTATACACACTATGGCGATCATAAACTAAAGTTAAACCAAAAAAAAGAAAAACACTCGAAAGAAAAGTGAAGTTAAGAAAAACAGAACCAGGTCAGCATAATATACAAAGTACGCCAGATATAAAATATATATGAATGTATATGTATATTTATATATATGCATTATGATCAAAACGACGATGATGATGAAGATGACACAATTTAGTTTTTTTATTAACATATTTATATCAATTACTTAATAATATTTATCAAACATTTCAAATGATATTTAAAAAAAAAAAAGAAAAAATTAAAAACAATGCAACCAAAAACAAAAAAAAAAAAACCAAAAACTAAATTAATATTATAAATGTATTTGCAAAATATATGATTATGAGTTTTTCTTGCTTTGCATATCAAATACACAATACTTGGTTAAGTTTTATTTCATTTCAAGTTATCTCTAATTTGTTTGGTGCTCAGTTCTTTGATTTGAGTTGTTTCTTTATTTTCTGATTTTTCACTTTGTACCCCTAATTTTCTAATTGCTGTGCTGATCCTAGTTTTGTCTAGTCGCCTCAGCTGTTTTTTCCCTTGACATTGCCATTTCCTCTAACCAGTTTCAGTTTGAGTTTCATTTCTTCTTTCAACTTTTCATTTGAATTCTAATTCTATGTTAAAGCTCTCTTTCGTTTATGCCATTCGATGTTTCAATTTCGTTTCTGTGTTAAAGCTCTCTTTAGTAGTTGCCTTTCGTTATTTCCAGGGCTGCCAACCCTCCGTCTTTTAACGTAGATCTCTGTATTTCAAAGGAGATTTAGACACGTGTAAAGCATTGCAAAATACCCTAAAAACTAACATTTATGGTTAATATCAATATGAATTATATAAATAAAATCATAATGTTTATTGGGTTAGCAGCACAAAATTCCGATTTCAATAGGTTGGCTAGGAGCTAGATCGCGTATAGCGACTTCTTCGAAACATAAGTTTTCCCTTTTAAGAGGAGGAAGCGGTACCTCCAGACGATTTTTGACCTTTTATTTCAAATGTTAAAAAGGGAAATTCAACCCAGATGTGTCCGATCTTGACGGAGCTTACTCTAAATTTGCTTATTTTGACACACATCAGTGCTAATGTTGAGCGACTATTTTCTGAAATATATTTAAATAAAACTAATAATAATAGTAAATTACAAACGGACACTTTAAAAGGTTTACTTTACACAAAAAGTGAGTTAAGGGAAACTTAGCGCCTTCTGACAATCACCTGAAATACTTTAATAAAAACATGTATAAATTTTTGTAAAACTTGTACATTAATGTGTTTAAGCAATTTGAACAATGTAATTTTCATTTTAAAACGTCCACAGAAATTTATAACAATGAAGTACAAAGCAGTTTATTTAAAATTTATTAATTTAAAATGTATTGTTTTATTCAATTTTTTTTATTGTTTTTAAATTAAAAAAAAAGTACGTAGATCTGGGTATTTCAGCAACATTGCGCTACGGACATAACACGTAGATTTTGGAGTCAGCCTACGTAATTTTAAAATTTTGAGTTGGCATCCCTGGTTATTTCCCACCTTCTCTCTCTCTCTCTCTCTCTCTCTCTCTTAAGTTGAACTCTGCGCTCCTTCACTCGCTCGCTCGCTCTGGCGCAGTCGATCTCTTTGTTGTATTTGTACACACCGTAACTGCCCGCCGCTCTTTTATCAGGTAAAAAGAGTTAAGTTCATTAAAGTTTTTTCTTTGAACTTTTGTGATTTGTAACAAGTTGCAGTTGAATTTATATTACACATACACTCACACTCACACCCACACATACACAGTCACACACACACTATTTTCTATTAAAATTGTTTCAGTTGTTGTGCTACAGTCTCCAAACCAACGAAGTGTTCCGTCTTTATATAAAAGCGTATAAGCTTTTGTGCAGTATATTTACAATCTACTTTGTTTGATTTTCATTTAGTGTGTAAGTAAGCCGTTAAAAAAAAAAAAAAACAAGAAAACAAAACAAAATACAAAACTCTAAAAAGTTCTTAAAGTGGAATGTATTTTTTGCTTTTACTTTAATTTGATTTTGTTTAAACTTGCTTAGTTTTATGCGCAGTGTACATCTCTCGCTCGCTTGTTCCCGCTCTCTCTCTATCTCTCTCTCACTCTAGTTCTCTTTTCGTTTGTTCCCTTAGCCAAGTGTATCAAGCGTTTTCCTTTCATTCTTTTACCGTTGACGTTCTTTATTTTCCGGTAAGTAAATAAAAAAGAAAGTGCAGTAAAGGAGAGCGAAAAAGAGTGAAAGATAGAGGCTTAGAGACTTAGAGCTGTGAGAGACTAAACCGTGCTTTATCCTACTACTAAAAACCCAAACCACAGAAACCAATAACATAAACCAGGCTAATAATTATTTGATTTGCTTTCCTCTGTACAGCGTTAAATTAAATATTTGAATATTTCGATATTTGCTACACGCTTATTTCCACAATAATAAACATCGCCCATGATGAGTTTTGACTTTAAAAATGGTTTTTTTCTTTCTACTCTTTTTTATTGTAGCAAAAAACAAAAAAAAAAAAAGCAAAAAAAAAGACATAAAAAAAGAAAATATGTCAAAAAATTCTTAACGAGCCGAACGAAGAATTTCTAATTTGTTTCTTTCTCTTGATTTATTTTCAGGCGTGTGTTGTTGTTCGATTTTCAATTGAATTTGATATTTAACATTTACATTTACCATTTAACTTGAATTAGTTAATTAATTAAATGCAATAATGATTGTATAATTATATAATTCATTCGATATTGATTGTAATTACTTATTTACACATGTACTACGACATGCAAACATAGATATGTATGTGTATATATATGTATATATGTATGTATGCGTGTATGTATTGCCACACACTCGTATATAAACACACATTATGTATTGTAATTTTCTTGATTTAATTACAGTAAATGCGACAAAAAACAACAAAAAAAAATTATATATATTCCAAACAATTTTTATAAGTTTCAACGAGAACCGCAAACAATCTACACCTCTCCTTCCCCTCACACACACACACATACACACGCATCCTAGCTCGATCCCTGTAGATCCAAAAACTAAAGTTTTCCGAACTTGCGCTTGAAAATACATATATTTCGAAGCATACACATTACCCGGTCAGTGTAGTCCTAGACAGCTCAAAAATCTAGTCTTCAATACCCAAAACTTGGCACTTGAAAATTGAATTTAAATTTTTCGAATTTACAAAATTTGCAATTACTAAATGTGATCTGTAATGTATGTACAAGTGCACAATTTCTCACTGTTTTTATTTGTCGTAAGCACAAAGTATTTTTCTACACAGAACAAGAATTCAGTATTTCAGTATAAGAACCAGTTCCGGATATTTTAGGTCGAGTATGGAAAACTTCATTTAAGTACAGAAATTTTGAGCATTTCACTTTTATGTTTTTGATTTCGTAATTTCAAAAGTGTATTCCGAATTCGTAGTTCATAAAATCAGGCTAAAATCCAAAGCATTTGAGATTCATTTTAGTATGATTATTTTTTGCTGTGTAGTATAGTAATTGCGGCACAAGTAAAAAGCAAATACCATAAAAAAGTACTTTAGAAACATTTATCATTAGTTATTGCAGGACCTTAAGTATACCATATGTTTTTTGAGTCCCAAAAACAGTTTTCGATTTTGGTTGCGTTACTAAAAGCAAATTCCTAAGGTTGTACTTATTGTGTAACCATATTGTATATAAGTACCAACACAATCATTTCTCCCAGTGTTCCTTTTCTATTCTTTCGATCATACACAAACACTTTCCATCTCTCTCTCTCACTCTCTGTCTGTATCTATCTATCTCTGTCCTGCAGAGTGTACGCTTATTAACATTTTTAACAAACAAAAATAACAAATAACAATTTACATTTTTGCGTTTTGGAATCATATATTTTCATCGGTTTGTCGATTTGGATTATCGATTATTGTGATTCTATAATTTTAAGTTTAAGTTAATATGATCCACATCAAATTAATTAACAACTACTTATTATCTATGTATGTATGTAAAAATGAGTACAAAAAAAAACCAAACTTAAAAAACGCCAGTAATTTAAATTTTAAGCTAGCGATTTTGAATTAACGGTTTTTGGTTAAGTTTACGATTTCGATTTGTTTTGATTTGATTTGTTGTTTTAGTAGCACCAGCACCACCGCAGCGGTGCGTCGAGTGGTGCAAGCCCCTGACATTATGCACCACATACCACATAGTACATAAACCTATATAAAGAAGCCATCAATCAAACTAACAATAGAAACAATTTGATGTATTCGTAGCGGTTCTTTTATGATAATTATTTTGAATTGCTATTGATTTGATTCTGATTTCGATAAAGTTTTCCTTTCGGTGTAAAGTCAGGGATAATTCGTTTATATGTGCATATATGTATGTGTGTATATGTATGCATACTATATATCCTTTTTGAAGCTTTATTATATTATAAGACGCGCAAATTTCAAATGACTTATCAAATAAAGTTATTATTGTTATTAGCATTAGTATTAGAATTCTGATTATGGTTATGGTTTTGATAATGATTATAACGTATGATTTTTTAAATTTTCAATAATTTAATTTGTTTTAAGTTCTCTATTCTTCGTCTTCTTCTTGCATTTTTCTAGTTAAACCAACATGCCATACAATATTACGTATACGCAAAATATACAATACAAACATATAAATATAAACAAATATATATATATTTATTTGGAAATTACTTGAACGTCAAAAATATTCTTATCAATTTTTTGTTTGAATTCTTTTCAAGGTTTTATTGTTGAATTCCTTTTTTTTTAAGTTATTTTTTAATAGTATTCTAATTAGATTCGAATCGGTTTAATTCGTTTGTAACTTTAAGATTTTGAATGGTTTAGGTTCCTAAAAAAACTACTTAAAACAGAAACTGCCGAAAGACAAGAAATGTTGTAAAATTTTTAGAAACCAATCAAAACCAAAAAAAAAAAAAAAGAGAAATGAAAAAACACAAGATTTGAAAAAAAAATATACCAAAGACTGAGACCCAACGCAGTAAATATATATAAAATATATATAAGATATAGAAAGAAGAAATATAAATAAAAAAAAAACGGTAGAACGTTAAAAACAAACAAATCAAAATCTAAAAAATCGAAAACAAAAATCAAAAACTTTGTTCGACAAAATAACTGTGATACATAAAACTATAAGAGAAACTAAATATAAAGCAAATTAGTATTAAGACATTGTGTGCTTAGCTCTAAGAAAAACAGTTAGTGATAGCATACCAATAACGATAACGATAACAATAACGATCGATCACGGTATCGAGAAGTATCGATTGCAATAAAGAATTTAGTGAAATGCAATGAAGCAATGAACGAGAGGAGCGATTCAGTGGCAACACTTACCAATTGGGCACTATCTGATCGAGAGCGGCATGCTGCCAGGTGGCACGCAGCTGTTGCAGAAGAAACGATACGGGCATTCCATGTATGTTGCCCGACGGCGATGTCCTGTGCAAATTGATGTCCGCGTGCGCGTCGACCCACACCAGCGACAAGTTCGGCGTGTGCTGCAAGTGACCGGCCACGGAACCTGCCCCAGCACAAGTATCAATTTATGTGTAGGTGTATGTATGTGTGTGTGTGTGTGTTTGCATGCGAGAGTATGTGTGTGTGAGAAGCTTACGCACCAAAGCCAATAGCATGGTCACCGCCAATGGTAAGGAATTGTGCATTCTGCTGCAGCATCACCTTTGTCTGCTTAACTAGCTCCAGGTTGCAGGCCATAAAGTCCGCATAGTTGCGTATGTGGTGAAAATGCTCGCGCTCCTGTTGCAGCAGCGTCTCGGTCACAGTGTACTCCAAATTGCCATAATCCGTGATGAGCAGACGCTCTGTAATCGAACAATCGATAATTCATTAAATAAATCGAAACATTAAAAAACAAAACAGTTGTTTTCTTTCTCTCTCTTTCACTTCAACTCTCTTTTAGAAAATGGCGCCAAGTAAACAAGAACAATTTTGCACGTCTTCGTTGTGTTCTTCTTCTTTGTTGTTACCTATTAAAATTTCCTTTTTTGTTTGCAGCCCATAGCATAAAGATAACGGATTCCTTTTTTGCTTTCGTGCACACAAACATACACACATACAGTATGTTTAAGAGTTGTATGTCTGCTTGCGTGCATGTGGTGGTGTGCAAGTGCTCTGCCGCCTACAGCCTCAGCTCTCAAAGCTTCCGCACTCTCTTCTATGGTGGAATTGCCTCAAGGTGACGTATACCAAAGAGCTTATCTGTCTAGGCATGGTGAATTGGTAAGAAGCTGACATATTAACCAAGCACAGTCTCAATTGGGAACCTATGTATATTGGGGCGAGTGCTTTCTGGCGCTAGAGCTGAATTCTTTAACTACTAAAAACTGTACTTGTCTCTCTTTCACTGTCTCTCACCATCGCTGCCCTGCAAGACTTGACGCAGATTATTCCGTCGTAGCAAATCCGGTGCCAATTCCACGCCTTGCTTCGACTGACCCTTGCCAAAGGGTACTCCAAGAATGCCCAGCGTGTGCTCTGCGGGGGTGCTAAAGCGTCTAAGTTGACCTGTCAGTCGTTGGCAACTTAAAGCTATTTGCTTCGTCAACCACATTTTTTTGATTTTTGATCAGTGTATTGTTTGCGCGGCTTGATGCGACTGAGACGTCTCTCACTTTCTGTCGTGTCTGCTGTCAACTATCATTCGGAATTGTCGCTGTCATTGGGGGACCTGATAAGGAAGTCTTCTTCTTGAGCTCCTCATTGCGCTGCGCTTCTTCCAAGCATACACACACTGATAAGAAGCCGCGCGTTTGCTGTCAACGCGATAACCTTGATCCTGGCCTACTGCACATTAAAAAATATACGAGTGATATTTAAACATCGATTCTCAATTCCAAAATTTTGTAAATACCAAATCTAAGACTAAGATTTTTTAATTCATTAGAAGTGTGAATGTTTTAAAAATACAGAGTATTTATATTTTAAATTTACATTACCTAAAAACCAAATATTAGGTAACAATGCAATGGTTTTTAGACAAAAAACTATAAAAATTCAATTCTTGAAGATACACTTTTAAAAATGCAGTACATTGACATTCGATATTTTTAGAATTTAATTTAAGAACAACTTTCTATTTCTTTCAGTGTATGTAAATATGTAATTCCCTTCGCCCAATCAGATTTATTTCTTCGTGTATAGTAACGTAATTGTTTAGCGACAAATCTATTGTCGCTCTCGGATTCATTGAACTGAATTATTGGAGCAGAGAGTTGAAATTGAAAGATGCTTGATTAGGGCGTTACATAATTGGTACGATTTGGCAAAATATTGAACAATTTCAATTGAATTGAACTAAACGCTCTTTGATTTTTATACAATTTTTTTTTATATCAGCTAAATGATATAATGGTCGATCTGAATAAAATAATTAATTTTTGTGTTAACTTTTCTATACGGATAAGAAATGTTCGGCCTTTGTTTTCTTTGTCCAATCCAGACCAAACTTGACTCTTAAAAATTTATAGAAAGGGTTCCTACAATTTGCGGGGGCGTTTGGGGGCGTGGTATACACATTATTTTTATATGTATTATGATTAAAAAAAATTCTCACCTAGTTTCTTCTAGATCGAACTACTATGTTAGGGTAAATCGTCAAATCGGTAAAAGAAAAACAAGAAAGAAAACTACAGTCGAGCGCGCCCGACCGTATAGTACTCTCTGCATTTATTCCCGATAATAATGTTAAAATTGGTATCCGGTTTGCAAGTTTAAAAAGTTTTTTATTTCTTACGGAAAATGCCGGCGTGGCATCCAAAAGTTTTAAATGGCAATACATTTATGCTGTCTCTGGGAACCTATGTACCAAAATTGGTAATCCTAAGTGCCATAATTAAGGAGATATTTGCCGAAAACATCTATTTTTTACGAGGTATGTCTAGCTTTTTGCTCATAGTGGGCGAATGGTGCGTGGCATCAAAAAAAAAAAAAGATTCTTGTATTGACTGACTAAATATCGATTCGATTTAGACCAAATTCGAACTTGTAGCTCTTACCATCTCTGAAATCTGTTTGTTCATACGGACAGACAGACAGACGGACAGACGGACATGGCTATATCTTTATGGGATCTGCCACGCCTCCTTCTGCCTGTTACATACATTTGCACAAACCCAATATACTCTTGCAGAGAGTATAAAAAGGAAATTTGTATGAAGACATATAGCATTGTAGGCGATTTCGACTACGATTGGGTTAACGTTAGTATGATGAATTTGGAAACATGAGTAACTTTCCATACAAAATCATAGGCAGCTGTAAGTAGGGAAATTTCAACGTTAGAAATTAACGCAGAGTCTACTCCCTTGTTTTTTGCTGGTATATCTAATAAATTCTAAAACATCGAGCAAATTTACAAAATGTATCGAAACATTTGTAAAGAACGGACAACTAATAATGTTTAAATAAGTTTGTAACGTTAATGTGTTTCAAACAGTATTAGGGACTTCGCGGTCTTAGAAAAAAGCGTACATCTATAAGGAGATAGCGAAGCAACTCAAAATATTATACCGTAATGCAAGAGAGGTTAAATATGAAATAGAAAAGCCAACAAACCGTTACATCAATACAAAAACACAAAGATATCATTATAGGTATTTTAATATAATTATACAATTTCTTAGTAGAAATAAGATATCAAAAATTGGTATATCAGGAGAATCAACTTGGATACAAGATATATTGTAATTTTGTAGATAATTGCCTTGAAACTTCTGATTAGCTCAGCAAATGTCCCATATTCTGCCAATGAGCCCAGAATCACTACCATAAAAAACTCTTCATTTCTTTTTCATATTTCGGTGTCCTTCCACGTCTATTAAGTATAAAAATCATAAATGCATTCTAGTTTAACTATATCATTGAATAATTAATTTGTTTATATGTATAAGGTTCCTTCCGCTTTTTTGCTCTTTATTCAATGCTTTATAAAAAGTGTTACAGTGATCGGATTTAGTTCAAATATGCGCCGTTTTGTTCGATAATCTGTTTCCATCTAGACGGCAACTTCATAATACCCCCCTCGTAGAAGCCCTTCTCCTTATTTGCGAAGAACTCGGACAGCCACTTTTCACAAGCCTCTTTTGAGTTCAACTTTACACCGCCAAGGGCGTTATATAACGTTATATAACCAATTTCCGCACACAGCATGACGAATAATCATTCTCGACAATATTTTTTCTTTTACATTCATTGAATGAATGGTTTTCGGCAACCATTGAGTTTGGTAACAAAATTTGGGCTTTATTCACAAATTATCTTACATTGTCAAACTCAACTGATATACTTGGATATACATTTTTAAATATTAAATAAACGATTCAATTACACACATATTATCCTTAACATCATGTAATCAATTAAACGCAAGTGCGTAATTTTATTATCTGTGAATATATTTTCGAAATACAGTAGAATCCGGTTATTACGACACTCAAGGGACCGACGATTTTACGTCAAGACACCCGGTAGACGCTTTAACCATACACAACCCCATGCAAACTTGTATGAAAGGGCCAATCAAGTCATGGAATTTTCGTCGCAATGACCGGACTAACGCTTTAAGCGAAGTCGTTATAACCGGATTCTGCTGTATATGACTTTGGCCTACAAATTATAAATAATTTATTAAAATTTACTATTCATAACTTCAGACCCTTAAAGAAAAGAGGTTGTTGGTTAAGGTACTTGTATGTATTTATTAAGATTATAATGCATAGCAGACTTAATTCATTGGAATTACAACATTTTATAGTTTGGAATATATTTAGTACAAGTGCTAAGTTTAAGTGTATACAGTTTTAAAATCGTGCATTACCAAAGTTATGTATACCATATAAAGTTATATATTATAAAGATATTTTCATAAGAATGCGCTCACACTTAATAACATCAAGAATTGCACATTTAAACTGAAGCATTGAATAAATAGTACGAAAGACTTTAAAACGTTTATTTACTTATATTTAGTATACATGTATACTAGGTATATGGTTGATATTTTGTTAAGGCTTCAGCTGCCAATAAATTGACCTGGAATGTTTCAAAATTTCTTACTTGAAGATTGCTTTACTTAAGAACACATCAAATCGTTTTTTAAATATTTTCTTCGTCTTCTTTTTCTTTCTTATGTTCTTTTGTCATTTAGTATAGTAAAAAAACACTCAGTCTTAAAAGTAGTTACAGTTACGATGTTTTACAGCACGTAGCACACATACATATACATAGTGTCCTTGTTTTACTTTTGATTTTTTTTAAGAAAGTTAATTACTAGAGATTCGTTCTAGATTTAGTTCTTTGTAAAGCTCTGGATTTTATTAAGATAGATGTATGTATATGCATTCATAAGTATGTACAAAGCAAAGTTAGCAGAAAAAAAAGCATTAAAAATTGTTTCAGATTATTAGCATTATAATATCACTAACCATACAAAAATAAAATGTGTAAGGTGTTATTTTTGATCTTTCTAAATTGGAAACAATTGGATTTCTTGTCTAATTTAAAACTTTAACTATTATAAAATTTAGTGTGAAAAAGTTTGTTTTTATTTAATAAAAGTTAGTAGAAAACTAATAGGAAGTTTTGAAAGCGGAGCCTTCAACTTGATTTTCGTTAATTATGCAGGATGTACTCTTGTACAAATATTTTCAAATAGATTATTAAATTTATTCATTGAAAACTTTTATGTAGTTATAAAAGTATTCTTATAGAATTTTAAGAAATTTTTTTCTATTTTTTTAATTTTGGCTGTAGAGGGCGCTGTTGGCGATTTTCGCAACCTACTCTGAAAAAAGTTGATTTGCGGTGTACATGATAACTTATGATTGGATTACCAAATTTACTTTCATAATATATTTATGAATCTATGATTTGATCGTTCGGCTCATCAAAATATTAAGTTTTCACAAAATGGCAGCTTCCCAAAAATAAAAATTCGACTTTTGAACAAAATGTTCTTCATTAATTGTTTGTAAAATTGAAAATAAGTGAAGGATTGACAAAAGTAAAGATTAAATCATAGAAAATATATTTGTGATGATTGTGCAAAAATTTTACAAAAATCAAACAAGCCGTTTTTGAGTTATCGTGTACACCGACTAGCAACCTCTAGTTTTCAGAAAAGGCATTTAAGGTTTTGCCATTCAATAAGAAAACATGGGAAAGTGTTCCGGTAAATGATCAAAACTTAAATGAAAAAGTCTGTTTTCGGCTATAACACCTATTGTACCTTAGTCTGACTATTTTTTAAGCCAATAAAAAAAAAATCGATTTTGTAAAAAGGAGAACTGCGTAAGACCCCTAACTCACTGTGGATAATTCAAAAGCAGTGACGCCTTACCAAACACTGCTTACTACTGGTATGTGTGTGTGTGTGTGTGTATGTGGTGGCAGTAGTGCATTGCTTTCAAGAAACTAACATCTAAGTATTGCATGGTTAGTGGTAGTTGATAAAAACGATATACCCTCTGCAAAGGTATAAAAATAGAGCGATTGGTTTTTAAAAACGTTTTGAATCACAGTTATGTTGTGTTGTTGTTGTAGTTATAACTTTCATTTGTTTTTGTGGTTTGGTTTGACGACGGTTCAATGTTTGCGTCGATTCTTGTGATTGTGCAACATGACAATTTCATCGCCGCTGTCGTCGGCAGTATCCATCCCCAGCTGCGGCTGCATGTCCATGACAACATCCTCGTCCTCGTCATCGTCGTCCGTGTGTAGTATGTGCTCCAGTTGGTCCTCATCAAAGTATGGTTGTATGGTCATGCCTCCTGCGCATGAATATAAAAGAGACAGCAAGTGATAAAGGGAGAAAGTGAAAAAGAAAGAGATGTGAAACCTACGCTTTATAGGAGAGCGAAATAGCTCAGTTTCGCCATCGTCGCCGACGTCCTCGTCCAGCTCAAACTGACCCTTCGACTTCTGGGGTAACAGGGAGAAATTATAGTAGGGCATTTTGCCCCGGTGACGTCGGTAGAACCAGAACTGGCCGCACAGCACACAAATAACCACGCCCACAATAATCAAAACACTGGCCACAATGATGAATAAGAATCGCGGCAGGCCAAACACATGTCCATTGTGTTTAAGATGGAAGACCACATTTTCGGTAGGTTGACCCGCCTGGGGCAGACGAATCTCGCGGGTGGCCTCGAAATGACGCGATGCCTCCACCTTGAGAGTTACGGCGCCCACCGGCACGTCCCTCAGTTGGTACTGACCCAGACTGTTCGTCAAGTTGTACAGACGGCTCAATCCTGTGGGCCGAATTATCGATATCTTAGCATTGCGTATGGGATGATTGGAGTCGTCCAGGACAATGCCAGTGATGCTGGTGCTGTCTCCGCTTTCTCCCTGAAGGCCATTGAGTTGGGTTACTTCGCCGCGGATTAGCGTGAAGCCATGCAGCTTGATGATCCCAAGATGGTTGATACTGCCGTGCTGTACGTGTGCCTTAACGATTTGCGGCTCATAGTTTGGTGCACTGACCTTCAGGCCGTAAAGGCCCTTGGGCAGCATCAGCTGGAAGCGTGCCTCATTCCGCGTCACGTTATAGACGCCCTCTTGCTCCAGAAGACGCACAAACGCCTCGCGAATCGGCTGTCCCTTGTCGTTCTGGACCACACCACTGATGCCGGTCTGAACGAGGGCCATGAAGTTCTTGATCTTCTCAATGCTAGTGCGCCACACGGATGCGATCTGTTGGTGTGCCGGCATTCGGCAGCAAGCTAGTCCCAGCGTATACACCGGAATTCTGTAGAGCTTGTAAAACAGATTGGTCAGTCTTTCGGTGGTCTCGTGGTGCATCTGCCTGGTGGCTGATGAGCTGCACTGCAGCGGCGAGTAGTTAAACTCTGTTCGCTGTATGCTATGGGCAAACTTTTCAAGGATGCCATCTCCTTTGGGATAGACGAGCTCTGAACTGCCTGCGGTGAAGGTGAGCATTAAATCGAAGCGTTCGTTCCTAATGAACTGCAACAGCAGATCCCGGAAGGTCTCCGGCTCGGGACTCAGTATGCGCTCAGCCAGCTCATCGGAAAGAACTGGATCACACACGGAGTTGCTACATTGAAAGAGCAAGGGATTAGCTTGAGCCTACTTAGCGTAAGTAGGATTCAGACTTACTTGGCACTGTACATGTTGAAGACTTCCGGAAATTTCTCCGATTGGGGAAGGAAATACAGAACGCTGCGCTCCAGCAGTTGTACTACCGATGCATCCTGCAGCTTGTGACCTTCGACCAGGTGACGCACCAGGTTCAGGAGAATCTCCCTGCCTAGCGGAGCAGTCGTATCATACAGCGAACTTACCACCAGAATCTTGTACTTGTGCTCCTCCGGTTCGCCGATCTGCAAAGAGAATCATAGGTAAAGGATTTCTATAATAGCCGCAAAGATTTCCTGTACTCACATTGGATGTCAGCTTGATGTAGTTAAAATGGCGACTGAACTCGTTGTCCGCATACCCAAAGCTGGCGATCTGAGGATTCTGTACCTCCACCTCGGCGAGACGACTCCGCACCTCTGCATTGGTGTGGTATCTGGTACTCACTACATTCTCGATGATCCGAAAGTCGTTGGCCGATGCCCAGTGTTGGGGATCATCTCGCATGAGGGATACATCCAACCGCATGCCAAAGGGCTCCACGGCGGGCACCTCTACCTCTACTCGAAGCGGGGCAAAGCCATCAGACAGGACGGTGACGTTGTGGCGTCCAGGAAGCGTAAGCTTCCAGTAGTCGCCAAAAGTGCCGCTGAAGGTGGTCTGATTGCCACCGTCCAGGCCCACTGCGGCTCCAGCGATGGGAGTGCCAATGGAGCTGCGGACAAAGCCGTGTACTCCATGATGCACTTGCTCGATCAGCTGCAGCATTGGCTCGCGATTGTCTTCCCAATACTGGGGTAGCTCCTTAGCCAGCGGAAACTTGTCGCAGCCCATCTCAATGGTCAGCTCCATGCAGCCAGCCCGGACGTAGTTCCAATCCTGCATTCCTCCCGTCACGCTGTACCACTCTGCACCATTGGTGATGCCATCGGTGAAGAGCTCATTGCGGAAGAGCTCACACGGCTTACCCAGATGCATGGTACGATGTGCCTTGGAGTACACCAGGGCCAGATGACGGAACAATTCGTTGTCCTCGGTAGGATTCAGTTTCCGGCCGCTAATGCTGGCATCACGCACCCGGGAGAAGGGATCATTGAAGTCATTCTCGTTGTCATCGAACGGATAATTGGCTACGAGGGAACCGCCATGTAGATTTGCCGAGAGCACAAAGGGTAGCGAGAGGGTCCAGTTCATTACAGCTGCCACCTCCGGTTCGGTGACTTTGTTGAACTTATCCGTGCCATACTGATCCGGGAAATTGCGATTGAGATCAACGTTGTGAGCATTGGCTCGTCCCAGACCGCCGGTTCTGTCGCCTTCCTGGGACACTTCGTAGCCGTCGGGATTCATGCTGTACAGAAAATGCATTCGTGTTCCATTCACCAGACGCGTTACCCGATCATCATTCTCATATCGCTCTAGCAGGTATTTGGTGAGGAGCAAAAGCATTTCCTTACCAACCACCTCATTGCCATGCATATTGGCCACGTACTTGAACTCTGGCACGCCCGGGACATGTTTGCCAGGTGTGGTGGATATTTCCAGAACCCAGAGATCCCTCCCTTGCACGCTCTTGCCAATGCTGTAGAGACGCGTCAGGGATGGATAACTACTAGACATATTTCTCAGCAGGCTGCAAAAAAAATCAAACCGAGTTCCCATTAAATACAAAATATTCCGAACTCTTACAAAACTCACCTCTCCATGGCCGCATAATTATGATGCACGAACTCAGTAGGTGTCAGGAATCCATTGTTCTTCTCCTTCAGCTCATTTGGTGGCTCTGCTCGCTCTACCTTCTGCTTTCGAAAGTTGCCTGCGTAGTGTGAAACAAAAGTGCAAAGAGATCAATGACGTTAACTGTGAGCGTAATGAGCGTGGAGAGTATAGAGCGAGGTGTGTGGTGAGAAAAGTAACCAAAACCAAAAGAGAACTAAACCTAATGAATCTTAGCGTAATGTAACGGTGTCTAAGCAGAGACACAAACCAACTGACAGGTGCAGAGTCAAAAAAAAAAACTGAAATTGAATCGCAGCATAAAGCGAAAATGAAACCAAAACAGAAACACAAAGTGTAGTAAACGATAAATGAACGTGCTTAACATGCGAAATGATTGTGAGTTGATGGACTGATTTAACGGTTTGTAAACAATCAATCAACAATCAATTTTAGCGGTTTCTTTTCAATAATATACATACATTTATTTCGATTAAAAGTCTTTACAAGAGAGGCAAAAGAGAAAGATAAAGAGATTGAAGAAGCTTAAAAGAGAGCGAGGGTAAATATTTGCTTATGTAACTACACCGAGCTCATGGTCAACTTAACAGCAAACAAACATACACAGACATGTACGTATGGTTTCCCAGGACTCAAAAAAATTTAACATAACCTCAAACTCCAGTGAGTGAACTTGTCTCGCATCAAGTGAAGTTTGTGCGGTCACTTAACAAGACTGCGAGAACAATTAACCCACGACCAACCAATTCTCTACGCTTCAATAAATTGAGTCATTGGCTTATATTCATTTTCAATACACACTTAATAATAATTTGTTGTTTTCTTTCTTTCTTTAAAATTTCTTGATTGATAAATAATGATTGTGCTCTTAAAATATGTCTTTATTTTTGTTACAATACCGCCTTAAGAGCGGATATTCGGTTTCAAATTCGCTACTGAGCATGGCACTAGTTCAATGAAAATAAAACACACTAAGCAAAAATCAAAAATTTTATTTTGCTTGTTTAGGTCTATGTTTATGAATTTTTGCTAGTTAGTATGCATGTAAGGCATAAATATTATTATTTGTTTTGTTCTTGTGCTTGTCAATCTTTAGATGTATGTTTGTATATAGTATGTGTATGTTAACAATTTTTAGTAATTTCAACAATCTTTGCTTGAATTTGGTATGTGAACACTAAAACATATAGATTCAGTATATATATATATATGTGAATTGGAATGATTATGAAATACATATGCTTATGTATCTGCATAGTTTGTTAGGTTGTTTAGTTAAAGATTAGTTAGCATGTATCCATCATTTTATTTTTACACTTGTATGTATATATTTATATATATGTGTATATATATAACAACATATAGAAGTATATATGTAGGAATGTATGTTTGTATAATTGAGAAAGGGTTCAGGCCATTGTATGGCTCCATTGGGTAGGATTTTCTACAAGTAACGCACTCCTTTAAAATACCTATATACAACTATGTATATAGGCACCTATGTACAAATCAAACTTTATATGTAGTAATATATATTTTTCTTCTTTAAACTTCATATATAGTTTGTGGCTGTGTGTTAGTGTATGTTTGTGTCTGTGTACTAAAAATGAAAATGAAAATAGCTTGAGAATGTGAAAATATGTTAAATATTTGGTAAAGAAATTGGTGCGCATTGCAGGATAGATTGGCAAATGAAAATGGAACCTCAAAATTATAAAATACATAATGGTATGTAGGTGTGGCGTGGCTATGTTGTGGGGGTGCAGCATATAGGATGTGGTAGTGTGGCACAATGCTAGTAACAATCAGTAGTTAGTGATTAGCTAAACATAGATCGATGG
Organism: Drosophila parthenogenetica; assembly: GCA_035047505.1. NCBI lineage: Eukaryota > Metazoa > Arthropoda > Insecta > Diptera > Drosophilidae > Drosophila > Drosophila parthenogenetica. The sequence goes on along the minus strand of JAWNPM010000168.1, from coordinate 2,978,814 downwards.
TTTTAGCGGGGCTGCTGCCGATTTCGATAGCGATGGTGGTTGTGGTGGGGGCGTGGGCAGACCGCTTAATTGCCCCCGCCGTCTAGTGCCTAAGAAAGTAGGGATTGTAATAACTGCTTATACCATCATAGTTGGTCTCGACCGGAGACAGTTTGAAGTCCACTCGCAAGGCTTCTGCGTTCTCGTTAGTCACATGGATCTCCTGGTGCGCGCTCGATTGATAGCTGCAATCGCAAATTAATTCAAAGACAAGTAATGAATAAAAATCAATTACATATCGAATTTAACGATTGGTGGCTCACCCAAATGCAGCCGCATAGACACTGTAGATTCCAGGCGTAAGCAGGCGCCAGTACTCGCCACGTTTCGAGGTACGTATGGGTTTATCCTCAAGGCCTGAGACTATAATGCTTGCATCTGGAATAGGATAACCGCTGGCGTCTTGTACCAGACCCTTAATGCCAATATGTGCCTGCTTGAGCAGCTGTATCAGTGATCTTTTGTTCCGTGCCCACTCCGCTGGCAAACTGCTTGCTGGGGGATACTTGCAGCAGGATAATTCTATGGTCAGCTCAAAGCAGTTACTAAAGGCATAGTTAAAGTCCTGCATGCCGCCCGAGAGTTCGTACCAGTTGGCACCATTGGTAATGCCACCGGCGAAGCTATCATTACAGTTATTCCCACGTCGCATTATCGGATGACTGTCGGAGTACATGTGAGCCAGCTGCTTGAAGACCCGATCATCAGGGGTCAAACTCTCCTCACAGCAATCGTTGTGGGCGCTAATGGAGACGAGTGAGTTTTAGTGAAGCACAACATGATAGAAAGATTTAGGACTCACAGTGAATTGTCATACGGATAACTGGCGACTACAGCACCGCCATGGAAGTTGGCCGACAGCACAAACGGTTTGCTCAGAATCCATTCGGCCAAAGCAGCTGTTTCTGGCTGACGAGTTGGCGTACGCAAATGATTCAGATGCTGTTGCTCTAGGCGATCAGGAAAGTCGCGATTCAAGTCAACGCCCGCTGCATTCCCGCGTCCCACATAATTTGGCAATGATTCACAGTTGCCCTCCTGCAACAAGAGAAAGAGAGAGAGCGTGAGTAAGCGTGCGGGGAAGATCGATGGTTGGATTAGTTAATTGATTACGTGAATTACATATTTCTTTGGGCCCTATATTTTGTTATGTAGGCAATTTGGCATTCAGTTTGCGCTTTTGACTTTAAAGAGTTGACCAAAACTTGTCTTTAATATGACAGTCAGGTCGCAAAGCTCTTACAGCATTACTGTAAAATTTACAGTGTAGATGTATGCGGAGAGAAAGAGAGAGTGAAACAGAGGGGCCATGTAATCAACAGCAAGCAGTTCAGCTGTTCAACTGCTTGATCCTTTAGTTAGACAAAGCAGTGCCAAACGTAACAAATGAAAATTTTTAATTGAAACAAGTGCCAATGTATGTACTTGCTAGAGCGCCACAGATGGAGAGAGACAGAGACATTTATTTCACTATGGTTGTATAATAAATTAATTGATAGCATACACGCATACATATATACATACATGACATGTTCAATATGTTTGAGTGCCACTGTTCATAGTTTTACAAATCTAGGTTAGTCACAATGGCCGATCACGCAATGCGGCGCACTCAAAGTACCGTCCCCTCCCCCCTATTAGTATGCTGAGTGCAAAGAAGAGGGGAGATCAATTATTATGTACATTTGCTAAAAGCTTCTAAAACCACTCTACTAGGCCTAACAGACCAAGAAAGAAAGAGAGAGAGAAATAAAGCTTTGACAAATGGATGCAGCACACACATATGAAAATTGCTCAACTACACACACATTGACACACACAAACGCGCACATTTATCGGAATTCTATTGACAGGCAATTCGATTGCAAATAAAGAGAAAAGCTTTTGCTATTGCATGAATATCGATAATGAATTCATTAAAATGCATTTGCACGTTTGCATGAGTGTGCTCATGTGTGCGTGAGTTTGATGCCCAGCTGTTAATCAAAGAGATCAGCAAATCATGCTGAGAACAAACTGCGACACATTTGTAAATATTGAGAGAAGAGAGTGAGACGAGAAGAGTTGAGCCCTAACGCAATCAAAAAGCAAGTGCGCAACAGCGACATCAAAGCAGGCAGCGAAAATTCTGCAAACGAGTCAAAAAACAACAACAATATCAACAGCAAAACGTAGCAGAGCCCAAAGCAGCAACACCGACTGCGTGGGCTGCGTCTGAAAGTTCAAGCACACAGACACATGGTAGTCATATTGATTTTTCCAGACAAAAGCAAACAGGTGACGCCGGGACTCGAATTGAACCAACGAGCAACGACATACCTGGGACAGAGCGTATCCATCGGGATTCATGGTGGGCATCAAATAAATATCTGTTGTATTCAGCAGCTGTGCCACCTCCAAGTTGCGCTCATAGTTTCCCAACAGGTACTGGGCCAAATAGACGAGCAGCTGTCGACCAACGGTCTCGTCCCCATGCATATTGGCAATGTATTTGACGGGCGGCGTTAGCAGTGGACGTTGGCGTGTATTCCGTGAGATTTCCAGGGCCAGCAGATTGCGTCCCTCCAGCGATCGACCCAGACTGTGGACACGTGCCAGTTCCGGATAGGCTTTTTCAAGGCGAGCGAACATGTCTTCTAGCTGCTCCTGGCTGCTGTAGTGAGGCGATTGCAGAAAACTCTCATCCTCTTTGATAATGTAGCCCTGGGCGATTAACGCTACCAGCATCAACAGCAGCGTCAACGGCAACAAATTCGGCACAATGCTCCGCATTATGGCTGGTTGGGGTGGATAACTTTCAACTGGTTGCCGTTAGATTATTGTTTGTTCCTACTGCTGCTGGTCACCAGTTATCACTGGCGTGCGAATTAATCGAGTGGCCTGCTTTAGATACAGCTTCAGCTTTAGCGTCCCAGCTGTATAAATGTGTGTATGCGTATGTACGTCTCTCTCTTAGCGCACGTATTTGTGGTCGAAGCTGCAGCAGCTTCACTCGATTCAGCTCAGCTTCAAAAAATGTACTGTTTGAAAATTTGTTGCGTTGATTGGCCTTAAGCTCGTGCTACCCGCCCGCTGTCCCACTGCCGCAGTCGGCGTCGCTGTTGCTGCCGCCGCCGTCGCCGCAACTGCTACTGCTGCCGTTGAGAGCGACGTCGTGCGATAATTGTAGGGAAATTACACGCGAGAGAGCGCGTCTAAGCTTTGCGCTTGTCAGTCACGAGTATTATAATTTTGTTGCTTTTATTTATTTTTCTTTGCGTTATTTTGTTGTTTTTGCATGCGGTGACAACAACGTTGCGTTTAAGCACAAATTAATTGTTTGCAGCTTTTGTGTATTGTTTTTTTTTGTTTGTTAGCGTTTCCTTTTATTACATGTTATGTGCTCATATTTGTTTTGTTTTTCTGCGGTTTCTATTTTCGCGCATCCATTCAGACGGCGCGGCTGTGTGCGGGCGGCATTGCCAGAGCTAACTAAGGCGCCTGCGCCAGCGTTAGCTATGGGGAGTTTATCAGTAGCACACATTCATACAGAGAGGGAGAGAGCGCCGAGCAGCGCTGCTTACGTCGTGTTTATGGTTCAGTCGTCATCAAGCGACGCCTACGCACGTCACATATGCTATGCAGTTAGAAAGATATTATTAAAACGTGCTAAAAAATCGATAACTCTTACGCTCTCTGACGTCACAGTGGCCTTTCCAATAACAACAACATTGTACGTGGGCGCAATGTGTGTGTGTGTGTGTGTTTATTTGCTATGCTCTTATCAATTAAGTGCAACTGTTGTGAGTGGAGGAAACGTAGATTTCCAGCTGTTTTTTCGCATCAGCTAATGCCAAAGTTTATCAGTGGGTTTTTTGTGTATTCAATAATATTTGTTGTTTTTTTTCATTCTTTTTTATCGGTTTAAGCAGAAGCGAACAAAACCCATGAGACCATTCATACAATCATCCTGATTATATTCCGAGTTTAGCCAGTTATATATTGAAGCTGGGCACAGAGATAAGTGCATAAGCCACACTGTTATTGCACATAACGGAAATGTCACTGTACATAGAAGCGCATATTGAACGTTTTTGGGTATATTTTGAAAAAGACTGTAAATGGCAACACGAGACTAAGGCAGCCAAACAGTTTAGTCACAGGCGTCGGTCACTCAATACCCTGTAATTCTAATTTACTGTTTATCATTTGTATGATATGCTGAGAAGTACATTTATTAACTTTTATATATCTTTTATATAACATTTAAAAATATATAAATGAAATAATTCGTTTTTTTTTTTTAAGAATATATGCAAAGATTTCTGAACTTTCACAGGGTATTTCAAAAAACAACAACGAACCTGTTACAAAATGTATGAGATTGCATGACACTGTTTCAATACTCTTCGCTCTGAAATTGTCGTCACCGTCGAGAAGTGACTTCTGCGAAATCCAAACCAGTTTTTCCTTTCAAATACATACATATGTACGTATGGTATTTGTACTATATAGGAGTACTTGATGTAATTAGTGTAGAAATGTTGCACTAACCCAGCATTACAGCTTGCTTTTATTTATAGCCCCGCTAGTTGTTAAACCGCCGTCACTATCACAAGCAATTGATATAACTAGTAAATCGTATTAGCCAACTAATCTAATCAGGCAACCATTGATATAATTCCAATAATTTAATCCATAAAGTTCAACTCAAAACTGTATATACACTGTATGTATCTGTATATTGTATGTACCCACATTCTGAAATACGAACTGTGATAAGTTTCTCATACTTTTATACAAAAGTTTTATGAAAAGCTTTAAAAGTGCCCAAATTTTGTTATTGGCACATTAATTGTAAACATTCAGAAATACGATAAAGCGCTTTGATTTGAGCAAAATACGTTAACAATTTTGTCGCTTCAAAGTGACTACAATCATGTTCAAATAGATATAAAAGCAATTACGATAAGAAAGTGCAGTCAAACGAGCCCTACCGTAAAATACTCTCTGCTTTTATTTTTAATTATAATTTTAAAATCGGTATTCGGATATTACAATAGATAGTTCTTGTATTAGAACACGTTAAAAGAAAAAAAAATCAGCATAATCGAATATACATACAGCTGCGAGCAAAAAAATAGTAGTGGCTATTTTATATTTATTCAACATGTACAAAATAGTGTTTTCTGTTCCAGTTTTTGGGGTTTTTTGATGCACACTTGTTTAGTAGGTTGTAGTTGTTTAGTTTCAGAAAAAAAACGAGATGTCCTTTATCCTTATCCGAAAATATGACCTTATTCAGAAAAAAATCCTTTTTCTTAACGAGCAAAATAATAGTAGTGAATTTATTTAAGTTTAATAAAAGAATAATTTGGAACTTTTATTGCAAGGAAAATGTTATAAATGTAATTTCCGATAATTATTTATAAATTTAGGTTAACTTGGATGATATTTGGTGTCAAAAACAGGTGCACAGCCCCATGACATGGAGTCTACTAAGGATTAGGACTTTTAAGGAACAATAGGCATCCGTTTGCGGTCTACTTTAGTCCAACGACCTTATTTGGTTGTTGGATTGGCAGTATATACACTAAACTTTATATAAGAACACATAATTTTAATTGGGGGCACACTGGGAGCCTGCGAGGGTCACTTCATCAGTTCTAGTCCTGCGTTTTTAAAGAAATTTTTCCTAACTTGATGTGGTTTTGGGAGCGTAGTCTTGTTTGAAGACCTTGAAATGGGGAATACTATCCCTGGCATAGACTGCAAATGATTTTCCAATGATTTGAAGGTATTCATCTCGATCTATAGCATCTTGGACAGAATATACAGACCAAGCCACAAAATAAGAAAAGCATATCCAGGCCATAACAGTGCGTTTTAAGATATAAATCATCTATGTATTGCATTTGGGCACCTATTCCGGGTTTTTTGCTCGTAAATCATACAACCGTGATCCCTTACATAACAACAATTCAACTTTGGACCCATCTGACCACCGTTTAATGGACTACTCCACTACTGGCCGATCCTAGCCAATTTACGTGTATTATAGAATACTCAGTTCGTTGGTTTATGGTCTTCCACAATATTTTGGGGGCTTTCCGTATGCTATAAATAGTTAAATAATGTTCTATCAACATTCGCGGCTCTGACCAAACCTTTAAAGACACTTTCAGTGCTTCCTGGGTCATCCCAGTGGATCCCAAAGGATGAGGACTTATAGATCCCGATCTAACTTTTTATAATTTCAACTACATTTATCGCAATTGCCCGATAGTTTCTTTCTTATATTAGATATTGAAAGTCAGGTTAGGGAGTACATTCATAATTTTGCCATCCTGGACAAGTTCTGTCCTTGAAAACGAGGATTTTGATAGAATCCTTTTCTCAAGGAAAGTGCGTTTACCGCTGCCCGTTAAAGCTACTTAATTTTAAAAATTTAATTAAATTTGTATATGAGTCTTTAAAAATACATAATACAATGCAGAAAATTTAAATTAATCGGAAAAGATTTGGGTTTTTTGCGCTTGTAGCGTCACCACTACTATTATTTTGCTCGCCCGAAATTCGACCTGTGGACTTTAAACAGAATTTGTAAAGTGGTAGAAGCTTAAAGTGCCGTTATAATGAATTGGACACGTAATACATACATCAAATAATCAAAATAAATTAGAGTTTTAAGCAGATCAGACTATTATCATGCGAAATCACGACCATAATATTGAAGGTATCAACCACTACTATTTTTTTGCTCGTAACTGTATGTTTGTCTGTATGCACATACAAATTCGTTTGACGTTAAATGTGTGCACATAATGCTTGTACTCATGCATTGACATTGCGCTTAAACATAAACTTTGTTGCGTGGTAGCTCTCTTGTTTATATTTGGATGTTTATGTAACTTTCAGGAAAGTTTGATATAATTTGTCTTTAAATGAATTTCAAATAACAATAGTGTACTGTATGAGCAAATGCCTTAAAAACGGCATATAAGTTTGAATAGTTTTTTAGTTCTTGTGGGAACAAGGGGCGTGGCAGACCAAAATTTTTGATAACGTTGAATTTGTGCTGTCTATAAAACACTGCGTTGGTGTTCCTAACATAAGTACCATAGTAACGGAGATATTCGCAGAAAACATCAAATTTTTCCGAGGAGTCTTTGGTTTTTTACAATTTGCGTGGGCGCTACAAGGCGTGGCAAAAATTTTAAATTAACTTAAACTGCCTGACATACAAATGAACTTTACTTCTAAATCAGCTACCTACCTCCAGGTGTTCATCCGGACAACGGAAAGACGGACTATAGGACTTTATAGGATCGGAAAAGTTTCCTTCTACCTGTTACGCACATTGCGCTCCCGACAAACTTAATAGATCGCTCTACTCTTTTGTAGAGTGCGGGGTCTTAAAAGGGAAATGTTTTGTTAAAAGGGGTTACGTCTGTGAGATTATTGATTTATTTGAATACCATATCTTATTAATAATTAAAAGGATTATTTTTCCAAGAGTCTTTGTTGATTCAATAATGTCCTGGAGACCAAAGCTAGTATAATTCTCTAAGCCTAAAAACAAGCGCTTACCGTTTTGTAAATTTTACAAAATCTGTACACAAATTTTAACTTCCTGCATCGGTTCTCTTGGGCTGTATGATTACCAGGGTTAAGTGTGAGCCGGTTCACTATGACAATGGCAAACAAATAATGAGTAATTATACAAAATACCAAAAAATTTACAAATTTACTTGAAATATTTTTGATTTCAGTGTAAATTATTTACTCTTGTCTCGATTATATAAATAGTACATCAAAAAATCGAAGTTTAATCAAGTATTCCATACTCGTCTTAAGAATATCCGGGATGACCCTACTCCTTCTATCAACTTTGGAATCCCAAATTGTGTCTTATTCAGAGTACTATAAACTTAAAAGAAAACATTTCTTATATAATCCTTATTTCTTATAGTTCATATTATAGCTCTTATGGTACCTCCACCGTAAAAAATGCTATCAATGGTAAGAACTATTAAAGAATTGCTTCCGAGCGATTGCTTCAAGTGTTTGAATGGGTTTGAAGAGCTCTCAACGCGATCACTACGCCGTCTCTTAATGTCAAATGCCTACAATTTGTATGTATCATATGTATGTAAATATGTATACAAACACTTGTCTTGCTTCTGATCTTTGGATACTAATTGGCAATTCGTGCTACGATGACCCCAAACAAGTCAAAAAACTGGGCCAAAACACAAGTTGGCTTTCTGTCTATCTTTGCCTCTCTGTCTCGTTCTATAAAGTGGAATTCCACGGCTTTGTTTCGCTTAGGGATGAGCGCGAGCTGTCGTGCGTTAAAAATAACATCTCGTGCCGGTCTCGGGACCGAAATTCTCCAAAATTTATTGATTTTTGTCAATCAATTAAGAAGATCTATTTTTAACAAACAATATTAAAACTTAATGCATGCGTTTTACTGATAAGAAAACGAATTCTTAAAATTTCATTTCGATTGCTTAATAAACACAGACGTTAAAAAAGGCTCAGTTTGTTAATGACGTCACTCCATATTGCCGAGTTAAGCGGCAGATCAACTTATCGAAAAGAAATCCATTCAACAAGGAATGCAAATGAATGAGTTCGCTAATTATTAAATAGTTTTTTGGGTTGACAGATTTGGTAAATTTTGTATATTGATACAGTGTAAACTTTTTATTCACAAAAATAACATTTTTGATAGCATATCAACACCTGGATCTTCGAGACTATAAGATCTAGAGCCATTAAATTTGGGATAAAATTCAATTAAAATTTCAGGCCGATCAAGATTATTTGAAATTGTTACTACGCCTCTTACAGCCCACGCAAATTGTAAAAACTATGTTCACCCCACTAAAATCTACTTTCACATCACCATAACTTGGATACGACTAGAGCTATCAGAAGCATGTATGTGTATGTGTATGGTGACACTATAACTATCCTCACCAAGTTTCATCTGGATCGGACAACTATAGCCAATAGCTCCTATTGGACAAATCGATCAAAAATAGTACATTTGTATGAGAACCTGTAGTGCTAGCTTAGCGATCGCAACCAAACTCAAATATTATATGTAAATAAAAATTATAACTGTCCTCACCAAGTTTTAATTGTCTAGTAAAATGCGCACTAGAATGAGTACGGCGTCTTCTACAGTCGTCCATCTCTACTGTAGTCTCTCTATTTTGTTTAAATTAGTTTAAATATTTCAAAAAATTAATTTGAAAAAATACCAATTCGAGCGTAGCCTGTGTTTACGTCGAAAGTCACATATGTATCTTTAGTTTCGAATAAGATATGAAAGAAAGTAAAGTTTCTGGGCTTGGGAAACATTTCAATGCGATCACACTGGGAACAAGTCATATTTGTCTTTAATAGTGGCAACTGTTTAATAATGGCCCGAAAGGTTTAAGATGAATCAGCCAACAACAACTAACCGCATACCGTTCCACCTCACACATAAGCATAATCACACACACAAACACACATACATACATAATGATTCTACACTGTACATTCACTTTTGGTGATTTACATTGATTTGCAGTTGTTTGAAGATAGAATTGTTTTTTTTTATCTTTCTTTTTTTCTTTCGTTTCTTCTGAGTTATACAAGACAAAAGCAGCTCAAGACTCAAATGCAAAGAAAATCTCTCAATTTTGTTATATGTATTCTTTACAAGTGTATTTACGCCAGTTTTTTTGGTAAAAACGAGTAGAAATAGAAGGAAGACATATTGGAATGAGCAACAAGAAATGAAAATTGAAAAATGGCTGGGTTTTCTTTCTTAATTATAATCCGATTTTTATGCAATTCCTAAGTACCATATTTACTGAGATATTCGCCGAAAACATGGATTTTTTCCGAGGTGTGTCTGGTTTTTTGCTCATGATAGGCAAATGCGGCGTGGCATCGAAAAAAGAAAAAACAGATTCTTGTATTGACTGAATAAACAGTTAGTCGATACTGACTAAATACAAACTAGTAGGTCTTATCTTCTCTAAAAACTTTTTAGTCCTACAGCCTGCCACGCCTCCTTCTGGCTGTTACATACTTTAGCACAAACCCAATATACTCTTGCAGACAGTTTAAAAAACAATATTAGATTGATACAGAAAAGGCTAAATTGCCAACTCCAATCAGTAGGCAAAATAAGCCGTCAATTGAATACTTTGTACAAAAATTAAAAAAAAAAAAAAAATAATTCTCAATAAATATGAAATAACCCAAAAAGGGTTTTTTGTTTATTTTTTCGAAGAAACCAAATAAATGATCCCGGAACAAGACTAAGCTGACAACACTGATATCAGCATTCATTTAATATAATTTAATGTTTTTATTAAACTGGATTACTCACCTTTGCAGCCGCAAAGCCATCCGGATTTGAGCTGGGAAGGAAATGAATCTCGGTTGTATTGAGCAGTTGTTGCACCTCCTGATCCGTCTCGTAGCGACTAGTCAAGTACTCTGCCATGTAGAGCACTATTTGGCGGCCGAGAGTCTCGTCGCCTTGGATATTGGCCACCAGCTTAACCATTGGCCGCAAAAGATCCCCAGTTTTCGCCTCGGGCGGGGGAGCGTCCAGGGCAAGGGCGTACATCGGACGATTTTGAATGGTGTGGCCAATCACATAGGGTTGCGCTAGTGTTGGATAATCCTTGTTGAGGCGAGTGAATAGCTCACCGATTTCCTCATTGTTCAAATAATGCGCATTGTCCAAAAAGCTCTCGACTTGATCGACAACTTCGACCTTTGCGATAACGGGCGTAGGTGTGGGGGCAGGGGCAGGTGTGGTGGAGCTGGAGCTGTTGGGTCGTGGACTGCCAGCGACCAGGCACGTTAAGCCGACGACAATAACGTAAGCGTAAACGGGAACGTAAACATACATTTTGCAACGCGACACGTAAGCAACAGCAACAAACACAAACAAAATATACAAAAAAAAAAAAAAAAAAAAAACACTATAACATGCGGGGGCGCAGGCGCAGGCGCAGGCGCGCTCTCCACGCAGAGATTTTTAGTGGGAGAAGGCGGTAAAGAGCAGTATCGACGGAGAGCGAGAAAGATCACAATCACTTGTTGCACCCTTCGATAATTTTAATGCTTTGCACTTTCTTCGATTTCGAGATGCAATGCTGATCGATTGCAGTTCTCTTATGCACATATACACATAAACACTTGCATGCAATTTCACTATTTAATACGAGTTGTTGCGGTGACTGTTTTCTTTTGCATTTACGACTATATATAGGCGACTTCCTCTGGCTTGATGACGTGCACTGAAGAGCCGCTCTGAACTTACCTTTAAGACACGCATCAACACAGGTACTGCACTAACTACGCACTAACTAGTTCCTCTAGCTGCTCATTTCAATTAACAACACAGCATTTAAGAAATATGATTTAATTATTACTATTGATTACTATACGCATAGTATTTATATATATTTACAAAGTCAACAGTGCAAACCGACCACAAAGTAAAGCCATAAAGATACTGGCTAAGGCTATCGATATTATCGCTGTTATCGGCCAGCCCACACAAACCACCGACGACGTGCGTTGTGCATATCGATATCTGTACAATCGCTTTGCACAACATGTTCTCGATTATATGAAAATATTTTGGCGCGAATTCAAAAACTTTTTTTTTTTGGATTTTGTTTAATGTGCTTTGCGTTGTTGGCTTATACAATTTAATAACAACATATATCAAAAACAAAAAAGATTGCGTTTACTTATCATTATAATAGAAATGATAAGCTTAAGGTAAATTTCAAAACGTATATATATCAAAAATCAGTATAATATGATTATGTTAAGGCAAATGTTATTTTTTTTTAAGAAGTGCATTTTTTAAATGTTATCAGACATTTGGATTTGCATTATAAAGTATTTAGAGTTGAGGAATTGCTCACTTCAATTTCACCACCACCACAAATCTGCAGTACGTACTACGTATATATAATACATATATGTTTGTGTGTATATCTAGTTTTGGTTAATATAGTAGTTGTTTTAGCTAGTAGAATTTTGTTGTAAGTATAAAATGCTTGGTATTGCAAGTGATATTGTTGTGGTATATAGGTATATAAAGTCTGATTGCTTATACATAGTAGGACTACATATACAGTGGTTAAAAATGTTGACTTCCAGGATTCCCACAATTTGACACGATTTCAGTGTACATAGGGTTCTAAAAATATGCATATTACAACAGGTTTCCATAAACTAAATTCTATCTCTCTCTGTCTTTCTATTATCTCTATCTCTCTCTTTTTCTTTTTTTAGCAACAGTAGATGGAGCCATCAAGTAAACAAATCAAAATACAACGCATGCAAAATAATAAAAAAAAAACTGAAATTCATACTACTGCACAGACCTGCACCCACACACACGCACACAGCAATCAATGGTCGTTGGTGGTGACCGTGCTGCCCTGTACTTGCTGTTGATGTGCTGCCCTATAACTGACACTGCTGCCGTGTAGCTGCTGCTGATCCCGTTGAAGTTGTCGTCGCTGCTGAGAGCTGGCGATGCGCTTCTTCAGCATCTGGAATGTCTGCTGCATGTTGCTCATTTGAAAACGTATTGAAGTGCTGACGTCACGTTGCAATTGCTGCACTTCTTGGATGTCCTTGCGCAGATTCTGATACTCGTTCTTTACCTCGGTCATGGACTCCAGTAACTCCATAACTTCCATTTCGTCCATCTGCTCCATGGCCGTCTGGTCCAGGCTGCGCTCCACAGCGTGCAGCTTGTGAGCCATCGTGTAGAGCTGTGACCCAGCACTGGCGACCTAAGGTCAGCAGGCCAAGAAGACGAGAGGTCAAGAGGTACACTGTTAGAAAACATTTCACTCTCCCTCTACCTCTGTCCTTGCACTCACACTTGTCCCTGCTGGTAACACTTACCGATTTTTCCAAGGCGCTTATGTTCTGATATCCAGCCATTTCCATATTTGTATTTGTTATTGTTATGGCATTATTAATTTAATTGTCAACAACTGCGCAAATTCGATAGAACTCGAGATTTATTTCATGCCTACTTTCAGGCGCTCTGACAAACTTGAAACGTCCTGTGCGAAGCAAAGCGAAGCACGCTATGTTAGCGAGTTCTCTGGGTTGCTCGGCTATTTATACACACGCACACGCACACACATACATATAACACACACCCAGGACACAAACACATACACCCATTCTACTAGCGACGCTTAGCTCTTCCGCTTCCGTCACTGGACGAAGGCAACAACGGAGCCCCTGCAACCTATTGAATGTCAAAATAAAATGGAGTACTAGCACAAAATGTGGCACTTGAAATACCCTTTCATTTAAGATAAGATAAGACGAAACTAAAGCTTTAAAGCTGTAGCAAAAAAAAATCATTTTATTAAATATATAATAAATGTAAAGGTTATAGTAAAAAACCTATTTGTTTATTTTCAATTAAAACATTTTTTAAAAATAATATAAAAATTATTATAAACTAAAGCTTTCATTATTGAAATTGTTATCGTTTTCTTTGGGTAGCATAATTAAGTTATTAAGGGGGTCTTCTAGTCTAGAAATTTGAATAAATCAAAAATTTTTGTTTATATAATTCGATGGTTTAAGTTTTGATAAATATGTCCCCAAAAGGATTTTTCGAAATTCGAATTATATTCGAAGTTACAGCTGTTTTAGTGACGTAGCTGCTATGGACCATTGAGCGGATGTAAAAATTCAAATGCGTTTTTCTCGAAACCACTTTTTTTGATACCGTCGCCACGATATCTAAAGTTTCAATCGACCGATTTTCTTGAAACTTGGCATGAATATTTTTAAAACACACCTCTATGGCATGAACCAACAAAAACTGGACATTTTAATTTTGAACATGTTTAAAAAATTTGAAAAAGTTAAAAAAGTAATGAAAAAACCGAACTAATTTTTTCAAAAGCCGCCATTTAATAAAAAAAATAATTTTTTTTTCAGTTTTGTTGGTTCATGCCATAGATACATTCAATATCTTTAAGAATTTTTAAACTTTTTTTCTCTGATCACCACAAGGGTTGCAATCGTGGCGACGAGGACACTGCCTTTTGTTCGGCCTTCTCACTGCAAGAACGCATAACTCAGTGAAAAATAATTTTTTATTTTTAAAATTAATTTTAATAAACAATTCAAATAATACTTAATACATGATAAAAAAGTCGGTGGTAAAAATATTAACAGTTTTTTTTTACACGCCATCAAAAAACACTCCAAATTCAGCACTCTAGACTAGAAGACCCACTTAAACCTGTAATAAACTTTAATTGTTTTATTTGTTTGGTGGAAGATTACAAAGAAATTGAAAAATCAGTTAATGAAATGAAATGTAAATATTTTAAATAAGTTTGGACTTTTTTTAAATAAAAAAATTAGTAAATAAACAAACTCTGATATAGGGGTTTTAAGAAAAATTTTAATGAATTCAATTAAGTATAAATAAGGAATTATAATAAAAATAATTCAGTAACTCCCCAATATGAAGTGAATGAATCAGCTTATATACACTACGCAGACGAAGGGTACGAAAAACTCACCACCAATCTGCCTGCGTTATCCGGTGAATGGCAACTTTGACCAGAGAAAGTATTTTAATTACGATTGTGTACACTGTCCACTGTACCTTATGTCCTGTGTGTACACATGATGACCAGAAAGCGGAAGTAGTTCGCCACTTTCTATGGCCCAGTGGCAAATGAATAGATCTCTTCAATTATATACATATGAATGTTTGTGTATGTGTGTACGGGAATACATCATACTTACTGTCTGTATTTTCATTTTCATTCATTCTACAAACAAGTTTATTTTAAACCAAAGAAAACAATTTCCAAGCTAGGAATTCTAGTAGATCCAAAATTATTCCAATGGCTGAGGGGCACAATGGTCAGGGTGATTCCGAGAAGGATGAGGATGCTGACGTCTTGCCGCGTTTCAAAGGACTACCCAACATTACCGAGGGCGTGGAAGACATACACGCCCATCTGCTGAAGCGACATGTGTACCTATATCCCGAAGACGGTACCCATCAGAAATGGGTAGCACCTCAAATAATGATCTTGTTCGATTCGGGAAATATTAATCAGGTCATCGAGGCTGCTGTCAATGACTTGAAGCATCCGATAGGGAATGGCCTTATTGCCAGCATATTGGTACAAGAGTCAGTGCGTCAACCATTTATCCGGAGACTTAGGGCCCGCATGGAGATAATGGATGAACGGATACCAGATCATCCGAATTTCTTGCACACTCTTAAGATGATCGATCGTATGAACTGCAAGACCATCTATATTGAGGAATTCGATGCTACAGATAAGCAAAAGCTATATGGTCGTATGAAGCCCCGATCTCCTATAGCTGTTCTGGACTTTCCTCAAATTTATTTTGGGGATAAGCCTTCTGCAGTTATAACGGTCAATACTTTTCGTAATCTCAATGAGGCCGTAAGGCTATGCTACCGGGAGGGTCTGAACTTTGACACGATTTCCGTGTGGACCAGCAAGTTGACTGAGGGATACGATATGGTTCCCGCCCTAGGAAAATTTCCAAATTTCCGATTTAACTGCATTAATGTGCCGTTTAATACTACTTCAATGGTGACGGTCAAAAATCATTATCATTGTGAAGTGCTACTTGTTGGTGGCGAGTTGATAACGATTGTGTTCCCCATCCCTCGTTCTACTTACCATACATAAACAACAGAGAGTATAAAAATATAAATAATTTACAAGCCAATTCTAAGTCCTATTGGTATTTTTGATTTTTGTTGGTATATCGCGTGTATCGATATAATTCGTTAGGCTTCCATCGATAGCATGTAGGACGACGAAAAAATAATCGATATTTGGAACAGCAGTGACATCGAGTATTTTGTCAGCTCTAGATACATCCGCAACTTTGGAAATAAATAAAATAATATCAAATAAATGTTCAAATTGTGCTAATGTTGTCCGATTTCAATTGATTTGTGAACGAAATGATTTGTCGCCTGTGCTTGAACGCATTAGACGAGCAGAATGCCGTGCTGTTGTTCGCTGCTGGCGCCACTGACAGCGAGAGCGACAACAGCGACAACAAGACAATACCGGAAAACTATTTGGTTCAATTGATATCGACACATTTGTATCTCTGTGTAAGTTAACTAGTCCAACTTTGGCCACTGTAATCATGCGGCCAGACTTCAACTTAAACCTGATTTTAACCATTCTTGAGCAGCTTTCACGGGATGATGCCATTTCCACGTCCATTTGCACAGATTGCTGTGCCCAACTAGAGAGCTTTCATAACTTTTGGAAGCTGGTTGAGCACAAGCAGACGACGCTTTGCAGTCAGTTCTTGGAGATTGACTGCGATGTCAACTGGTCCGAAGAGGGCGATGTCGAGCAGCAGCAACTGCAACAAGATCCAGTTACAATCGATTTTAAGCAGGAACCGGAGCCGGACCTTGAGGCTGATGCTTGCGGGGATGAGAGCAAGGCAGCAGCAGTCAATAAGTTTCCCTGCATGTTCTGCGAAAAGTCCTTCAAAATGCGACGATATCTGGAGGAGCATGTGGCCACACACACTGGAGACAGACCGATCGCCTGCGCCTACTGCAATACGGCATTCCGATGTCGATCCAATATGTATACCCACGTTAAGACCAAGCACAATACCCAATGGCTTAAAGCTCGGGCCGAACGCGAGTCCGCCAAGATCAATAGCAATAATAATATTCAAATCCAAAGAAATGTCAATGGCGACAACGATAAGTTTATGGATGTAATGACGGTGCCGCCCAAAGAACTGGTATTGGTTGATCAAAAACCACAAATATGTATACCAGTGCCATCTCAAGCTACGGCTCCAACACCAATACCAACTACAGCTCCAACTCCCGCAGAGATCCCTATTAAATGCGAACCAATGGAAGCTATCAATCTTACGGTGGCCAAAACGAGTCCAACGCCAGTCAAAAGACAGACACGTGCTAGCCGCCGCAAAACGCATTCGCCCAAAAAAGTGCAGCACACCGAGCGCAGCATTAGCGCAAGCGAGGACAGCAGCAATGATGCAACCATTACCAATCTGCACGAGAAACGCATCAAGACTGAGCTGCAGACATGCAAGGAGAACGAGCTAATGTTGGCCAATTATAATGTTGTTGCCGCTGTGGCTTCTGCAGCCGCAACGCAACAACAGCAGCACCTTTGCAGCACCATCATGCAGCAGCATCAGCAACAGCTACGCACCGCAATGGCAGCAGTCACAACCAGCAGTAGCAGTACTGTCACCGCAGCAGCCGAGGCATTGATCTACCAAAGCAGGTGTGTATTAACCCAATAAGTCTTTGTTTTATTTTTTTTACTAAAACTTTATGTGGCTTACAGTGTACCAGGTGAAGCAAAAGCTGCAGCAGCCGTTACTGTGGCCGCTGCGGTGTCTAAGACAGAACCGTATAAGTGTAGTATCTGCGGCCAGCAGTTGCGCAATCAGCGCGCTCTCAATAATCACCTGCACAACAAGCACAGCGGGATGCCTATGCTGTCCAGTGCCAACGTGGAGATGCCCATCTGCGGTAGCTGCGGTGAACAGTCTGGTCGTAATCACCGCTGCGTCAGCACAGCCAAGTACGCCTGCGATGTGTGCGGCAAGTCATTCAAGATGAAGCGCTATCTAGAGGTAGAAAAGAAATTAATTTATAATTTTAAAAAAGCTTATGAATTTATTTATGAATTCCAGGAACACTTTGCCACGCACACTGGCGTTAAGCTGCACACCTGCGCCTTTTGTCCCACGGAATTTCGTTCCAAGTCGAATATGTATCATCACACAAAGCGGAAGCACAAAATCGAGTGGGAACGTTCGCGAGCCAGTCGTAATGCAGCAAAATCCGCTGCTACAGAGCAACAATTGCAGACGGATCAGCAGCAAATATCGGAGGAGTCGAGCTTGAATTTTTAATGTGTGCAGCTGAAGAATCTCCGGGAATGTTATTGACCAACCGGTTCCATCGGATTTAACACAGCAGCCATTATATAATCAATAGTTACCCAGTCCAGCAACCCAGCACGTACTTGTGTACTTATATACTATATATAGTTTGTGTATTCCGATCTAGATCGAATGCATCCCAGATGATATTGTACATATGCTTTAAATACTGTTTTCCCTTTTTGCCTTACCTAAAGCACCGCTTGATCTACCCTCCCCTCGTCGTTTCTTTGCACTCCAAATCTTTATCTGTCGCTTTTCTCTCTTTGGCGATATAAGTACATAATGACGTTGCGAAATGAGTTAAATGTTCTGAAAAAATGCAATTCTCATTTACATGAATGCAAACAAATCTCTTACTTAATGTTATTTAATTTATTTATTTGTTTTATACAAATGCGATTTAAATGCTCATTACTCATTTTGAAAGCCCAGTTAAGAACATATTTTAAAGAAATATTCCATTTCCTTACAACTTTATTTGTTATGCTCTTTATATATATATATGTATATCTACAGACGAATGAGAAAGAATCATGGGGATTTAAATAGATAACTCTAGTAATAAAAAATTATGTAATAAAAATGTTCCATACAACAAAAATGTTAATTAATGAACAATGCTACCAATTGTAGTTTCCAGCTCTCCCAAAATTCATATCTCAGTTCTATCTTCTATGTAATTGGTTTTTTCTTTTTATAACTTCTCGTTATCTCTTTCTAATTCACGCTGGTGCGGCTTTTTTAACTCTATGGTTTGGGCATAATTTTATCCCGTTCCGGTTTCGTTTTAACGCCACTGTAATAAGTGCATTTTGCTTCTTGCGCTCTAGGAGTATACTCGTACAAAATCCATGAAAAAATAGAATTGGCAGTTACTTGGCATTACTGCGCCGCTCTTTCAACAGGTCCGTGGACGGAACCGAGAATACAAATGAGAGGCAGCCAAACCTCAGCAGGCTACCATGGGCAAGTACTGCGGACCCTTCCCAGGCGCCGGGCACCATCGGTACGTCGGGTCCAATCAAACATCGGCAAGTGGCTTTAACAATTGGCGCCAATCTAAAAAAAAATCGTTTTAGTGAATTTTGCACTAAAGCAGAACATTATTTTAAAGGTACCCTTAAATATTAAGGCTGATAATGAGAGAAATTATGATAAAGATGGAGGGAAAAACAACCTAATAATAAATTATTATATAATGAAATTATTTGATTTTTAAGTTATTGTAAAAGTCCATCTTTGAAATAACTATTTTTTTTTATTGAAAGTCGAAAATAATTTTTTTGTTGAAGTTATGTCAAATGTTAAAAACAGTTGAATTCTGAATTAATCAAGTGGTATTTAAAATTATTTAAATTTAAATCTAACGCTTCTTTATGAAGTATAAAGCATTCAAAATAACTTGTCAAGTTTAGCCTTATATCTGCTAAATTAGGAATACTAGGTGTGCCTGAAGTTTAAATCGCCAGCACTATTAAATCGCTTAAAAACCGATTGACCAATTTGCCATTCTCATGATACATTCTGCAGTGAATTAAAATTATCTTTCGACAAGTTCTAGATTATAGCAGTTAGCCACTGGCAAATTAGTTTAAAAAATACCGTTACTGAAAAAAAAGGTTAGAAATAAAATTTGAAACGTTATTTATATGAACGATTTAGCCGCATTTGAATTCGAATTTAGGTTATTTAAAATAGTTAAATTTATAGCTAATAGTATTTGAATCACATCAAATTTAGCGATAAATATATGCAAATGGGATTGAGGACTGTGTTTAATTGCCAGCACTGTTTTATGAAACTAAATAATAACTACAAAAAGTATCGATTTGGCAGTTTGCCATTCTCATGCAGGTCACAGGATCAGGTTGGTCCATGCGGATAAAAAGTTTTCAATCGCCAGCCCTGTTACTATCGATTAATTGAGTCGCCATTTTTGTTTGTAATGTCAGTCGCTTAAAATTTAAATACCACCAACCTGTCTTTCGTTTCCCTTTTGACCTCGTATTGACGCTGGATGTGACGCCTCTTGTCGAGCAGATCGTCGACCCGCCTCTTGAGCTCTGCATCATCGGGTCGCATCCGTTTGCCGGCGTGCGTTGGCGTGTACTCGGTTAAATCGCAAGTGTATAGTTGTCCGTTGACCTCAGTGCCGAACTCAGAGTAGTTAATAAGCTCATATGACTTGGAGAACTCATCATAGAAGATGATCGCGTGTTGTGGCGATATCCGGGAACAGTATCCAATTGCCGATAGATCTACCGTCTCCGTGTGCGCCAGTGTCGTCGATGGCGTGTAATGCCCGCCGTATCCCACGTACAAAGTCCGATATCGCATGAATATCGAGTGATCCAGTTCCAAGGAACTAAACCATCGACTGTCCTCCAGCATATCACCAAGCGGTGTCAGCACAGCCCGTGCCCGAACTTTGCATTGCATCAACTTTAGCTCCAACCGGGAGGCCAACTCGTATGCCTTCTGCGTATCGCTGCGCTCACACGGCACATAGCTTTCGGCGGCAGCATCTGCTGCGGCAATAGCAGCGGCTGTGGCAAGTACCGGATGCAGTGCCATCATGGGATCCTCGTCGGCACCATTGGCATTCTTTTGTGCCAGTATTGACGATGTCTCACTGGTGAAGAGCAAGGAGAAGCGACGCATGTCCTCGGGGGCCAAATCGCCTTGGAGTGCGGACTGGCCACCAGCAGAAGATAGCTGCCGCAGTCGTCGGGCCGCCGTGCGATTTTTGTACTGGGTTACAATCTCTGGATGCTCAAGGATTAGCTGCTGCAGTCGCTGGTGGGCTAACTTTTTAATGATGTCCACATCTAGATGACACAGGTCCGCATCAATGATATTTGATGATTTGCTGTCTTCCTCCTCCTCTTCGAAGCTAATCTCCACACTGGCCCCCTTTTCGCTGCAATTGCTGGGCTTCTCCGTCGTCCCCGATTTTTGCTTGGAACTCTCATTCAGCTCTTGGCTCTGGCTGTGACTCTCTGCTTCAGCGTGCTCCTCTGTGGGTGAGACCGGAACACCATTGCTTCCTCGTTGCTGCTCGGTGGAGTTTTCTGCATCGCTATTGTCACTATTGATAGCATCGAGGTCGACCTGACCGTATTCCTTTTGGATCTCCCGAAATTTGGCACGTGCACATCGTAGCGCCTCTAGGTCCTTGAGCAGGGACTCCGTAACGCTTTCTCTTGATATATCCTCAACGGCGGTGGACAATTGTTTGCGTCGCTTTACGCGATCATAACGCAAGGTTTGCCGCATGGAGGGCAACAGGGCTGGCGGATGTTCGTAGTGGTACTTCACCATCGGAGGCACCTCGACATGGGCACGGGTGCGGATATTAAACTTCATCCGAAAAGGAGGATTTCGTGTGTTGACGCGTCGGAAGAACTCCATCTTGACGTTCTCGTGGTCGAGGGGCTGATGAAATCGATTCCATAAGCGCACCCGCTCCGTTGCCGAAATGCTGTTGGCCATGTTGGCATCCTATATGTGTAAGTGAACAGCTTAGTGGGGAATCTACGAAAACACCATAATATAAGCTACTTACTATAAAATTCTCGACATGATTGGGGCACATCCACAAGCCAGCAGGCAAAGCTGTTAATGGCGGGTCCAGGCAATCCTGATGATAATATAGCGGACAGTAATCACAGGAGATAAGCGGCGCACGTTTACAGCTCCGAGTGCAGTAGAAGCAGGTCTTGGCCGGCAATGGGACCAGCCCTTGGGAGTCCAGCTCAAATGGCTTGGAGTTGCGCCGTTGGCTATTAGGCTTCCTATGACCATTGCCGGTTCCCCCGCCATGATGTGGCTGCTGCACTGGCTGCACCTTGCCGTTACCAGGAAACTGTGTGTGCAGCTCCAGCTCTGGCGGCAAAGAGAACTGCTGGGGATTGAGCATGCATGCGGCGCGTATAACATCGTCCAAAGGCGTTGATTTTCTATTGGGATCAAGGGCTCGCTGTATCGCCAACGGCATCTTAGAAAGCAACTTTTCCGTGCTATTCCTTTCGCTGTTGCTCCGCTTGCGTAAGTTCCGTATCTTGAGCGGTATTGACTCCAGTTCACCGGACGATGGAGTATTAGCCCGCGAACCGCTGCCCGCCGAAGGTACACGCTCTACAGAGCTTGCTTTAGAGGAGCACGCTGGCTGCGAAACTTTGGCCATACGGCAACTGTGACACAACCATTGTCCACTTGGTATATCCTCCTCGCTAAGCGGCGGGTCACTGTATGTTCAAAGCACAAACACACACAGCACTAGTTTAAGAATTTCTATTGCTATTTGTTTCTCTTTTTTCAGAATACTTACTGGCATTGCAGGTGAAAGCTGGAGGGGCATCGGTCGCAGCAGAGCAAATTGCCGCCCTCCTCGCAAGCATCGCATAAATCGTGGTTATGTCCGCGTCCGGGACGCCTGTAATATGGATGCTTTGTATTGCTATTGCGCTGTACCATTTTTTCATCTTCATTCGGAGGCGGCTTGATCAGAATCTTAATTTGCTATATGCCAAGAGATGAGAAATGGAAAGATATTGAAGAATCATTAGTTTCTGTATCTGTAATCTCTGCTTCTGTATCTAATGGCTCGTTGGCAGCTAAATGATCCATTCAAAATGAATTGAGCTGTCTGTTGTTACGCACCTCCATTATACTAAGCGAACCAATTGGATCCTGGTCGGCCTTTGACATATTTTCAGCTTTTTTTTCGTTAACAAAAATTGTTAGCTTGAAGGAGTTGAAACCAAAACCAATCACAGCGTTGTATTTGTTGCCAGCGTAGGATTGTTGATATAATATCGATATATTGGTTGTGCTTGTGCTCTGTTGCATTGTGGATATCGCATGCATGAGTAATCGATAAATATTTAGCGAAGAATAAAAACAAAACACAGCTGCTGCTGCTGCGTAAATATTAAATAAATTTTATAAAAAATTCACGTGGAAGAAGGCAAAAGTTGGTACTTACAGTAAGCAATGTTTTCAATATTTGGAAAACGTAAACAAGCCGAAACGCCCAGCGATGAGGCCATACAGGGCCCCGCCGATGCATCCAAGCAAAGCAATGGCGATGATTTCATATTTGTGGAACGCAAAACTGACGCAGATCCGATTTCATCACCTGGTGGTGTCGGTGGTGGCATGATGTATCCACCCATGCCCCAATCGGCATACGGCCCTATGCCCTATCCCCCGCCGCTGGGCCCAAAGCCAACGATGGGCCCGAGTACTCAAATAAATACACCCGTCAATTATCTGCAAGACATTCCATTCGAGTTGTCTCCGCACTTGGCTACAAAGGATGGGTTCAATGGAGCACAGTCGCAGGTCGACGGTATATTGGCCTTGTTGACACGCCAAATGTCTGTGGACGCACTAGCCGAGGAATATGCATTCACTCTGGAGCGTTCGGTTCAAAACGATTGTTTCTGAAATTATGTCATTAAATTTTATAAATATATATTAGAATAAATTAATTTAGACTTGTTGCGTTTGACAAATTAAAAAAAAAACTATGTATAATATTATTAAGAACTATTCATTACTGAAACACATTTTTAGTATTGGCTATTTGCTTGACGTGCCTTTGTGATTCCCTGTAGTAACTTTGACTGTTATTTTAAACGCTAGATGGCGACACTAGTAATTTTGATTACGTATTTGATTTTGAAATCTGTGAAATCTAGTAAGCTCAGATTTTTCTTCCATTGTACTACCCTTACAGTTCTAGCTCACAATTCATTTCATGTTCGACATAGAAACATTAAATTTACAGTTCTCTCTAATATTATTTAAAAGCGCACAAAAACGAAATAATTCCAATTCTTCTTTTTTTTTGGAATATATTTTTACATATTTTTTATTTTGTGATTTGAGGCGACTTAAACAAAATTGTATAATTGAAAATTAGCGCGATTTCAAGCCAAGTACACTCCCAATCATGGCCAGCGCAAATGTTTCGGATTGGGACGAGGCACTGCCCACTTCGTCCACCGAGGAGGCCGAAGAAGAGGATCCAGACTACTGCAGCCCTGAGAATCGCAAGAAGCGTCAGGAGGAAAATGTGTCTAAACTGCAATCGTACGTTCGTCGCATGGCCTATCAGCCTGCCCTACCTCCCAAAGCCAGGGCCTACGATGTAGCGCTCTCGAAGCCCAAGAGAGTCACTTTGGAATACAACTATGATCATTTTAAGGACTTCTACGATCCCAAGCTTCGTGCGAAGCGCATTAAACGCATGCTGGGCAGGGAAAATTCCATCACCACAGAGTAAGTGTTTCATATGTGATAACGCGACTAGAAGGCGGCCTATAGTTTAAATATTTTTTAATGAAACCTATTGTGAATATTATTAATTCGAAATCCCCATTTTTTCAAATCTGAGATGTTCATTAGCATTTTTCTAACAAATGTTTCTTTGAAATTTTCTTCTTTTTTTCATAAGTTACACAGAATAATATACATTTTTTGTGCTCTTTACAATCGGTATCTAATATAAGATATATCGTGGTAATTACGTAGTAAATTTAGACGGACTACGATTATTAGCCTCACAAAAGTTTATTTCAACTAAAATTTCGTTTGATTACTACGGTATGGTAATATGGTGGCAGTATGCAGTGTTGCTTTTTTTTTAGGAGCGAAATAGCTAGATTTTTCAAAAACAAGCAAGCAAGAAAAAAGCTGAATCCTTGAGAAAAACACATTTTTTTTCTACACAAAATCACAATTTTTTTTACCGATCTTGCATTGCCAAATACGTATATAATTTAGTCGCCGAAACGTACAAAACTTATTCAGGATAAATGTAACCATACTTTGCGTGCATTTGGTTCAGATTCCACAATAAATAAAGTTATCTATACGCCCGAGGCTCTCATGGTTGTTTATTCATTTCAAAAATCGAAAACAATCTTGAAATGTGTAAATTTAGACTTTAAACGCTAGTTTGGAGGCTCCAGCTTCAGATCGGACAGCCGTAAAACGCGACATTCATGTTTAACGTTTATACAAAAATGCTTTTATTTTTACTCATGACGCTGTACTTTATGTCTACGCAGGCAGCTCGAGGAGGTCCTTAAGAATACCAAGAAGAAGGAGCGCCGTAAAGAGGACTTTCTGAAGCGTAAGCAAGAGTTATA
Organism: Drosophila parthenogenetica; assembly: GCA_035047505.1. Lineage (NCBI taxonomy): Eukaryota > Metazoa > Arthropoda > Insecta > Diptera > Drosophilidae > Drosophila > Drosophila parthenogenetica. Next base: position 2,953,585 of record JAWNPM010000168.1, on the reverse strand, counting down.
CTACAGTATGCTGTCCAAGATGGAGCGTCAATGTCGCACACAGTATTTAAATGTGCTGATCAAGAAGTTTGCCAAGTTTATTGCACATCTGGCGACAACCATGCGTATTCCTCCCCAGCTTGTCGATCCATATGCCCGAATGCAGCGGGGTATCTTCTGTAACATTTTGCTCGCCATTGGGGTGCAGCCGACATCGCAGTCGGCGATCTATTATACCAGTCAGGATGCCATAGAGTATGATGTATGCCATCGCTTGGCCCATGCGCTGCTCAGTCTGATCATCAAAGCGCTGGACACGGCCGCCACACGGGAGCCCAACGATGTGACCAAGGCGCCGGCGGACATGGACTTTAAAATGGATAACTACATTAAGGAGCGTCTCATGTGCGCCGCCAAGAAGAAGATACGAAATGAGCAGCGACGCAAGCGACTGTCAACATTTAATTACGATGCTTTCCACAAATGTTCCCGCCTCGACTGCGACTAAACTGCGCTAGCTTCGATTTTGTGCTCCGTGAATTGCTTTAGTTTCTTTTTTGGTCTGATCTATTTCTGTGCATATACATATATATATAAATATATATATTTGGTTTCAATATATTATAAACTATATCGAATCACAGTTCATAAAATGCTCACACACAGCCACCTATCGGGCGCCTCTAATCTCTGCGAGGGCTGCGGTGTGTATTTCTCGGAGTAGGGCACGTGCCAAGTGTTGTACACTTTGTGGGCACAGTGCAGGTATCGTATGGGTTCCTTGACAATTATCTTGCCCGTTTGGGTTTGAGTGACTAGGGAATACTGATGCTCCTGCTGCCAACGTCGAAAGATTGGCTTTAGCTCTGGGCCTAGCTGAAAAGCATGACTCCTCATCAGATCTCTTGAGAAAAAGTCCGTTTCCTGGCCACTTTGCAGAGTTGCATACAGAAGAAATGGATCATCCTGGGAGCTTTATAGAATGGGACAAAACAAATGTACGATCACTAAAAGATCAGAGCTTAAATACGGCGAAATACTTACAGATTACTGGTTAGAAACACACTGGCGTTGTTCTGTATATACTGCATGGCTGGTTTTGACCAGTTGCGCATATGTTGGCGGCCCAGGACCAGAACGCGCTTGCGCTGCTCCTTGAAGTACCGCACAACGGTGGCCAGCAGCTTGGCTAACTGCTCTGGTGGTTTTTTGGTGCCCGTCGAGTAGGCCACATTGAGGCCATCAATGACACAGTCGTAAGGAGCTGTATGTGCCACAAACTTCTTGAAACGTACCACCTCCTCCGGCGTAGATTTCTGAAAGACATCACTGCGTATGAGCACCTTGTCCAGAAATGATCTACGTAGCTGATTGAACTGGGATTCGCTAATGGCAACGTTTTCTAGGTGCTGTTTGCAGGAAGCACACTTTCCCACTTGCTCCAGATGCGTGGCGGTGACCCGCAGCTGTTTAGGAAGCTGTTCGGCTAGAGCGATGAGCTGCTGCGCCACCCGCTCACTCAGAAGAATGTCGTGACGCTCAAGGAAGCGTAACAGTTGTTCTACTCGTAAGCCAAAAGTTTGCGCATCACAAGCACTGCTTTTTAAGTGCGCCAGATACACCTCACACTTGGGCAGCTTGCGTTGATCCAGCATTTCCTCTAATAGTCGCCAAGCCAGCTCCGGCTGCTCAGAGGAAAAGGCTTTTGCGGCCAGAGCACTATATGCGGTTATGCTGGGTGAACTAGTCACATTCATCATCTCGAAAAATGACAGTGCCCGCTCCCAGTGCTGACTGGTTGCGACCAGACCAAGTATCAGGCTTTCACAGCTGCTGGCGTCCAATACCTCGTGGTTGCCTTGCAGTTTATCACAGATCTGTAGTATTTCCGATTGCTCCTCATCGCTTAGCATGCGCGTATTATTGGCGGCATTGTAGACACGCAGTATTCGACCCAATGTCGCCGCGTTTGGCTCGAGTCCCTGGGATTGCAGAAACTTTAGGTAACTTTTGGCCGTTGGCAGCTGCTCCGCAGTGCTGCACATTCCTAATATGACTGCGTCCACATTGTGCCCATTGATATACTTGTAGCTCTCAGTCAGCGAATGCCTCACGTGTTGCCATTCCTTAGTGTTTAGCTCACTGTTTCTCTCAAAGTAATCGGCCTTCAGTTGGTCTAGCTGATCCGATGGCCCGGCTCCTAACTGGGGACGTCGTCTGTGCTGGCTGGCCAGTGTGCGATGAGGTGAGTGTGATGTTGAACCTTTTGCATTGTGCTGAACCTGGCAGATCAAGCTGTAGCGAAGTCTATTAAGTACCCGCAGATTAAACATATTTACAAACTTGTATTTAGGTTGGCCGGTTGGGCAATCAAAAGCAGAACTTATCGATATATTCGGCTCACTGACTATCGAAAGTTTTGAACTATTAAAAAATTATTTTGATTTTAATATTTAAATAAAATAATTATTTTTAATTATACATGCGTATTTGTATTTACTCGGTTGCAAATAATTAATATATTTTTACAATTGATGATGGATTCACTTATTGCTGGCTGGACAATCAAAACATGAGCCTATAGATAAGTTATGTTCACGAGCTATCGAAAGGTGAGCCAAGTGGCGCAATTTTCAACTCAAGAGTATACACGTTTATATTGAGTAAAATTAAGTCGTTTTTCGATACATGTATTTAGGTTGTTAATAACAGGCAGGCACATTTTGGTTTGCAATTTAACCAAATTTGTTTCGCAGATTTTATTATTTTCTCTTCTATTCGTTTGGGCAATCACAAGTTCAACTTATCGATACATTCAGCTCACGACTAATCGAAAGCTGTTTAGTTCAATAGCTTAAATATCTATAATGACATTAAATTATGTTGTTTATATTCCATGCATTTAATTTAATGCCAAGCATGTACATTGCTTTTTTTTTTTTTTAATAAAAATTCGGACTGTAACCTTATCGATAGTTCTGTGCCTCGTTGAAATGAACTTATTCTTAACGAAACAAAACAAGCTTGTGTTAGTGTGTAGTCTATTGCTCTCTTTGGCGTGCTTTACTACGCACAACGTAGTAGTAAAATTGTAAACATTTTAGTATCATCAAAATAACTCCCACGTGCAGTTCGCCTGGGTAAAGAAAGAAAAGGAAGAGAAACAAACCCCAATATTCCATCCCATCCGTATCCGAATTCATCATAGCCGTTATTATGCCGATGTAAAATGAATGCATTGCGTAATATATTTACCTCGCGAACGCTAAACTACCTGCGCCAGAATGGACAGAACGCGATCATCAATGCCACGCAGCAGCCAGGTGCAGTGCCTTTGCCTGACAGCGAAGGGGACCAAGCGCTGAAGGATTCGCTGCGAACCGCGCCGCTTTCGATACCTCGCTCCATACTAGACGCCTGTCGCTTTACGGCCAAACCGTTTGACTTGGGCACCAAGAATGGAGCCAATGGACCAAAGCCAACAGGATCCTTGTCGCCTACAACATTGAAGCGCTTCCGACTCATGCAACGTCGCATGGAGCTAGTGTACTTATGCAAATTGTGCAACACACGCAACACCAAGACGATCAGTGAGGAGGCATACTACAGTGGTGTGGTCATCCTCCAGTGCGATGGCTGTGCCGTCAATCACCTGATCAAGGATAATCTTGGACTATTCGCTAACGGCGAGGACAACAGCATGAACCTGGAGGAGGTTCTTGCCAAGCGCAATGAGCGTGTGCGTATCATCAAGGTGAATGAGCACGGGGAACTTATTTAGTTAACTCTAGTCAGGATTGGATTGTAAGAAACAGTCAATCCCACACTCCCCTCCCGTCTCCTCGCTCCTCACGCCTCCTTCTTAACGTTTGTTTTGTTATGTTGGACGTTTGTATATTGTTATTGAAAATATGAGAGCCGATGGCTAAATATAAATTAAAAATGTTCGGCTGTCGCTGGTTTAACCAGCGATGAGTAACAAAAATATATTGTTATAAAAAACAAGAAAAAAACTTAAAAAAAAAACAGCAGCAACAAAAAAAATAAAGCCAATCAAACAAAATTCACTCTGACTTTTATTTGTTGCAATCTTATCTCTGGGATTCGCATTGCGACTGGGTCTGGGCCTAGGTCTGATCGAGCATGATTAATGTGTTTACCACAAATTGAAATTAGTTGGAAATGCTATAAATACACCCAGAAAAAGAACATGGATACCCCAGTAGGATCACAAAAATTCAAAATTTTCATAGAAAAAATCACGTTAAACAATTTAAGCTATTCCAGCCAAAATAACAAATTTGCATAGATTTAGAAAGTAATCCATAAAATCGATGTTGAAATGCTAAAGCATTAAACAAACCGGATATTTACACCAACAGTTTGTTCGGCAGTACTCCTGAACGGCAAAACTGATTCCGTGCCTTCAGCAGGTGCAGCGTTTTCAGGTACAAAAGTACCGCTGGGAGAGCTTTCTATGTTTTATACTATATGTGCCTGAATGGGTATCCGACCACGCGCCAGTCACATTGCTGTTTATGAATATATATACATTTTTGGTTTGTTTTCCTATCTCTATGTGCTTTGATGGACCTATACGGCGTATGGTATATAAACGGTACTCGGTATCTCCAGAGCTTGCCGTGTTTTTTATTTTGTATTTTTTTTTCGTACACCCAGAATCTGCTCGTCATGATGAGTGCGATTAGCTGAGATGGGCGGGGTTGGGGCATACGATAATCAAACTGTTGTCAAAACATATTAAAAGTCCGAGCAGTAAAAATAATATTTAGATTTATTGCTTACTAATTATAAAGTTCGATGCAAATGAATAAGATCAATTTGTTTTGTTTAATTTGGTGTGTTCGTGTGAATTGTAGCCTAAAAAGATAGTTCGGGCCTTGAACTCAATTTAACTATAGAGGTTCAACTTATCTGAATTATTTTAATCTTAAACCAGAACCGAAAACATTTCACACAAGTTCTGGCACTGGTCTATCTTTTTCTTTTTTGGCCATTAGTAATACAGATCGTCGAGCAATTGAGAGCTGATAAGAAAGGGTTTCTACGTCAATGCCCATTAAAGTGTTATCTATTTGTCAGCGGAACTTTCTACGAAGTATATTTAAAATATAGCAATTTCTATTGGTTGAACTACCAGTAGCTAAGTTGTTTAACCGAATCTTAAGTCCTTAAATTTGCTAGCCAAACTCAGATATATTTATTGCAAAAATAAAATAAAGGTTTCTTTTGATAAAAAAAATTGTAGTTGAAAGATTTGAAATAAAATTGAAATTGTTTTATTTTATTGAAATTTACATGTTTGTTCTAATGATAGTTAATCTCTGTGTGCGTGCTTCATTAAATTGTTAATTGCAATGTTTTGTTTGTCAATCTTATTAATACATGTTTTGTATATTAAAGTATACACATACATACATATGCAAAAACACTCACACAGTCATGCATGCATATGTAGCTAGCGTTTAGGATGTGTGTGAAAGTGTGTTATTTATATATATGTGTGTGTTTGTGTAGGTTTTAATAGCTTACGGAAGCGCACTTTGTTACGGCCTCTTATATGTTTACAAAATTAAATCTCTTACAGCTGCTGTTAACTATTTCACGATTGTTGTTATCGAAAATAAGAATTTAATATGAAATACGCAAGTCGTTTGTTCCCTGCGCTCACAACATACGCACCACTTGCATATGCGTGGGAGTGTGTCTATGTGTATGTGTGTGTATAGTCCTTAAATCATATGAGTAGGCAAATTTTAAACGATTAATTTCTTAGTTTAGGGCTGCAGCATTCTTGTACATTTTATATATGCCATGTTTCTGTACATATGTAGCTCTGCGTTGTCAATTGTGCTAAATGATCTTAAATCTAGGATGAATTTATTTGCTTTTAAATCATAAAAGTTAAGTATGTAAAAGTAAAAGTTAAGTATGTGTTTGAGTTTTATCTCTCTCTCTCTCTCTCTCTCTCTCTCTCTCTTCTCAAATTCACCATTTCTTGATAACGATACCCAACTGTTGCAGACAAGACTGGCAACAAATGCACATTACTAAAATATTTACAGTAACGATAACGAACTATGCTAATGTATATGTTTGTATATATGTATATGTGCAGGTTTGACGAGAGAAAAGGAAAGGTAAAAAGAGACAGAAAGAGAAAATAAAACGATTCGATACGAACGAGCAGTAAAATGAGATTTGTTTACATGAATTCATCTTTCAATAATATATACAATAAGTACACAAATATTAAATTGTAATTGAAGATATACGTAGTTAAATTTACAATATAGTTAAAATAAAGCTGCTCAACATATAGAGTGCTGTGGACAGAAGTGGACCACATTTTTTTTCCGTTTTTTCTGTAAAATGTAGAAAAATTTTAATTTTCTGGATTTTTTTTTTTAATTGCAAGAGTAACTCAAAACGAAACTTTCCATTGTACTAGAGTTTTGATGCTGTTTCTAAATATATATTTTAATTTTTTAATTTAATTTTTTGAATTTTGTGAAATTGCACGGAGAAGTGGACCACCCAACCTTTTTTTTTTATTAAAAAATGCTGCGATTCGGTAAAAATTAAAGACTGGGGTGTTTTATATGTAGCTGATTACTAATTCGTTGTATATTTTCCAAAGTGAAAGAAAAACTATTGAAAGAAATGAGATGCAAAAAAAACGCTCCGATATTTTTTTTTTTTTTAACTTTCTCATAGGCAGGAATGATGAGGAAATATATAAATAAGTTAAAGAAACATTTAAAAAAATCTATAGAAATAATTTACTATTTGGAGAAGGGCATTACTTAAGTGGTACACTTCTGTCTACAAGGGACTTTTTTTTACAGATGCATCCCATAACCGCACTGTGTATATAATGAGAAAAATCACTTTGCATCCGGAATTTAACATCGTAAACTATCATATTGCATATTTACCGGAGCAATAGCAGTGAAAATATGATCTGACAACGTGAATTACGACAGGCGTGAAAACTTTCTAGTCGAAATTTTTGGCAGAATGCCCTGAACAGCACAAAATTGGGTAAATAACCTCCGAACACTTATTAAAAGTTAGATTATGTTGAAATACAATAATCTACGTTCACGGTTTGACATAGATGTCACTCGTCTCAAAAAAAATCAAGTAGCCCACTTTAACCAGTGATCCACTTCTGTCTACGGCACTCTACATATTTTTGAAATAAGTCTGCATAATTAATGGTACTGCATACCGTAATCTTTTATGTCTCACATACTTATGTATGTTTGTTTTTATGTAAAATGTATTTTTCAGATTCAGTCGTTTATGGTTTTAACTTAGTCTAGGTTGATGTATTAATGAACGTATCTGTTACAATAATGTTTATTTCAAAGTGCTGAGCTTAGTTACTGTTATTGTTGTTATTATTGTATATGTTTTCGAATTGCACCGCAAATTTATATAAATATATATATAATTTGCACAGATGCAATTATATATGTGGTTGTACATATAGAATACTTTACGAAATACTTTTTTTACATTTGTTTACCTTAAAATTTACCTAGTATGGAATGTGTTTGCCTCAGTGCCTCGTAATGCCCATTTTGGGGAATGCCTAACTTTCTTCTTATTTTATATGACAAAATATGTTTGATTGTATTACCTTTTAAAATAAGTTCTTTTCTTTTTGTTTAATGTGGAGTTTGATGTATTTTTTTACTCCATTTTGTGGTTTTATCGATTGTGTTGCTTATTTGTTTTATCAATTATTTCTCATCTCACCGCATTTTGTTTACGTTGACACCAAAATGTACTCGTGAGCTGCGAGGCAGCTAATGTTTTAGACACGTTAGTTATTATGTATCTATGTTTGTATAATATATATAAATATATATTTATATGTGTCTGTATGTATGTAAGTGTGTGTTTTAAGTTGAAGGTTATTCTTAAATGTTTGTTTTTACATATCTATTTAAGTTCTTGGCTTGAAAAATACTTTTAAGCTTAAATACAAGAGTAAAAAGCGCTTCATTTAACAGAAGTGCAATTTGCATTAAATGTTAAAATAAAAAATTCCATATAATAAAAAAAAAATAATTAAAATAAAGATACTAATTTGAAGCCCCAAAATTAAATTGAGCTCTTAAAAAGTAGCTGCCGTAATAAATTGGCATTGGAGGACATTGCATAACTTAAACCTGTGTATTTAACATCTTTACCGGCTAAAACTATCTTCTGGTTCGCTCACAGCGTTGTGCGTCCAGATCGACCACCGACGGATCCGGTGGTACCATTGGGTCGATTGTGACGACGCTTGTGCAGGTAGAGGCCAGCGGCTTGGGCAAATGCCGATCCGCATATTTGGCAAACGTAGCGCTTGACCTTGTCGTGGATTTGCTTGTGATTCTGTAGGTTCTTGGTGGACTTAAAGCTTTTGCCACATATATCGCACTTGAACTCCTCGTTGCTATAATGCTGTTTCAAATGATCAAACAGACTGTGCCGCGACACAAACGATTTACTGCACTGCGGATAATCGCATTTATAGCACCTTTCCCGCTCGTCCTGGTGCACAACACGATGGGCATTGAGGTGACCAGGCGACGCGAATGTTCGATGACACAACTCGCAGGCAAAAGGCTTGGAATCATCTGGCACATACATGTCCTCATCGTCACCGGCAGCTCCACTGCCACCAGCCGTGGAAGTATTGGCCCCGGCGGTGTCTGCATCACCGCCAGTGCTGTCCAGTATGCTGTGATTCAAGGCCAATGTGGGCAGAAAGAGCTCATCATTGTGGCGTCGCAAGTGCTCATCATAGTTGGATTTCTCCCTAAAGCTGGCCGTGCACAGCTCACAGTTGTATTTAACCTCATTGCCAGCGCCCAAATGAAGCTGCTTATGGCTCTCAAACTCCTCCGCATTGTTAAACTGAATATTACAGACATTACAATAGTAACCACCGCCCAGGGTCGGCTGGTGGCTCAGCATGTGCAGGTCTATTTCACGGAGTGTCTGGACAATTTCAGTGCAGTGCTCGCATTTGAACGGCGGTATATCATCGTCCATAAAACTCATCTGATCGTAGTATATGTAATTGGGTATAAATTTCCGTCCCATCCGTTCCGCATTCAGGCGTTCCATCTTTTGCTTGGAGTAATCGAAACGTAGCTGCGAAATACGCTTCGATATTTGAATTGTTGTCACATCGATAAGTTGCTGCAGTTCCATCGCCATTTGCTGCAGTCCCTCCCCGCGACGCTCCTTGCTGCGATAATCGGGATCGAAGCGGTTGTAAAAGCACTGATACCGCTTAACCATAACCAGTAGCTTGGCGGTGGATGTATCATTCCATATAGCAGAGAATCGCCGTCTATACGATGTTTCCTAGTAAACAAGAAATTTTATTTATTAATAAAAGCAAGTGAACATGCTACAATCGAGGTAGTCGATGTTAGTTGCTTTTTTTTCGTTATTTAATTAATTAAACTTGTAGGAAACACGACCACCGAGAGAGCCTATTGTTAAATAATCAGTACTTTTCTGAAGCACTCAATATGGGGATTTCTTAAATATTTGTGAAATAACAAAAATAAAATTATCGGAGTTGTCCAAACTATACCAACTTAACGTGTATTTTCTGCGTTCAAATAGAATAGCTAACAAAAAGTTTGTTTTACTTTTGCATTAACATAGAACGCCCCAAAAGGAGTGTGTCAAAAACGAAAACAAATCTTTGTTGATAGGCCATTTGTGACCTCTGAGGCATTTCTAACTCTTTATAGTCTTTGAGATCGTATAAATGATCATCGCGATATAGATTGGGTTGTTCATGCTGATCAAGAATATATATACTTAATGGGATCGGCCACGCCTGCCTCTTCCTATTACATGCATTCCATGCTTATCTCCGAGGACCAAATACACAACTACAAATTATGAATACCAGTGACTATAAGATCTAGTTACATCACATGTCCAAGTCAAACTACTAAATTGTATGAACAGAAGTATTTTAGAGACTATAAGAGCTGGAAAGGCCCGACGGGTCGCAAATAAATGATAAAATGACCAAGCAGTACAAGTTTGCGTTTGTTTTTGCCACGTGCACTTTAGGGCCTTCTATGTTTTGTTATAGAAACTTGTTTGTTAGCTATGTGTTCTATCTAAACCTAATTTACACAAAGTGTACATATTTAGGGAATACATGTACTGACTTGTTTCATCCAAATCGGACTACTATATCGCTCAAAAATATGCTCTGAATATGAATAAGTTACCATCAGCTGAATGATTGCACTCATATTATAATTATGCCCCATTCTTAATAGTTTACTAAAACTGAGTAAGGGGTATCCTTCAGTCGCGGGGCGACTATAGCATTATTTCTTGTCCCTTTTGGGAAACAGGGTTAAAACATTACTCGAGCCTTTATAAGAGTTCCCGAGCCTGAATTTGAGCTGATGTTTTAAATTTAAAAAATAAATAAAATTACCAAAGACTCTTATATAAAAAACTTCTAGCTCTAGTTAAGACCAAACAATGAAGTTTGCGTTTAAAAGATGGATTTACCAATGATTAGCTAATAATATTAATTCGTCCGTCTGTTCGTAAAAGCACTTGGATTTTCTAACTACAAGAGCTAGAGCCACCCAATTTAGAGTGAAAGTCCGTCTATATGTCGGGCAGATTTTTTAAAAAAATTTTTGGCACGCCCCCGCAAGTTGTAAAAAACTATTTTCACATTTGCACAACTTGGAAACTTTACTTAGAGCTATGCTAAAGCTCCAATAGGACAAATCGGTCGAAAATGGGGCATTTGTATGAAGACATGTGTTGTTAGTTAAGCTTTTTACGCATTATGTGTATGGTACAAGTTTGATCCGGATCGGACAACTTAGCCTATATGAAGCTCCCATAGGACGAATCGGATAAAAATTAGTGATTATATTGGGTTTGTGCAAAAGTATGTAACAGGCAGAAGGAGGCGTGGAAGACCCCATAGTGTATATATATTCTCTAGAGACAGCATAAATGCAATGACATCAAAAGTATAAGGCTGCCAAGCCCTCTTTTTCCGCAAGAAATAAAAAAAAATTTCAAACTTGCATGGCGGCTTTAAAGCATTTGTTCTTATCGCACAGTGTTGTTATGTATGATTCGTTTGAAGACGAATTATGTCAAACTCTCCTGAAAGTTTCATAAGAATTCGACCATAAACAAAAAAGAAAAGAAGCAACAAAGATTTTATTCGAGCGCAATGCCATGAGTGCGAGAGAGACAGCGCTAGTCGTGCCAACCAATAGTATACATACACACATATGAATGTTCATACATTTAACGTGAAACGAATTTGTATACCTACACTATTGGCCGGCACGGCCAACGCTGTCTCTCTCGCACCCATGCATTGGCATTACGCTCAATAAACTTTGTTTGCTTGTTTTCTTTTTTGTTTATGGTCGGATTCTTATAAAACTTTCAGGATAGTTTTATACAATTATTCTTCAAAGAAAAAGGGACGTGGATCTCAAAAACTATAAAAGCTAGAGCCACAAAATTTGGAATTAAAGTCCGTCTATTTCGCGAGCAGATCAAGTTTATTTCAAATTTATGTCATGCTTCCTATCGCCCCCGCAAATTGTAAAAAAACTTTTTTGACATTTCCATAACTTGGACACGACTAATGCAATCGGGATAAAATTCACATATTAAGTTTCTCACTAAGTTCGATCCGTATCGGATAACTAAAGCATATACTATACAAATCGGTTAAAAATAAAGCATATGTTTGAAGACATGAACTGTTAGTTGAGCTATCGTAACTAAACTTATGCATTATGTCTAAATCACGGTCAGTAGTATCCTTTAAAAGTTTGGTTCGGATCGGACAATTATAGCCTATAACTCTCATAGGACAAATCGGTTGAAAATTTTCAGTTGGCTTGACGGCAGCCTGCCTTATTTGCTTTAACTAAAAATATGTTGTCATTTTTTCTGGTACAATGACCGACTATAAAAGCTGACTATGAGCCTAAAAAATGTTAAAGGTATAATGAGAAAAGAGATATCTTAAAAATGTTCAAAAGAGATACTGTGTGTGTGATTATCAACAAAAAAATATGTTTTGTTTTAGGTTTTACGGGGGCGTTGAAAATTTAAAAAACATATAACACATATATGTAGAAACATCGATGTGCTACATATTTTATATAATAATTTTTTTTATTTTACAAGTATATGGCAGACTTTTAGTGTGTTAAGGGACTAATGTTAGTTTATAATTAAGGAAAGTATGTTAGTAGATAGTCCAAATCACAAGTTATAGAACATATTGCGGCCAAGCGTATATATGTATATAACATTTACTCCAATTGCAAATTGTTTATTCTTATTTTTAATAAATATCCAATGACAGTACCTAGAACAGGGAAAATTCCCGGCATTCAATTGCATGTGGGCGGGACTCACCTTGACAACAGCATCTGACATTTTGGAATTATAGCTGTAAAGTTCGTTTAAGAAGTGCAGCTCCTTGAAGTACCACAGAGTGCTAATGTTGGTCTTCTCGAGGGCCATGCGATTGCATTCACGTTTGTAGACGGTTCGGAGATTGTCCCATTTGCGGGTGATGGCATCCTTTGCCAATGAGATGTTGAAACGGTTCTTAAACTCGAGCACAATCCAGTCGAGAAAGCGCGCTCGTTTCACTCGATCCCGGAATTGGGGATGACTGTGATCCCATAGGAATGGATTACGCTTGTACGAGTGTATCAGGAATTGTATCATTTTGCGATCCTTTATATGCATAGTTAGCTCTCGATCACGCTGAGAAGAGACGGAACAAACTGTTGATAGGGTAGTTCACTTTTATTGAATAACTTACGCCAAGCAGGGATTCCTCAACCATTTCGTCATAACTGAGAAAATCCGATTCACCAGTCTGGGCACTGTTCCCATGAGTATTGTAGCTGTTGGGATTGTAATCCGGATAATCGCCAGAATTGTCGTCCACATAACTTTGATCGCCGTCCACATAATCATCCAGTGAGTCGTCCCCATCAGCCGTCAGTGGTTCATTCTTGACATCCAAGACTGGCAAATTATGCCTGTCAAGATAGTTTGGAGGAGGTCCAGCCATTTTTAATCGTGATCTATTTCTGACTATGGGAATATCACTTTCGGGCAGTATGGCTTCGCTGTCGTCGTCACCGTCGTTTTCATTCTCATGTTCATCGGGCATTTCATCCTCATCATCATTATCGCTGCTTTCCAATTCTTGCAACTCTTGTTTGATTACCATTTGGGGCTCTAGCAGGGCAGTGTCAGCATCGGTTAAGTCTTCGATCTCATCAAATTGTTGAATGCCCCCATTGTTATAACCGTGGCGGGCTTTATCATCATCATCATCGACATCAGCTTCCTCACCGTCGATGCCAATTGACATGGGCTGACCGATAGTCAAGCCCATGTCGTAGGACACGTTGCGGACTGCGCCCGTGTCTTCCATGGTTCGTTGTGCATCTTCCAGATGCATTGTCTGCATGTGGGTGATAAATGCATCGAAGTAGAGAAACTTTTCGCTGCAAAATATACAACGCAAAGCGAAATACTGAAAGTCCTCGGTGGCCGTCACAACGCCACAATCCTTTGTGCACTGACGAAAAATGTCTTCATCATTTGTACGTGGATATGCCAACACACTCATTGTGTCCCACGCAAGTATTTTTATTGCCCCTAAATATGTTTTTCTTTTTTAAAGCGTCCCGGTGCACGCTGGCTATCTGGGAACTCTACACTGATTAATTTTCAATTATATTTTTCCTTTTAATAAAAAAAAAATTGTCGCCGAATTAGTTTCGTTTAGTGATGCGTGTATATTTTTTTTGCATATCGTTATTGTTATCGTCATCGAACCGTAAATATCTCATTCGCACGCACCAACTGACTAAAAAATATGAATTTTTACGGTTATTTTAATATAATTTCTTATATTAAAAACTAAGTAAACTTGTTAAAATTAAAAATATATTATTTAAACTGAATTTGTTGCTAAAAGCTGTGAGCTATGATAGAAATCAAAATAAAAAAATAAAATACATATCCATAATATATATAAAACAATATATTTAATTTGGTGTTATTATTTTAAATAATTTATTTATTTTAAAATTGTTCAATCACATTTAGTTTCCGAATAAAAAAGAAAATTAACTTGTTATTCATTAAAATCTATCTACTCAATAAATTAACTAAGAATGACACCGTCAAGCATACCGATTATCTTTAAAAACCATATATATAAATTGAACTGTTGTTGCTTGAATGAGTACTGTTTTATATATTCTTTTTATTTTAATTTATTGATACGCTAATTAATATTTTGACAGTGTTGACGATACACATTTGCATGATTTTCTTAAAAGCGGTATTCTCCAAAATATTAATAAATAATTTTCGAGGAGTAAATTGATTATGACTACAATATTATATAATTATTAACTTCTTATACTGCAATTCACGTATTATGATTAAAATTTAAAAACTATATTATGCCTGATTCTTGGTTACCTTGTTAATTTGTCACTTGGTTCGTCATACCGCTGCTTGTTTATGGACTCCCCATACTATCCTGAAATCAATCGTGAAAGCAGATTTGCTGCATATCGATATATAAGCAATCAAACATACATCGTCGACACTAACGATAAACACGATATCATCGATTGACCTGTGATTCTTTTCTGTGAAGTCGGCGTGTGTTGTAGTTGCATTTAATTTTTCCAATTTACAATTTGTTGAAACGTAAGACACAAGAATGGCTTCCATCAGCTTGTTAAACCCCAAAGCCGAGTTTGCCCGTGCTGCACAAGCGCTGGCAATTAATATTAGCGCTGCAAAAGGTTTGCAGGATGTGATGCGCACCAATTTAGGACCCAAAGGAACAGTTAAAATGTAAGTACTACTGCTAAAATGTTAGTTTGCAGTATACCTCAAGTAAATCCAGAAGAATTAATTGCTAGACTCAATCAGTATATTTGCATTCATAAACTATTTGAGACAGCTGCGGCATCGATGCTAAGTGAGGTTAAGACCATTCGATTCGTTTGTGAATAGCGGCATGCGTCATCGTGTGACTGAGATAGCAATAGCCGTTTATCCAAAAAGTGTTCAAATTAAGCATGCATTTAATTTAATAAAATATGTTAAATCAAACAAGCACTTTTAAGTATTAATTTAATAAAAAGTACTAAAATTTGTCATGCTGGAGTGCAAATCGAAACGCATAACACCTAATTAGTTTTACGGGTTTGTCGTGCTCACGCGCTGGCCCACACACACAAACATATGCTTTCATGTTTAGACAGAGATGGAGTATGAGTAAGCCGTGTGCAGTCTCGAATGTTCTCTAAGTTTTATGTTATTTTATGTTTTATGTTGCCTTTCTTCGATATATAATATATTCCGATAAGGTTTGTTTATATATCGGAACACGTCGTGGAAGTAATTTAATTTGTATGCTCTTGTTTTTAGGTTGGTCTCTGGCGCCGGTGACATCAAGATCACCAAGGATGGCAATGTGCTGCTTCACGACATGCAGATTCAGCATCCTACAGCATCGATGATTGCTCGTGCCAGTACCGCACAGGATGATTCCACTGGCGATGGTACAACCACCACAGTAATGCTGATTGGAGAGCTGCTGAAGCAGGCGGACATCTATCTGACGGAAGGCTTGCATCCACGCATTATGACTGAGGGTTTTGAGAAGGCACGTGACAAGGCTCTCGAAGTTCTCGACAAAGTCAAGGTGCCCGTCGAGATCAACAAAAAGAATCTGATGGAAATTGCCAACACAAGTTTAAAAACGAAGGTGCATCCTCAGCTGGCTGATTTGCTGACAGAGGTGTGCGTTGATGCGGTTCTTACCATTGCTAACGAGAAACAAACACCTGTCGATCTCCATATGGTAGAACTCATGGAGATGCAGCACAAGACCGATACAGATACACAGCTAGTGCGTGGCTTGGTGTTGGACCATGGTGCACGCCATCCTGATATGCCCAAGCGGCTGGAGAAGGCATATATTCTCACTGCCAACGTTTCGCTGGAGTACGAGAAAGCTGAAGTCAACTCAGGATTCTTCTATAAGACCGCAACTGAGCGCGAGGCGTTTGTCCGTGCCGAGCGTGACTTTATTGACCAACGTGTCAAGAAGGTCATTGAGTTGAAGCGTGCCGTCTGCGATGGCACCGATAAGACCTTTGTGCTGATTAACCAGAAGGGCATTGACCCCATTTCGCTGGACGCTCTGGCCAAAGAAGGCATTCTAGCGCTGCGTCGCGCTAAGCGCCGTAACATGGAACGTCTGGCATTGGCCTGCGGTGGCACTGCCATGAACTCTTTCGACGATCTGCAGGAGATACACCTGGGTTATGCCGGTTCCGTCTATGAGCATGTGCTTGGTGAAAACAAGTTTACATTCGTCGAGGACTGCAAGAATCCGCTGTCGGTGACGATTCTGATCAAGGGACCCAATAAGCACACAATCACCCAAATCAAGGATGCCATCCGTGATGGTCTGCGAGCAATCAACAATACCATTGGTGATAAGGCTCTAGTTCCTGGAGCTGGTGCCTTTGAGGTACGCGCCTACAACGAATTGACTCAGTTCAAGGATACCATTAAGGGTAAGGCCCGGCTGGCCGTTCAAGCCTTTGCCGATGCCCTGTTGGTCATTCCCAAGACGCTGGCCATTAATAGTGGCTACGATGCCCAGGACACCATTGTTAAACTGACTGTCGAGGATAGACTGAGTCCCGAGTTGGTCGGCCTGGATTTGGCCACCGGGGAGCCCATGAAGCCAACCGACCTGGGTGTCTATGACAACTACATTGTCAAAAAGCAGATTCTGAACTCCTGCTCCATCATTGCCAGCAATTTGCTGCTCGTCGACGAAGTAATGCGTGCGGGAATGACCAGTCTCAAGGGCTAGTTCCTGACTGGCTGGAGTAGCGTTAACGAGTTTCTCTTAAAATTAACCAGGCTAACTTAAACTAAATAAAACCCATAACTACACACACACTCACATACACCCAAACACAACAATACACACACACCCGTAACAGCCAAAACAACTACACCTCTGATGGAACTGGCTTGCCTTCTTATGGGCCTCGATTATTAATCGTCGTGCTGTGGAGGGTTGAATGTTAAAAGCTTAAAGAAGAAACTAAAACTCAAAGTAGTTCTAAATATTTTTTTCGTATCACTAATATTTACTTAAAACGAACCATTGGTTTAAAAAAAAAAAAAAAAACAAATGCACACAATTTCATTTCAATATAACTTGGTTTTTGAACTTAAGGGTTGTTTACATCTAGTATTGGGATTTCATTAAAATTACCCCTTTATAAATGTGAATTATACCTAATCTAATCTTAGAACACAAATTTCTATGCAAGTTGTCATTTTTAATATTTTAGCTTGGTTTAGCAATTTACAATTATGAGACTTGAAGATTTTAGAAATTGTAAGCTGCACTGCAAATCGTGTCTGTAGGAGTCATGAAAATACCATTGCGTGCTACTTCAGCTCGTACTGCAGAAAATGTTGCTACTGTTCGCCATAATGTGGCTGAAGAGCCGTCTGCTTTATTGGAGATCTGCTAAAAACTAAATACAAGCTATTCTACCTGGAATCTTACAGCTGCTGGCGTTTTTCAGTGACTCCCATAAATATGCTCATGGTACGCCTCGTGTCGTTGCTCGCTTAAAGTTTGCTACTCCCTCAGTTAAATAAAAAGCGTCAATGTTCTTCTTCATGCTTTCCTGCAAGTTGGCTATTAGGACAGATAGAAGCTTGACACGTTAGCGAATGTTGCTAATGAGAGCCAAATGCACAATAACGATAGGGACAGAGAACGATAGGGAACCGATTATACAGCTGGATATCTTCTTAAGAGACCATAGGTGTTGACTAATCGCAGTTGTCAATCACAACAACCTTGTCCAGCACGAATATTGCAGTGTGCCAGATATCTGGATAAGAATTGTTGTTCAACAATATTGTCGCAAACCATCAGCTGCTATGCTAATTTCCTTAAAGTACAAGATTTGCTTTGCACGATGTACTACGAAGTTGTTTAGTTATTAGACCCCGTACTCTTAAAAAGAGTATAGGGGTCTATTAGGTTTGTCAGAAGCCAATTGTGCGTAACAGGCAGAAGGAAGCTTTTCCGACCCCATAAAGTATATATATTCTTGATCAGCATCAACAGCCGAGTCGATATAGAAATGTCCGTCTGTCCGTCCGTCCGTCCGTCCGTCTGTATGAACACCTGGATCTTGTAAACTACAAGAGCTAGAACCACCAAATTTGTAATAAAAATTCAGTAACTTTTGCAAGCAGATCAAGTTTATTTCAAATCAGTGCCACGCCCCCTACCGCCCCCGCAATAAGCAAAAAACCAAAGACACCTCGAAAAAAATTGATGTTTTCCGCGAATATCTCCGTAACTATGGCACTTACGACCACCAATTTGGGTACGCAGGTTTCTAGGGACAGCATAAATGCAGTGCCATTAAAATTTTTTTGCTGCCACGCCCCCTTTTTCCACAAGAAAAAAAATAAAATTTTTAATTTCGATGCCGTTTTTAAGGCATTTATCCTCATCGTACAGTGTTGTAATTTAAGTTTCGTTTAAAGACAAATCATATCAAACTACCGTGAAAGTTGCATAAAAATCCAACTATAAACAACTGAGCAATTAGGTAACAAAGCGCATTGTCAATGCACGTGGTTGAAAGAAAAGAGATAACTGTATGTTTATATATACATTAGCCGCAGTAGTTTGCAAAGAGAGCGTGGTCCGGGTGGGCCACGCACTTGTATGTAAACACAAGATCTGCGGTTCGAACCCCGGCAAAGACTCAGATATAAAAGTTTTTTTTTTCTTTTTTTTAATTTTTAATTTAGCACTATTATATCTTAATGAAAATAATCGGAGCCGTCTCACAAGGAGGTGGTGGTGCAATTAGTAGTTTTGCGGCGTGTTCTGCAAGTTGTGTATAAGTTCGCAGGTTCAATTCCCGACAGTGAAATTTTCTAATATACTTTTTTAAATTTAAAAAAAAATGTAAATGTAAAATATTAACTAGTGCAACAGGGTTGGGTTGTGGTTGATGTTGAGTGTATGAAGTGGCGCAACTAGTAAGGTTGCTGCATGTTCTGGAACCTGAGTCTGATAGCGCGGGTTCGATTCCCATCAGTGACTTGATATAAATTTTTTTTTAAACTTAATTTTAAAACTTAAATTTGAAATTACAGTCGTATTCAAATATTAATTTCGAATACAAGGAGAGTACGGGGTCTTTTACAGTCGGCGCGCTCGACTGTAGCCTTTCTTACTTGTTTATAAACTAACGTAGGTATCGGGTAGTAAATTAAAACAAGAAAGTAAAGTACAGTCGAGCGCGCCCGACCGTATAGTACTCTCTGCATTTATTCCCGATTATAATGTTAAAATTGGTATCCGGTATGCAAGTTTGAAAAGTTATTTATTTCTTACGGAAAAAGGGGGAGTGGCATCCAAAAGTTTTAATTGGCAATACATTTATGCTGTCTCTGGGAACCTATATACCAAAATTGGTAGTCCTCAGTGCCATAGTTAAGGAGATATTCGCCAAAAACATCTATTTTTTACGAGGTATGTCTAGTTTTTTGCTGTTTCTGTTTGTTTATACGGACAGACAGACAGACGGACATGGCTTTATCGACTCAGCTTGTGACGCTAATAAAGAATATATATACTTTATGGGGTCTGCCACGCCTCCTTCTGCCGGTTACATACATTTGCACAAACCCAATATACTCTTGCAGAGAGTATAAAAATGTCAATACTGTTTACTTGTAAAAGTTGTGTACCAGATTCTCGTAGAGTAATAGGGTATGCTATGAACGTTAGAATGCAAGTCAACGAGTGCCCCTCGGGAACAGTGGTGTAACTTACTGAACACCCCTCGGAATAATTGGACGTCGTAAACAGACCAAAATATAGACCAACGACCAGAATCATTATGCTGATAAGGCATTATGCTTGCAGGCTGCTATTTTTTATCTTTTAAGTTTATATATTTTGTAGCTTTAGTTTCTTTGTAATAATTTTCGCTTGTGCCTCAGCTCGCTGGCGGCACCAAGGCAGTTTAGTTTAAGACATTTAGAAATAAAGTCATACTTGCTCTGGCATTTAGCAGTAAATATTGTTGTTCTTAATTACTCATATTGCTAAGCCACAAGGCTAGTAATCAAAGAGAGGAAGTCAACTCTCCAACGTAAACTTCCTAGACAACAAATCTACTCACAACACAGCCTGGACCAGAAGCTGACGCAACTGGATCTCATCTGTAACATCGCGGGAACGGAACCATAGAAAATCAATAATTGGCGCCCAACTCTAAAAAGAACCTACACCTAAGGAGAATAAGAGATAGAAACACCTTGAGAACATGTAAGTGGAATGTTCAAAAAGCAGAAAAAATGAACAAGTTAAAAAGAAAACAAATATATCAATAAATTATGCAAGTGTGATCGTGAGTTTTTAATGAAGCATATTTATCGTCATTTAATTCATTTTTGTTCCCATTTCGCATTGCCAGGAGGTTTCTGGTTTGTAGGCCTGAAAAACGGAACATTTTTTGAATTTTTTTTTTGGGGAAACTATTACAGATAATGAGTTAAAACTTTTTGTGTCTTATTTGTCAAAGCTTAAACTTAATTTTAAAAATAATTTTAAAGGGCAAAACAAAAAAGGGGCGGAGAGGGGCGTTCCAAAATGGCGGCGCGTCGGTCGCGATATGCCTCGCTGATGGAAGTCCTACTGTCCTGCAGGATAATCTCAAATAGACAAATCATACATTTTATTAATCTGTACACTTGCGCGCATGGAATAGACCTCTACTTTAAAAAAATCTTGAAAAATGAAAAAGTTATTAACAATTTAACATTAAAATCAAATTTTTGCGACTTAGTAATTATTTTTTGTAGAACACACAATTTTTAATATTTTTTCATGATTAAGGTCTATTCTATGCACAAAATATCTGTGAACATGTGTAAAAAATTTAATGACCATTGCTCAATTTTTGCGCCAGTTATCACTTCCATCAGGTCGAAAAACACTGTTTCGAGAAAAACGCTTTCAAAGTTTCAATTCAGTAGGAAATCGTTCGACCGCGCGCTTTTCTTTGGGGTATATCTTCCTCAATTCGGAAGATATGGTCATAAAATTTTGTACACGTATTCTCAAAACATGTATCTATCCGAAAATGCAAAAAAAAAAAATTTTCGATTTTTGGGACCCCACAAACCAGAAACCTCCCTTGATGCCCTTGTCGAATATAGTTACTCGGCCCTACTTTGATTTCGTGTATGTGAAGTGTCACTCGAAGTTTGATTTGCAAAAAGCTAATGAACAGCCTAGGCCCGTATAGGGAAATTAAAAGAGAATACGATAGTGCCGACGGGTGGGACTTAGATTCGGACGTCACCGAGTAACAACGTAGACATGGATATGATAATTGAAACTCCACAAGTAGAATCGTACCAGAGAATTTCAGTAAATCCAGAAATCCAGTGTGATATAAAACTGGACATTATAAAGTCAGTGGGTAGGATATGTATGTTCTGGGACAGTTTTTGTTTGGTTTTGTGGTATTTGTTGTGGTTTTGTGATATTTTTGCGTGTGTGTGTGTGTGAAGTGTTATCGTTGTCCGCAGTGGCTTGAGCGCTAACCGCAAACCGCTAACCGCAAACCGCTAACCGCAAACCGCTAACCGCTAACCGCTGACCGCTCTCGTTGACCGCAGTGGCTTGAGCGCAGTGGGCTTGACCGCAAACCGTTATCGCTGAGCTGTATATACATACCATTTCGTCGTCTAATGATCTTTTCCACCAGATATGTATCAGGAAATTTTGTTTTCAATGACTCATATTCATAAAATCTTTCTTTTATTAGATGTCCTTGATAATCTTCTAATATATTTGTAATAGGGTTAGTATTTTGTACTTTACTGATTTTAAATATCTCGGTTGTCCAATTTGGTGTATATCCTTTTTCAAATATGTGTTTATATTTACTTCTAGGTACAAAATCTCCTTTTTTGAATTTTGATTTAAAAGTTATTTTTAAATGATTGTAGACAGTTTAAAGAAGTAATTTTTCATTTGATAAATTTACATCATTTGTGGCCATCTGTATTGTTCTATGATATGTATTATTATATTTTTCAATAAGGTCCTTGTTAATGTTAATCCATTGATAAGTACCTTGATAGCTAAATTTCTTCCACATCATATTTTTTGATGTTCTATTAAATCGTTCAACTATACTAGCCTTTTTAACACTATATGATGAATAATGATTAATATTATTGGATTTCATAAGATTTTGAAATGTTTTATTATAAAATTCTTTTCCGTCATCTGTTTGTAAGTTTTTTGGTTTTCGTCGTGAGTCATCAAAAATTTGTTTCATGCTTTTCGTAACGCTGTCTCCCGTTTTGTTTTTTATAGCAGCAGCCCAGGCGTTTTTTGAAAAAGTATCAATAACCGTTAAGAGATAACGTTGACCTCTATTATACGTCTCATAATTTATCATTTCAACCAAATCAGCCTGCCATAAATCATCAATAACTTTAATTATTACACGTCGTCTATTAAAATTTTACGTGCTTGCTTATGTAGTTCATCAACTATATTTCTTTTATTTACATTCATATCCGCACACATTATCATTTATTTTATGACTGATTTAATAAATTAAGAACTGCGATATATTAGTGATTATTCGTTGAGAGCTTTAATAATTGGATAATTTATTTGAACTTTTTTAACATCATCACCTTTCATCACTGCAATTAATTGAAATACAAGACTTTCAAGTCGTTTTTCGGTTTTGTGGTTTTGTGCTTTTATGGTTTATGTTTGTATGTGTATGTGTGTGTGGGTGTGGGAAGTGTTATCGTTGCGCTAACCGTTGTTATCGCTGAGCTGTGAGTTACTCAGGGTAGGGTTCTAGGCCCCCCGATATCGATATATCAAGTATTTTCAATTTAGAAACTATTAACCCGTTTCTATCAGAAAAAAAATTGAATGAATTTTTTCTTATAGTTAAAATTTCATTAGGCAAAAATATGCTTATAGTCTGCTCTGGAACTTCTATATTAAACGAAATTGAGATGTTTCTTCTATTATATAACCATTTTGATATTGTTTTATCGTGCACTAATGATCCATAAAGCTTTAATAATAAATAATCCGCTTCGTCGGTCAGCAGATGCCTTAGTATACTAAGCCTACTAGGGCTTGAGAACATCCCTTCCCAGAGTGCCTTAGGTGTAGTATTGTCCTGGGGTCCTTCCATTATTTCAAGACGTTCCAGGAAAAAGCGCAGTGGACAAGCTTCGGCCATTATACTTATGAATAATTTAATAGTTTTCTTTTGAGTGACTCTTGAGCATAATGATGTGTTATATTTATACCTAAATTCAGCCGTTTTTTTTTTTTTGTTTACTTCACAACTATGATAGGGTTATTTTTTTTTTTGAGGATGTAGTTTTAAATGTTTCCTTTAGCGACAAGAAAAAAATAAAAAATCTCGAATGCCTTATTTGTGGTTTATTGTGTTATCAACAAGAAAAAAAAAAATCACTAAATGTTGAATGTTGTATAATTTGCGGTTATATTTTATTATCGAGAAGAAACAATTCTAAATGTTGAATACCGTCTTATTTATGGCTTTATTTTATTCGTGAGAACAATAAAATATCTTACATGTATATTACATTTAATGATAACTCATCGTCATCGTTTATAACATTATTAGGAGTAGTAAATTCTCTACAGTTATGTATACAATTTAGTAAACTATTTAATGCTAGTAACAATAATGTGAAAGTTAATAAAAACAATATTATTAAAAACATTATGTTCACAAAATGTTCTAACTTATGTTCGATTTTAGTTCTCACTAAGTCAATCGCATCATCATCATAATCATCAGCAGCAGCAGCATCGGTTGTTGTTGTTGTCGTTGTTGTTTCATCATTGTTAATGTTCAATTTTATTATTTCGCCTTTAACAGCAGTTTTAAAAATAAATAAAGTTAAAACAAGAAAGAAAAGTACAGTCGAACACGCCCGACCGTATAATACTCTCTGCGTTTATTCCCAATTATAATACTTAAATCGGTATTTAGACATTACAATAGATAGTTCTTGTATTAGAATACGTTAAAACAAAAAAAAGATAAGCATAATCAAGCATACATGTGTTTGTCTGTATGTACATACAAATTCGTTTGACGTTAAATGTATGCACATACATATGTGTGTATGAATACTATTGGTCGGCACGACTAGCGCTGTCTCTCTCGCGCTCATTGCTTTAGAATAAAATCTTTGTTGCTGCATTGCTTTCTTGTTTATGGTCGGATTCTTATGAAACTTTCTGGAGAGTTTGACATGATACGTCTTCAAACGAATCATAAATAACAACACTGTACGATAAGAATAAATGCTTTAAAAACGGCATGCAAGTTTGAAATTTTCTTTTAATTCTTGCAGAAAAAGGGGGCATGGCAGCCCAAAATTTTTGATGTCATTGCATTTATGCTATCTCTTGGAACACGTGTACCAAAATTGGTATTCCTAGGTGCCATAGTTACTGAGATATTCGCCGAAAACATAGATTTTTTTCGAGGTGTG
This sequence comes from Drosophila parthenogenetica, assembly GCA_035047505.1. NCBI lineage: Eukaryota > Metazoa > Arthropoda > Insecta > Diptera > Drosophilidae > Drosophila > Drosophila parthenogenetica. The sequence continues at coordinate 2,928,835 of JAWNPM010000168.1, read as the reverse complement.
ACGGGTTTTTTACTCATTGTGGGCGAATGGGGCGTGGCATCGAAAAAAAAAAAGATTCTTGTATTGACTGACTAAATATCGAGTCGATAGAGACCAAATTCAAACTTGTAGCTCTTACCATCTCTGAAATCTGTTTGTTCATACGGACAGACAGACGGACAGACAGACAGACGGACAGACGGACAGACGGACAGACGGACATGGCTATATCGACTCGGCTTGTGATGCTGATCAAGAATATATATACTTTATGGGGTCTGCCACGCCTCCTTCTGCCTGTTACATACATTTGCACAAACCCAATATACTCTTGCAGAGAGTATAAAAAATAAAAAAAACTTGTATTTTATTTAACATTTTTGTTTTATTTATTATTTTTTCTCTGAACAGTGCAACTTTAATATAATGCAGTTGAAAACACACTGACTTAAGAGTGTGTTTAGAACGTAATGCTAATCTCAATATATATGTATATATGCTTTAGAAAATTGATCGAGTTATAATGTATATATATTTCATAGGCATATAATATATTTTAAAATTAGACTTGAGTGTTGATTATAGCTATATTACATACATATATATAGCCTAACACATAAAAGATAGCGATGAGGTAGACCACAAATTTAAAAAGTAACATCAAGTTCATTATATGATGGTGTAGACCTTAAAATATCAGATGAAAGAAAACATTAAGTTTTGATTTATATAAATTTATATATATAAATATATACTTACAAAATTTTATAAGAATTCATGATTTAAAACGCATCATGTTCATCAATAATTTTTTGTTGAATTTGTGAGTAACGTTCATAATCATCAACTTCATCTTTACTAGTATTTTGATTACAAGTTATATTTAGATTTTCAATATGTTCCAACCGAACATGTATATTTAAAAGTTTTTCTTTATCTTCAGGAGACAGAATGTTAAGATATTTTTGAATAAAATTTATAATTTTTGTTGCAAGCATTTTAACACTGTTTTTCCGTTATTGAATATCCATATGTAAAACTTGTCTATAATCGTTGATGTCATAGGTTCCAATGTTTCTCTCTGACTGTCTTAGTTCTTGTTGATTGTCGTTATTTAAATTATTAAAATTTCGAACATATATTTTTTTTGATTATTATTATTATTATATATATTATAATGACAACAATAAATTCTTAATTTTCTTTTTAAATAATCGCTATGATAGCTACAACGAATATCAATATCACTTCTCAAGTATTTTAACTTAAAATATCGAAAAACCACATTCGTTGATGTGTTACATCTAGAACCATAATAGGTGCTTTATCTTTAAAATCCGTTAAAGATAACAAAGGCTGTGATTCACGACCATAATAGGATTTTTGAAAATTTTTATACATATCATATAATAAAGCATATCTATTCAATTTAAAATTTTGATCCAATCTATCATATGGATATACTTCAGAATTAAGGAAAACTTTTACATCAGTTAAATCACAATGAATATAATTCTTATCCGCGTTTTTAAATACGATAATGATATAGCGTGGACGTTCAGTTTCAGCTGCTAATTTTACATTCCAAATAAATGATGTACTTGTAGAGACTACTGGATTATAATATATATCCCAGCTTCTAAAGTATAATGTTAAAGGTGTTTGTTTGTTAATTACTTTAAACATATACAATTTATATGCATCAGATAGTTGTATATGTGGTATTTCCCATACGATACTAAAAAGTTTCATCACTGTCTTCGACATGGGTAATGTCTCATCAATAGTTTTATATACATCTTCATTATCCTTTGTGCGTAGTAGAATTAGTTCATGTTTTGCATTAAGTATTATCTTGTTATAGTCTTCAGCAAATCCTAATAACATATTTAAAGGAACACGAAAATTAAATTTCCCCTTTTCAATTTTCAAGTCATTATCTATTGACCATCCAGAATTCTGATATACTACTTGTTGAGTATTACTTATAGATAGATTATTTTTTATATCTGTCGTTACACTCAAATGTCGCGTTGGATCAATTTCAATACCGTTTATCTCATATCGTATTTCGTTAAATAAGTATGCCATACAATTATTTAATAAATTTATTTTGTCCGTGACTGTACCATCAAGACTTGCGATATGTCCTTGAATGTGTAGAAAACTTTCGCTTGGTAAGACATATAAATCTTGATTTTGTATTGCAGTTCGAATTTCATCATTGTTATCAAATGATCGTTAATAAGAATTATAACTATGATACTCTTTTTTTATTATTGAATTATCAATAGTTGGTTTTTCCAAAATGTTAATTATATGACTCATTTTTTTAATTTAAATCCCAAATCTAATAGAAATTGTTTATTACACTGTTTAAGTGGTTTTTGTTGTTTTTGATTTAATTCCTTGTTTGATTGTCTTTTTCCTATTTGTTTGTTATTAAATGAGGTGCTCTCCTCATCCGATCTGTTTAACGTTAGCAAGTCAAATGAAGATGTATTTAATGGCTTGTTTCAATTATTATTCCATACAAAACCAAAATATTATTCACAGAAAGACTTAAAAAATTATCGAAAAATTTTGTTATCCACAAACGCACATAGACGAAATTATCTAAATCCTACACAAATTAAAGGGACTAAAACCTTTAAATATCCACACATAATTCGAAACTTATTTAAACCAAAGTCATCATTCAGTGGAAAAGATATTCTAACAAAAAAGGATAAAGAATATACATATTGGGTTGATCCAAACGAATTGATAGATAGACTACATTTACTATTAGCATCAGAGAGTGCTGGTAATAATAATCATAAAAACGAAATTATTTCCATAATTGAAAAATTAAAAGAAGCTAATATAATTAATTGAGTCAGATTAATAAATTTGGTGAAAGCTCTGATCAAACAAAAAATTCAAAAAAATTGAAAAAACTTATCTACAAACAAAATATATATTTAGAACAGGATATTAGAGAATTAAAAAACATTATAAACACTATTAATTCTCGAGTTGATATATTAAATGAACAAATTAAAAAAGATGTTGAAGTTGATATCGATGTTGTGAGAAAAACATTTCAAGATTTTTCTAATACATATACGGATACTTTTGCTGAAAAATATATATTACCAATGAATCAAGATATGAAAAGACTTGAAAGTCTTGTATTTAAATTAATTGCAGTGATGAAAGGTGATGATGTTAAAAAAGTTCAAATAAACTATTCAATTATTAAAGCTCTCAACGAATAATCACTAATATATCACAGTTCTTAATTTATTAAATCAGTCATAAAATAAATGATAATGTGTGCGGATATGAATGTAAATAAAAGAAATATAGTTGATGAACTACATAAGCAAGCACGTAAAATTTTAATAGACGACGTGTAATAATTAAAGTTATTGATGATTTATGGCAGGCTGATTTGGTTGAAATGATAAATTATGAGACGTATAATAGAGGTCAACGTTATCTCTTAACGGTTATTGATACTTTTTCAAAAAACGCCTGGGCTGCTGCTATAAAAAACAAAACGGGAGACAGCGTTACGAAAAGCATGAAACAAATTTTTGATGACTCACGACGAAAACCAAAAAACTTACAAACAGATGACGGAAAAGAATTTTATAATAAAACATTTCAAAATCTTATGAAATCCAATAATATTAATCATTATTCATCATATAGTGTTAAAAAGGCTAGTATAGTTGAACGATTTAATAGAACATCAAAAAATATGATGTGGAAGAAATTTAGCTATCAAGGTACTTATCAATGGATTAACATTAACAAGGACCTTATTGAAAAATATAATAATACATATCATAGAACAATACAGATGGCCACAAATGATGTAAATTTCACAAATGAAAAATTACTTCTTTAAACTGTCTACAATCATTTAAAAATAACTTTTAAATCAAAATTAAAAAAAAGGAGATTTTGTACGTACAGGTACTACATCCGTACTTGTTGCAAATTATTTTCCATCAATTGAACATAAAACAAAAAACTATAGTTGCGGATTAATTAAGTTTAGACACATACAATTCGATCCCGAATGTTGATATAGAAAATAACTTATTTCATATTGGAAAACATACGATAATAATTCCGGTTGGTTCATATGAAATCAATGATATTAATAACTTGTTAACAAGTGAATATGAAAAACTAACAAGAAAAAATAATAATAATACTACAGAAATTGAAAAAATATCAGAAACCAAAAACGCCACTGCAGAAAACTTTTATTTGAAGCCGAACTATAACACTCTACAAACAGAAATTTTCTCTTTAAATGATGAAATCTATTTTAATAAAAAACATACAATTAAAACATACTTCAGATAAGACAATTGATATTACAAAAAGCAATAGCCTATGTGTACCATGTAGTATTATAAATGGATCATATATAAATAATGAAGCAGCACATACATTACATCAGTTTGCGCTTGTCGTTAGTCCTGGTTACAAAATAACTGAGACACCGCAAAATGTTATATATCTACCAGTGAACACCTCACAAATACATTTAATAACCTTAAAAGTTGTTGATCGAAACGGGAATCTAATTATTTTTCGTGGTGAAAGAATTACGATAAGATTACATTTAAAACCGATAAAAGAATTATTATATACAATAAAAGACAATTATCATTAAATCCATCTTCATTCGACTTGCTAACGTTGAACCGATCGGATGCAGAACCATTTTATAGACACTTCAATCTGAAATATAAATCTACTGCTATATCAATTCGTTGTTTGTATACAAGCAATTATGAAAAGAACCTTAAGTATAAAATGTTCATAATATTTTGAAACAACAATAATTGAACGGATAATGGCAAACGGAGATATTGAGAAAATTGTTGTAATCAAAGACCCGAACACTCTGGAACATATCATACTCAACGAGAACATAAACAGTTACACACAAACCTATGCGATGATAATCACTTGAGAACTATGTAAGAGAATAAACAATAATAATAATAAAATTAACAGAAGAAAATAAACACTGATGACAACAGGAATAAATCAGTGTGTTTCCAGGTTCAACATATCAAAGTTGTACTATACAGAGAAAAAATAATAAATAAATAAAACAAAAATGTTAAATAAAATGCAAGTTTTTTTTTTGTGTCAACTTTGTTTATTTATAAAACTGATGTAAGGGGTGAAATAATAAAATTAAACATAACAACCCTGAAACAACAACGACAACAACAGATGATGCTAACGATAAAGTGATTGACTTAGTGAGGACACCAATAGATCATAAGTTTAAACATGTTGTTAACATATTGTTTTTAATGACATTTATATTATTGCTATTAGCATTAAATACTCTACTAATAATATTATACTGGAGGAGATATCATTGCATGACATATACATGTAAGATATTTTATTCTTGTCACTAATAAAATAAAACCATAAATAAGACGGTATTCAACATTTAGACTTTTTTTCTACTCGATAATAAAATAAAACGCAAATTAGACGACATTCGACATTTAGTCATTTTTTCTTGTTGATAATACAATAAACCACAAATAAGGCATTCGAGATTTTTTTTTTCTTGTCGATAATGGAAATATTTAAAACTACATCCTCAAAGAAAATAACCCTATCATTGTTGTGAAGTAAGTAAAAACGGCTGAAGTTAGGTATAAATATAGCACATCATTGCACTCAAGAGTCACTCAAAAGAAAACTGTTAAATTTTTTGCAAGTACATATAATGACCGAAGCTTGTCCACTGCGGTTTTTCATGGAACACCTTGAAATAATGGAGGGACCCCAGGACAATACACCTAGAGCACTCTGGGAAGGAATGTTCGCAAGTCCTAGTAGGCTTAGTACACTAAGATATCTGATGACCGACGAGGCGGATTATTTATTAGTAAAGCTTTATGGATCATTAGTGCACGATAAAACAATATCAAACTGGCTATATAATAGAAGAAACTTCTCAATTTCGTTTAATATAGAAGTTCCAGTGCAGACTATAAATGTATATTTGCCTAATGAAATTTTAACTATAAGAAAAAATTCATTCAATTTTTTTTCTGATAGAAACCGGTTAATAGTTTCTAAATTGAGAATACTTGATATAGATCGTGAATAAGATGAAGATAATCGTTATGTGCAGCACTTCTATATTCCCCAGTTAAATGACAATGATCTAAAACCCTATCGTTTTTAGTAAATATTTGTCCACAAATATGACAAATCGACTCTAAATTAAAGGAATTTAGTTGTTCAATTGATAGAGGTTTCATTAAGTTGTCATCAAATTAACATTTTATATAATAGCTGTATGCATATGGAATATGGTTTTGAACTAGATTTATATTATTTGATTGATTAAAATCTATCTCTTCTAAAATACACTCAAAATCTGCATATACAAAACATCTAATTGCTTTTTACAATTTTTAAATACCAATGTAGAATCAGCAGTGCCCAGCATATCTGTAACAATTTTGTTACACTCTTGTTATAACGTTCCAGTTCTTGAAAATGTTGAAAGCACATATTACATAAATATAGCTTTTTGGCATTTGTTGATAATTGTTGATGTAGTAATCTGTTTAGAAATATAATATATATTATAACTTTGATTATCTTCTTTTTTATAATATTTATAGATACCTTGAAATGCTCTTAATCCAGACAGTGTGATAATTAAAATCCTTTTCAAGTAGTAGCAAGTAGATTTTATGTTGTGCTCCCTTATTTTTAATCAAATAATATGGTCCAATAACTGTATCATTGTCCAATCCCAAAACTGTTATGCTTATATCAGGATTATTGCACTCAAATGTATTTATGTTTGAAATCGGTGTAGGAAAATTTAATCCAGAGAAATTTAATGTTTTGTTATTTATAGTAAGTATATCTGATTTAATGTCATTAATTCCTTTTCTTTTATATAAAGAAACACATTCTCTCTTAGTTTCATTGTTTATGACAATCTTCAGATTCTTTTATTAAAACGTAATTACAAAATAATTCAAAATTATACTTTATACTGAAATATTTATGTAATGCAAATTTTAATAATGTTTTCACTTGTTCATTAATTGATTGGAAAAAATTTGTAATATTTAAACATTGTGTATCAGGATTTAAATTTGAAAACCTTCAATACGGTTTCGAGATACACTTTTTATACGTCCTCAAGTTATTATTTATTAAAATACTAGAAAAATGTTTATGTCGGTTTGTAGGTTACTAAGCAAACACATGTCAAGGAAAACCATTGTCGACATCGGCATTCCCGAACGAGATGCTTTTCAAAGACTAAGGAACATCTTAGCTTCAGAGAGTGTTATCCTCAGATACCCTGACTTCAAGAAGCCTTTCGATCTAACGACGGATGCTTCTGATCATGGTATTGGCGCGGTATTATCACAAGATAATAGACCCATCACAATGATTTCTAGATCATTAAAGGAAAGTAAGTCCCACTACGCCACCAATGAGAGAGAATTGTTGGCCATAGTTTGGGCCTTAGGAAAGCTTCAACAGTACTTATATGGTACAAGGGATATCAATATTTACACAGACCACCAGCCATTAACGTTCGCTGTGTCGGATAAAAACCCCAACGCGAAAATAAAAAGATGGAAAGCGTATATCGACGACGCACTTTCACGGCAAAATGTGAATGCTTTGCAAAATGAAGTAATATCCGATGCTGCGACAATTCATAGCGAATTATCCGTAACCTACACAATAGAGGCTACGGAAAAACCTGTGAACTGTTTCAGGAATCAAATAATTTTAGATGAATCATTGTTTTGTCTAAAACGAAACTTTATATTCTTCGGCGAGAAAACACGCCACCATATCACAGACAAGAACACAGTTTTGAAAGAAGTAATCACGGTAGTTAACCCTAACGTTGTAAATGCACTGCACTGTGATCTGCCAACACTGGTGTGTGTCCAACATGAGTTAGTGAAAACTTTCCCGTCGACGAAGTTTTGGTACTGTACAAATATGGTAACCGACATAATCGACAAGGCAAAGAGCAAAGGGATATCGCCACAAAAGAGCACAATCGAGCTCACAGGGCCGCGCAGAAAAACGTAAAGCAAATCCTAGAAGAGTACTATTACCCCACGATGACCAAACTGGTCACAGAAATAGTGGCCAACGGCAAAAATTGCACTAGAGGCAAGTACGACAGGCATCCGAAGAAGCAGTTCCTTGGAAAAACACCAACGTTGCTGGCGAACGGTTACACATTGACATTTACTTGACCGACAAGAAACAATTCCTGACGTGCATTGATAAATTCTCTAAATTTGCAATAGTACAGCCGATAGTGTAGCGTACTATACCAGACGTAAAAGCTCCTATTATCCAAGCCATAAATTTCTTTCTAAAAACCAAAGCCGTCTATTGCGATAATGAAGCATTCTTTAATTCAGAGACCATTACGTCACTACTAAGGAACAGTTTTGGAATAGATGTGGTAAATGCACCATCGCTGCATAGTACTTCCAATGGCCAAGTGGAACGATTTGCAAGATGTATTAAACTAGAAAGAAAGATCGACGATACCGTCGACCTAATCTTACATGCAACCCTAGAGTACAATCGATCGTAGCACTCAGTGACAGGCAAAAAACCAATAGATGTGATTCACTCGTCAACTGATAAATTCAGGGAAATTATCAGAAGGAAAATTGAAAAGACCCAACAGACACAACTTGTTAGAAACAACCCACACAGACAAAACAGGGTATTTGAGGTAGGAGAAAAAGTCTTCGTCAAATCCAACAAAAGGCTAGGGAACAAACTGACCCTCTAATGCTCAGATGAAGAAATTCAAGCAGACCTTGGAACGTCTGTCCTTATTAAGGAGAGGGTGGTCCACAAGGACAATATAAAATAGGAATTATTCCGACACTCTAAAGTTAGTAAAAGAATTAGGGTTCGTAGCAAGTTTTACATTTCATTTTGTTTCTTGCAGGCTTATTTGGTCGCTCTTGCTTTCATTAAACTTATTAGATGCTCGGATCACCGACCACTCTCATGCCAGTTACATTCCCGTAATAGACGGAAAGATAATGATATGGGAACATACCGACTGTGTCAGGCACTCAAGCAACTTAACTGAATTTTTATACATGGCAGAAGAAACTAAAAGGTGGTCCAATTTATTTTCCCAATCCCATATGCGAAAATTACTAGATGTGGATGTAGACCGCATTAAAAGTCTTTTGTCCGTTTTAGAGGATCATCACAGAATCGCCAAAAGCCTAGATTTTCTAGAGACAGCACTCAAGGTTGTAGCCGGCATACCAGATGCCAGGGACTTAGAAAAAATCAAGAGAACCGATATTAAACAAATTGAATCAAACAATAGGCAGGTAGTAATAAACACGGAGACACAGAAACAAATTAACCAACTCACGGATACTGTGAATCGGATAATAAAAGCAAAAAAAAACTGAGTTTGTAGACACTCCACATTTGTACGCGGCATTATTGGCAAGAAATAGGATGATAATAACCGAAATTCAAAATCTCATGCTCACAATCACCCTTGCAAAAGCAAGCATAATAAACCCAACCATTTTTGACCACAACGATTTAAAGTCCGTGCTTATTGAACATTCCACAGAAATTCCTATAGTCCACTTAATGGAAGCAGCTAGCATTAAGATCCTTTAGTCCAAAAACATTGTTCACGTTCTAATTAAATATCCCAGAATTAAATTAATATGTAGAAAGGTCAACATACTCCCAGTGTCCCACAAACATACAGTGCTTCAACTCTAAGATGACACGGTAGCAGAATACAGCAACAACATCGTAGGAGTAACGAGTTGCGCCACAACATCTTACGCATCAATCTGTAAATTGGCCACACACGACACCTGCGCACGTGGACTGCACGCTGGACACACTGCGCACTGCAAAACTTAACCTAGCCACCTGAAGAACATCAATGTGGTTGACAAGGGTATCATAGTCATAAATGAGAGTCCCGCTAACGTCAGCACCGATGACGGGTTAGAAGTGGCAGTCAACGGCACGTTCCTCATCACCTTCGACCACGTAGCAGTCATAAATGGCACCAAATACGTGAACCGGCGTGAAATCGTCAATAAGGTGCCAGGCATAGCAGCCTCACCGATATTAAACATCATCGGCCATGACCCGGTACTGAGCTTACTACTACTACAAAGGATGAACAACCACAACCTACAGGTCATTCAGGAACTGCAAGAAGACGTAACTTCAGCCGGATCGCGAAAGGCATGGTTCATCGCCGCAGTCGCATTCAACCTGGCTCTCAGCGGCTCCATTCTTTTCTACCAAAGTTTGAAGATAAACGAGCCTCAAGGAAGATGCCGATGATTGGGGACAACTACAAGATTAGCGAAGACGCTCATACTTCGAAGATGGGAGTAGTTAACGAGTGCCCCTCGGGAACAGTGGTGTAACTTACTGAACACCCCTCGGAATAGTTGGACGTCGTAAACAGCCCAAAATATAGACCAACGACCAGAATCATTATGCTGTTAAGCCAAATATCAGTTCAACACCCCGAGAGTATCAGGCCATTGGCGGTAATCTGATATCTTGCACATGCTGCAAGATCAGCATTATCACTGGAGTCAAGTCGGCTTGCCGGCTGCTATTTTGTATCTTTTAAGTTCATATATTTTGTAGCTTTAGTTTCTTTGTAATAATTTTCGCTTGTGCCTCAGCTCGCTGGCGGCACCAAGGCAGTTCAGTTTAAGACATTTAGAAATAAAGTCATACTTGCTCTGGCATTCAGCCGTAAATATTGTTGTTCTTAATTACTCATATGTATTGCTAAGCCACAAGGCTAGTAATCAAAGAGAGGAAGTCAACTCTCCAACGTAATCTTCTTAGAAAACAAATCTAACCACAACACAGCCTGGACCAGAAGCTGACGCAACTGGATCTCATCTGTAACATCGCGGGAGCGGAACCATACAAAATCAATAATTTGCACACATGTAACAGAGTGAAGGAGTCATGGCAGACCCTATAAAATATATGTTTTTTTGAGTCAAGTAGATTTCAGATAAAATTTCCAAGTAGAACATGTTTGATTTGGTTTTTTGATACGCCCACGTTAGGGCGTTCTATGTTTTAAGAAAGTACATGTACTCACTAGGTTAGGTTAGGTTAAATGGTTAAACACCAGCACATATGGGCCGAGAGACGGCCCGTTGTGATACCAAGGGAAACTACAAGAATGGTAACAAACGGAAGATACGATAAGCAGCCATTATGGGACGGAGTAAGTAGAGCCTAATCCAGTGGCAAGGATGAAACGCGAGAATTGCTGTGGCTGAATCTTAGAAAGTTCCAATAGATCATTGATAAGATAGGCACCGAGGTGGTCGAGCGATTTCTCACTGCTCGAGGTCCAGGAGTTGTCACTGCGCTTAACGAAGCCTAAGGAGGAAAAGTGTGAGAGAGTTTCCTCCTGAGCATTGCGAACTCAGAGGTATCTTCTACAATAGAGCAGAAATTACGCCAAGAGTTACGCTTGGCTTTGCGTAATTCTTTGTTATATTTTAATTTAATTTAATTTAATTTTAATATATTGATTTATTGTTAGACTATGGGCAGTCGACACAAAACGAAAGATTAAATTAGTGTAAAAATAAAATAAACAAAAGATTTGAAAAGTAAGATTAAAATTAAACTTCAATACAAAAAAAAATTTTCAAATTGACATTAAGATTTAAATTAACTTTAAATAATTTACTAATAAGTAATAAGTATTACAAAAATTAAAAACATTAAAAAACGTTGGTCCAACATTCGTTGCAAGGGTTAGGAAAACCCCAGAAAAACACTAACCAGACCAAACGAAAAAGAGAAAATAAAATCAAATGTTAGTAACACGGTGATAACGGTAATGCACGCGGGAGACGAAATACACGAGAACGATAAGCGACAATTAGGCACAAAGTATTTCAAAAGAATACTAAGTACTACAATATAACATCAAAGGAAAACACTATGTAGATTGAATATATACGTAAGAGAGAAGTGTCCTTCTAAGAGAAGACAAAGAAGTGGCTCCGCTCACTACATGAGAAGACTATTAGTTAGTACATAAGATACGAAACGGATTATGTACAGCAGAATTCGTGGTACAGCGCTGAAGGAACAAAGGAAGAAAGTTTCTAGTATTTCGGATCGGAACCGCAAAACTAATTTGGCTAATTAGATACGAGGAATCTATCTCACCATTAATTAGTTTTTGTAAGAAAACTACACCAATGATACAGTGGTCTCATTCTATGGTCAAAAATGGAGTGTTCCGTTAGAACCTGCCTAAATTCAATGTGTGAATCTAGAGAGCTAGATACTGGAGTGAGAACTAGTACTTCCTGCCTATTCTTAATAATAATGGTCGGTTCATTACCCTACCTAGAAATTGCTAGCTTGGTGGAGAGGAGAAAGTTGGCAATTGACTCAGCCCTTACGTTTGTGTCAGTGCTTCCCCACTAGAGATGGGCATGGGGCATTAAGAATATTTTATTAATGTCACTTAATAAATTTAAAATTTTTAATTAAAGTACGTGCATGTTTTTGTGTATAAAAATAATTTTGTCCAAGTTCCTATGCCCAACCGTGCCTACCGTGCCAAACCGTGCCTACCATGCCTATAGACTTTAGCACGATAAAACACGTTAATTTTTTGGAAGTGGCCCAACACGGTTTTTTTTTCAATAGGCACGGCACGGCCCATGCCCATCTCTATTCCCCACTGATGATGGTGTGCGTTGGCGTCGTAGGCAATAAACAGATTTTTGCCTAATCTGTCGCATGACTCCACGATGAGTTGTGGAGGAGGGGGATCTGACTGATCATGTAGGATGAACAGAACACTACAGAGTCTTCGCCTTAGACAGTAAGAAGATTGTTAAATCTTTACATGCTTAAGTACAAGTTCTGGCTTTTTCTGTCACCAAAATCTAGAGATGCGGGCATAGAAGGAGTATTTATCTGCAGGAGTCGTGTTGACGACCTCCACCACTGTGACGTCGACAGCTGACTGCCGCCTCTAAGTCATCCAAATCAGCCACTCCGACCTTCCTGAGACCTCTGGTCACTTTTATTCAAGGATATCCTTCTCCATGTCAATCTCGGTCTCGAGTCCTGCAGCTCTTAAGCGTCCGACTTGAAAAGGAGCATGTGCGCTTTTTTGAAGCCGTGAGTGACCGTATCGTCCGTCTTGGCCAGTTGTTCTGCCGAGGCCTTGTCGAGGATCAGAATTGCCTGCCTATAAAGACCCACTGCTTCCTCAACTCATTTTCAATAATGCTCCACTTATCGCATAGGAGCAGTCCTTTGGGGAGCTAGGTCTAGGACTCCGACGAAGATCCTGTTCCTTGGTACATTCGCGAAGGATCTTATGGAGACAATTTCAATTCGCTTGGCCTGCGAACCGTGTCCTTCTGTGGAGCGTTGCCTCTAATTATTCGCCGCACTCTTTTTATCACTCAGCTTGGCCGGCTGATGGGCTGGGGTGCTGCTGGCTTCCCAGAACAGGATGAAAGCGGCCCTCTTATTGTCCTGATAGCATGCTTTCTTCTCCTGCTTACCTCTGTTGTTGGAAGCAGACGCCGCCATGCACACAAACCCTATATCCGACACGCAGCCTCAATAATGCTCTGCGTACCGTTGCCTTTAATGGGGAAGGTGTCCTTAGGTGTCCCCTTATGGCCGGTTGCTGGTTGTCTTGCCGGAGCCCATTCTCCAACAATCATTGGAGTGCTATGGACTGGCTTGTCCTTTAGCACGGTTAAACGGGGATTTTATGTCCCATCCCACTTGTTGCAGGAGTGCCGGCCTCCGTTTCATGTTCTTATACTCTCTGCATGAGTATGTTGGGTTTGTACAAATGTATGTAACAGGCAGAAGGAGGCGTGCCAGACCCCATAAAGTATATATATTCTTGATCAGCGTCACAAGTCGAGTCGATATAGCCATGTCCGTCTGTCTGTCCGTATGAACACACAGATTTTAGAGATGGTAAGAGCTACAAGTTCGAATTTGGTCTCTATCGACTCGATTTTTAGTCAGTCAATACATGAATTTTTTTCTCGATGCAAAGCACCATTCGCTCACAATGAGCAAAAAACTAGACAAAAATTTAGAAAAAATAGACGTTTTAAGCGAATATCTCAGTAACTACGGCACTTAGGAATACCAACTCTTATTTTGCAGGTTCCTGGAGATAGCAGAAATGAAACGTCATTTGGGATGCCACGCCCCCTTTTCCCACAAGTAACAAAATATTTCTCAACTTTAGTACCGTTTTTTAGGCTTTTTTTCATATATTACTGTGTTGTAAATTAATATTCGTTTGGAGACAAATCATATAAAACTATCCTGAAAGTTGCATAAAAATCCAAATATAAACAACAGAGCTATCACGATACAAAGTTTATGTTATTTAAGTGCACTGTAAATACATGCGCGAGAGCGAGACAAACCTAATAATTGTAGTTTATAAATACGTGGTTGAAAGAAAAGAGATAACTCAGCATATATATTTACATTAGTCGCGAACGTCAAAGGACGAAGTGTGGCGCAAGTAGTAGAGATGCCTGATGCCTGAGGTCTGCGGTTCAAATCCCGGAAAGACAATCATGTCATATATTTTTGTTATATAAAAAAATTTTAAATGCAGATAGTTAGAACCGCTTCATTTTAAAATTAAAATTTTTAAATTACGTACAACAATAATAAAATGTTAATTGTGAAACACGATAACGATTTTAATGTCATAATCGGGAATAATAGCAGAGAGTATTATACTGTCGGGCGCGCTCGACTGTACTTTTCTTCCTTGTTGTTGTTGTTTTTGTTTAAAGTCCATATTTTGGTCTGAGAATACAGCGGGAAGAGAAGGTCGGCGGCGCTATACCCCGTTTTGGCGTGGTGAACCTGTAATGAAACTTGGGGTCGGCAGGTACCCAGAGTCGGCATATTAGTGATCGAGCACCCCCTCGACCATGCATCCATGGGCATATGCTATTCCACCTTTGGGTTGTGGTGACTTTTAAAGAAGTATTCTACTTCTAGCCCGAGTATCATTAGTCAGAATTCATGACAGAGACATGACCGTACCAAGCAGCTCTTTCGAGCCCCCCCTTGCGGGAAGAGTATAGTCGCACTTCCTTCGGTATATACAGTTACAGCAGTAGAACCGAAGTCCACTGTTCTTCCTTGTGTATATACTCACAAAGTTTCATCCAATTTGGACTACTATATCGGTCTAAATTTGAGTTAGTATCCACCTGGAAAATTGCACTAATAATATCATACCCCATTCTTAATAA
This sequence comes from Drosophila parthenogenetica, assembly GCA_035047505.1. Lineage (NCBI taxonomy): Eukaryota > Metazoa > Arthropoda > Insecta > Diptera > Drosophilidae > Drosophila > Drosophila parthenogenetica. The sequence goes on along the minus strand of JAWNPM010000168.1, from coordinate 2,913,470 downwards.
TATATAATATTTAAATTTAGTAGAAAGCTTACTTAATTCGCGTAGCACTATAGCATTCTTTCAAGAGCATTCTGCAAGAGTATATTGTGTTTGTGAAAAATTTTAACAGGCAGAAGGAGACGTGGCAGACCCCATAAAGTATATATACTGTTGATCAGCATCACAAGCCGGAAACAATATATGTTTTCGGGTGATATCTAACTAACTATGGAATTTCGGTAAGTACGTTTACAATGCGTTTTTTTTTTGGAATTTGTTCTAGACGTACAGTATGAAAATTTTTCCGATTCGATATCAATCTATCCTGAAAGTTGCATTAAAATCCAACTATAATTAAGATAGAAAACACGTAACAAAATTTATTTTTGAACGCAATGTCAATGTGTGTAAGCGTGATAGAAACATATAAACGAACGATGTGTAACGGCAGCGATGTTTGCGGTCGTTGTCTATGTTTTACTGCTAGTACTATTACCATTGAAATATACGGATACCGATTTTTATAACATTATATAATCGGGAATAAAATGCAGAGAATATTCCACGGTCAAGCGTGCTCGACTGTATTGCTCTTTCTTGATATTTAAGTAAAAGTAATAACTCAATATGTGTATTTGATATTGTAATAGTATTTTATTTAATGGTCCAATATCTTCTTAAACATATGTATATATAATTAAATAAAGCGTTGTATTAAGTATTTTATAGTGTTTTGAATCTGGTATTAAAACAGTAAGTTTGTGGGCCACAATATATGGATAAGGCAAGTTGTGCTGTGAATCTAATTCCGTGTGATTGTTTTCTTGGGTGCTTTGGTGTGTAATGTCTGTGGGATGTGGTGAAGGTCGGGACGCGGGGCGTGGTAACGGAGGAAAGCAATCGGAAATTTGTGAGCCTTGGCACTGAATTATGCAAACATTGTTTTTAAACTCTCTGCACGAGTATATTGAGTTTTTGCAAATGTATGTAACAGGCAGAAGGAGGAGTGGCAGATCCCATAAAGTATATAAATTCTTGATCAGTATCACTAGCCGATTCGATAAAGCCATGTCCGTCTGTCTGTCCGTATGAACAAACAGATTTTAGAGATAGTATAAGCTTTAAATTTGAATTTGGTCTCTATTGACTCGGTATTTTGTCAGTCAATACAAGAATCTTTTTTTTCGATTCCACGCCACATTCGCCCACAATGAGTCAAAAACACGACACACCTCGGAAAAAATCTATGTTATCGGCGAATATCTCATTAACTATGGCACTTAGGAATACCAATTTTGGTAAGCTGGTTCTTACAGGCAGCATAAATGCAGTGCCATTTAGAATTTTTGACTGTCACGCCACCGATTTTAGCATTATAATCTGGAATAAAAGCTATATAGTCGGGCGCGCTCGACTGTACTTTTCTCTCTTGTTGTTGCTGGTTTAGTTGTTGCTGTTCACATCAAAGTCGCAACTTGACTGGAGTCAAGCACACATGGAAAAAATGCTTAGAACAGCTGACAGCTCCCAATTTCCTGAGGCACTCACACACACTCGAACGCAAACACACGCACAAAAGAGCTGGGAATTTAGGTTCAATTTGGAGAGTAACTCAATCTTTCCTAGAGACAGCATAAATGCATTGCCATTCAAAATATTTATGATTTGTTTCAAGATAAATTATATTAAACTATCCTGGAAGTTTCATAAGCATCCGATCATAAACAAATAAGAAAACACGCAACAAAGTTTTTATTTGAGAGCAATGCTAATGCATGGGTGCATGCGGGACAGAAACATTCATGTGCATCGGAAGACCAATAGTATACATACACATTTATTCGTTTTTATAAAAATTTTAAACAAAATATAAGTATTTAAGCTGATTCCGCTTTTATGAATTTGTGTCCTTTTTTTTAAGTCCCTTATTAGAATCGACAATTGAACAAATTTTGATAAGAAGTTTACTAAGTTTAGGAACAGGATGTTCAAACTTAGCTTTGTAGTTTACTTAAAACTGAATAAGTTCATTCGTTCATTTTACAGACAAATCGCAACAACTCTAACGCACTCACACAGTCACACGCACATACACACTTATAAATAAATGGCTTTTCCATTTAAAACGAATTCTTTGTTGACTGTCGCCAGTCACAATGTAGGACATTTGTAAATGTCTGAAAGGATTTCTCATGTCTCTACCGCAAAGTGCGATATGTGTGGAAATTGATATTGAAATGTGCATGATAATGAGCTTAAATTTGTTTGTGTATTTTCACAACGTTTCACATGTCCACAACTCAGTTCCGTGGTAGGGGTACGTGGTTGGACTCCGGCACTATGGGATACAGTGGGAGACAAAAGTCTTCACATGGACTGCTCTGCAAGCCAAAAGCTACTTCAGGTTGTTTGAATAAATTTAATGTTGCACTCTTGCTTCAAATCAAATATTTTTTTTTTTTTTTTAATATTTGTATTTTTGTTTTAAATTAAAATACATAAAATATGGACTCCGATTATGACATTTGTAGGCCACTGTACAAACTATTTTGCTTTTACATATTGTGTATAAATGTGACGCTAACGTATCAAGGAATCCATTACCAAAGTCTTTACCGGTAGGCACTTTTGAGTTTCTCTTGTGTGGCTTTATGGGTTGACCAGGATTTATGCCATACATTTGCTTTATACCCTTTCCTGTAAGTTCCACAAAATGTGTGTGCTCATATTTGCTAGAAATGAACTTAAGTAAATATAGAATTATTTATTTCATATTTCAGAGACAAAATTATTACTTTGTATTATTAAAAAGAGGCTATTTCTTTAAAATATTTTTTACTCTGTGCAAGAGTTTATTGGGTTTGTGCAAATTATGTAACAGCCAGAAGGAAGCGTGGCAGACCCCATAAAGTATATATATTCTTGATCAGCATCACAAGCCGAGTCGATATAGCCATGTCCGTCTGACCGTCTACCTGTCTGTCTGTAAGACCACACAGATTTCAAACATTGCAGGTTCGAATTTGGTCTTCATCGACTCTATATGTAGTCAGTCAATACTAAAAAAATTTTTTTTAATGCCACGCCCCATTTGCCCACAATGAGCTAAAAACCCGACACACCTATCAATAATCAAAGTTTTCGGGGAATATGTCAGTAACTATGGCTTTTAGGAATAACAATTTTCGTACGCAGGTTCTTTGAGACAGCATAAATGCATTGCCCTTTCCACACAAGAAATAAAATAAATTTTCAAACCTCAATTTCGTTTTAAAGCATTTGTTCTTATGGTACAATATTGGTTTTTATGATTTGTGTGAAGACAAATCATATGAAACTGTTCTGAAATTTGCATAAAAATCCAACTATAAACAAGAGAGATACCACGTAACAAAGTTTATGTCAAAGCGCAATATCAATGCGTGCGAGCAAGCGAGACAGAAACATACAAGCATATGAACGAACGTTTTATTGTTTCAACGTCTTCTAATACAAATGCTATCCATTCTAATACCCGGATACCGATTTTAACATTATACTCGGAAATAAAAGCAGAGAGTACTATACGGTCGGGGGCGGCGACTGTACTTTTCTTTCTTGTTTTTAGCTGATTGATGGCATTAATGAATATAGTGTGATTTGATAATACTTGAATGAAATGTAAATGTATACAACTCAAATTGGGGTAATTATTCTTAAACACTTATATTAAATAATATCACTTAATCAGTATAAAGTCTTTTAAGTGGAAACATGTGGTTCGCGTCTTTCAACTTCTGAATACAAATAATAGGAATATCATTGTCACAACGTAGAGGGTATTTGCCGTTCTGTCATTATGGTTGTTTTTTTGCTACCTGTGCGTCCATTGAATCGATAGTAATTTGTAGAAATTCCGTTCGGGTTGGATCGCTTTAGTTTTTGTTTAGATTGGTTGACTCGGGGGCGTCGTTCACAGTTCGAGCATCAAATTGGCTTTTGTGCAGTTTCTAAACTGAAGGCTCCCTGCATAATATAAATAGCTGGCCATTTTTAAGACTTTTGTAAAGTTTTTGGTATGTTAATTGGGATGGGGTGGTGGGGGAATGGATATGGCTAGAATTGTGTGAGAAGCACTGCACTGTGGGTCAAACGCCGGATTTTTAGGAAAAAGGTCTTATTTTCAAGTTGATTAAATTTAGACACATTTTAACACAGGCGCCCCTGCTAACATAACGACTGTTAAACAGGGTTGTTATACACCACGAGCACATGTAAAATTCTGTGAACAAAGTTTATGTGAATTTGAATCACCAATTGTATAAATATAAATGCAATTAGATTTAAATATTTAAAGGAAAACATGGAACGCGGTTTGAATTTTGTGTTTAAGTATTTGTGTTTCCAAAATCTTTATGCAATTTATAGTTTTGTGTAATTTTTGTTGAAAAAAAATGTTGTCTTTGATAAAAGAAAAGTTAAGTTTGTTGCATTTTGTATCATTACAACTATTTCCATTTAGTAGTGTGTTCAATTATGAGTTCAAACCTATAAGCTCAATGTGCACTTTTGCGCACTTTTCACGCAATTTCGATTTTCAGCAAATAACATAGTTGTATTCATTGCAGTTTGAATGCATTGTATTCATTGCAGTTTATTGAAGTTTGGCTGCGACACGTGAGCTAGAAATGCAAGTAAGACACCGTTTACAATGGTTTCAAAGCTTGCATTGGAAAATATATAAATTTCAAGGGCAGATTTGTATTAGAAAACAAGTAAGAAAAGTACAGTCGAACCAACCCGACCGTATAATACTCTCTGCTTTTATTCACAATTATAATGTCAACATCAGTATCTGGAGATTACAATAGATAGTTCTTGTATTAGAACACGTTACAACAAAAAAAGGCAATTTATAATCGAACATACATGTTTGTCTGTATGCACATACAAAATAACGTTATATGTATGCACATATATATGTATATATGTGTGTATGTATATTATTGCCGCCACACATGCATCAAAAGAGTTCGAATATATGCTTTTATGTTTCTGTCGTGCTCGCAATCATGCATTGACTTAAATATTATATTTATAATCGGTAGCTCTGTTGTTTACTGTTGGATTTTTATGCAACTTTCAGGATAGTTTGATATGATTTGTCTTCAAAGGAATCATAAGTAACAATAATTTACGATAAGAAGAAACGGCATGCATGTTTAAAAAGTTTTTTTTTTCCTACGGAAAAAGGGGGCGTGGCCGCCAACAATTTTTAATGGCAATGCATTTATACTGTCTCTAGGAACCTGCATACCAAAATTGGTGTTCCTAAGTGCCGTAGTTACTGAGATATTCGCTTTAAACATCTATTTTTTCCGAGGTATGTTCCGTTTTTTGCTCATTGTGGGCGAATGGGGCGTGGCATCAAAAAAAAGATTCTTGTATTGACTGACTAAATATCGAGTCGATTGAGACCAAACTCGAATTTGTAGCTCTTACCATCTCTGAAATCTGTGTGTTCATACGGACAGACGGACAGACAGACAGACAGACAGACAGACAGACAGACGGACAGACGGACATGGCTATATCGACTCGGCTTGTGACGCTGATAAAGAATATATATACTTTATGGGGTCTGCCACGCCTCCCTCTGCCTGTTACATACATTTGCACAAACCCAATATACTCCTGCAGAGAGTATAAAAAGAGGATGAGTGCCCCATAGTGCATAGAAAAATGTGAAAAGTGATGCAAATTCCTGTTGCATACGCGCAGGGGCAAGTTAAAAAGTTTCCATTTCGCTAACTTTCTGTAAGATTTCCGTTTTTTTTAGAACCGGTACTCTAAAAAAGAGTAGAGGGGTCTTTTAAGTTTGTCTGAAGCAAGATGTGCGTAACAGGCAGAAAGAAATTATTATAAAGTATTATATTCTTGATCAGCATTAACAGCTGAGCCGATATAGTGATGACCGTCTGTTGGTCCGTCCGTATGAACACCAAGATCTCAGAGACTATAAGAGCTACAACCACCAAATTTGGAATTAAAGTCCGTCTATTTCTCGAGCAGATCGAGTTTATTTCAACTTGTTGCCACGACCCTTACCGCCCCCGCAAATTTTAAAAAACTATGTTCATAACACCATAACTTGAAAACTATTAGAGCTAACGTGATCAAATTTACAAGTTATGTGTACGGTACCACTTTACTGTCCCCACCAATTTTGCATGAAATTGTGACCCAATTTAAACTTTATGTGTATGATAGAGTTATAACTATCTCCAACAAGTTTGATCCGGATCGGGCAAATCCTATAGGACAAATCCTATGGGACAAATTCACACTAGAAGGAGAACGGGGTCTTTTACAGTCGACTCACTCGACTGTTGGCTTTCTTACTTGTTTTCCCTTTTTTTGTACTACCATCGGGTTAGCACCATTCCAAGTTGAGTGACTTCATTACCAATTCGGCGGCAAGCAAAAACTTGGTCGCCATCGCCTTAAATGAATTTGTCGGCATTTTTGTTCAACTTTTTAGTTTAATTAATTTTAAAGTCTGTTTCTGAGCAAAGAAAATTAGGAATAAACAGAATAAAAAAGGCCAAGCAGAAAGCAAAGAAAAAAAGAAAAAAGAAAGAGACGAAGAGAAGTTCAAATTAATTTTTATTTGCTTATTTGATTTATGCGTTTAGCTGAAAAGGCAGCTAAAGTAAATAAATAAGTGCAAAAAGGATTAGGCAGCGAATGCGCACAATGAAATATCAACTTAAGGACGAGCACGCACTGTCCCTTACCTCGAAACTCGCAGCACCATTCCACGCCACCCTTGCCTCCCCTTCCCGCCCATAAATCATTCATTTCCGTCTTGCCAAAAGGCATAAAAAGCGGACAAGTCAAATTTATATTTAATTTATTTGTCGCTGCTGTTAGCCTTGTGTTGCCTATTGTGAAAAACAATTTTCCGCATTTTCATTTCTGGCTCCCCTTTTGGTCGCTGTCCTTAAAATTTACATCGCCTTCTTCCTTTTAGCTTGGGACAAAATGAAATTGCAAATTATTTGCATGTAGGCTGAAACAACACAAATTGCAGTTAAATTGCATGAAAATTAGGCGAGAAATAAAGAAATTGAAATCAAGAAAATAACAAAATAAAAAAGGAATCTAAAGGCAACGAAAGTACAAAATTTCGCGGCCAATTTCATTTTGAGATGTCTGAAATACACTTACCTTTTAGATAGCCATATTATTGGTTTTCGATATGATCGAAATTAAGTCAGCAATTTCAAGTGTCACTATTTTCTGTTTCTCTTTGTAATTAGATAATTTTATTATAATATTATTATATTCTTCCCTTTCCTTTATTTATTAATTTGTTTAATCTTTTTTTGTAAACAAGCTGATCAAGAATATATATATATATATATATACTTCAGGGTGAATTTAACGCCTCTTTTAACACATTACAAACATCGACATAAACTTTTAAAACCATCATTGTTTAATTTATTTGTATACTCTCTGCAAGAGTATATTGGGTTTGGGCAAATGTATGTAACAGGCAGAAGGAGGCGTGACAGACCCCATAAAGTATTTATATTCCTGATCAGCATCACAAGCTGAGTCAATATAGCCATGTCCGCTTGTCCGTCTGTCTGTCCGTATTAACAAACAGATTTCAAAGATGGTAAGAGCTACAAGTTCGAATTTGGTCTCTATCGATTCGATATTTACTCAGTCAATACAAGAATCTTTATTTTCTCGATGACAATGAGCAAAAAACTAGACATACCTCGGAAAAATAGATGTTTTAAGCGAATATCTCAGTAACTACGGTACTTAGGAATACCAACTTTGCTATGCAGGTTCCTAGAGACAGTATAAATGCATTGCCATTTAAAATTTTTGGCTGCCACGCCCCCTTTTCCGTAAGAAATAAAAAAACATTTCAAACTTGCATGCTGTTTTAACCGATACCGGATCCGGATATACGATATAGTAGTCCGATTTGGATCAAACTTGGTCAGCTTATGTACGCCATAGATATGTACATCCTGTGCTAATTTGGTTCGGATAACGTAACTAACAAAAAAGTTGTCTATACTAAAACATGCTATTTTTACCACCTTTTACCTTTATATGAACATAGAACGCCCTAAAGTGGGCGTGTCAAAAAACAAAAACAAACTTGTACTGCTTGCAAATTGTATCTTTCATTTGCGACCTCTCGGGTCTTTCTAGCTCTTATAGTTCATACAGACGGATGGACGGACGGACGGACAGACGGACAGACGGACATGGCTATATCGACTCGGCTGTTGATGCTGATCAAGAATATATATACTTTATGGGGTCTGCCACGCCTCCTTCTGTCTGTTACATACATTCCAACGACTACAATATACCCTTGTACTCTACGAGTAACGGGTATAAAAACTAAAATGGCTATTTTTCTGGCTATTTTTGAATTTGATCTAGATACACTTGCACTATTTGCAATATATGTACCTTATGCGGTTTCTTTGGACCTCGACACATCCAAGTCGTTCGGCATGTTTAAACTTTGAAGCGTATAATACAAGTAAGCGATATTCGATAAATTTGATCTCAATTACACTATAATAAACCGGGTATTATATAAGACGGCGTTGCATCGTATTGAAAAATGATTGCTCAAGTCAAAATATCATTATCAAAGCGATGCTGTGAAGTTGAATTTTATATGCAATTCATAAAAAAATAAAAGAGGATAAAATAAAATAAAAATGGAATTTTTTCGGGCAGGGGATGTTTAAAAATGGACAAATCTGTCCGCAAAAAAGAAAAAACGGCAACACAAAGTGTACGCTTGAGAATTTGCGCGCGTCAAACGTTCGCATTTTGAGAACTTTGACAATCGAATAACGATTCATGTGGCTGCGCCTTATTTGGACACAGCTGTTATTTGAGGACACGTCAATCCGTTATTCTGCATATTTTTGGCACTTTCACCTATGCGCCAAATATAAATACGCATATGTATGTGTATGTAATATAATTATTATATTTGATTCGAAATGTCAAATGAAATCTTAATGCAGATTTAACACAGCAACAGCAACAGTAATAGCAAAGCCAAAAGTAGCAAATACATAACCATGCATGTATGTGTGTACTTGCATGTACATCTGTATATATGTATGTATGTGTGCCCGATTGCGTCGTTAGTAAAGTCGTCAAGGGCACAGCCAAAAACTCAAATAAATTTTCGGTTTGACAAACACGTTTCGAAAGAGTGAAGAAAAAAAGAAAACACTTGGAGTCAAAGTCAAAGGCGGCACCAAGTCGAGTGCGAGTCATACATGTATTGTGTGTGTATGTATGTATGTATGCCCTCAACCATCTTCCCGTCGTTTCAGGGCATCAACCACTGTGCAGAAGCACATTTTAAATATAATTTAAATATAAATTTAAATGGAAAGTTGGTGTTGGGAGGTGTTTGCATGCCAGTTTAATTTAATGTGACTTCGCATGACTTTCGCGTGTCTTTGAACACTGTTGTTGACTCTTCAACTTTAGAGGGCTTCCCAAGTTAATCGATCTTTAACAATCACACAAGAAATCGATCATCGATAATTGATACTTTTGAGAATTTGTCACATTATCGAAGAGCAAACTATTGCGCATTTCTGCTTAACACAAAGCTTTTGCAACGTTTTAAATGAATATTTTAAATTTTAAAGTCGTTATTTAAAGAAAGTGTGCTGTTGCTGTGCAACCACAAATCACCCGAACTACAGCTGACAGTTTTAACTGCGCCACAAATGCAAATTCTTTAAGGCCATAAAAGGCTAATTCTCTTGACGCCATTGGTCAATGACCATTCGAATGTGACTGCCTGACCCGGTTGTGAATCGCAACTTGCGATTAGTCTCCAACACACACACACACATATGTATATATAGGGGAAAGTCACCTACCTTGGCACTCTCTGGCAGCGGGCACTTCTGCTTAAACTTAGACAGGAATTATATATTACTGATCTGAGTATAGGATGTTGTGTTTATGGACATTACGAAGTTTTTTCAACTGATAATAAAACGATACACGCATTTATGTAGAAGCTTTGAGTATTACAAAAAAATGTGAATAAAAAAAATACAAATACAATTTTGTTTGCATAGTCTTTCATTGTATTTTGTAATTTTACGTCGTGTTTAATCAAATTTTATTCCTTTAATAATTTTTTGACATCTTGAAAAAATATGTGTCTTTTCGGGTTGTGGGTACTGTCATAACACTTGTTCTGGGCATAATTGTTTTTCGCTATTTAATGCGCGTGTTTTGAAAAGAATGTGCGTTACATCGTTGTTATACTCTCTGCAAGAGTATATTGGGTTTGTGCAAATGTATGTAACAGGCAGAAGGAGGCGTGGCAGACCCCATAAAGTATATATATTCTTGATCAGCATCACAAGCCGAGTCGATATAGCCATGTCCGTCTGTCCGTCTGTCTGTCCGTCCGTATGAACAAACAGATTTCAGAGATGGTAAGAGCTACAAGTTCGAGTTTGGTCTCAATCGACTCGATATTTAGTCAGTCAATACAAGAATCTTTTTTTTTTTCGATGCCACGCCCCATTCGCCCACAATGACCAAAAAACTAGACATACCTCGAAAAAAATCTATGTTTTCGGCTAATATCTCAGTAACTATGGCACTTAGGAATACCAATTTTGGTACACGTGTTCCTAGAAACCGCATTAATGAAATGGCATCAAATGTTTTGGGCTGCCACGCCCCCTTTTTCCGCAAGGAATAAAAGAAAATTTCAAACTTGCATGCCGTTTTTAAAGCATTTATTCTTATCGTACAGTGTTGTTATTTATGATTCGTTTGAAGACGTATCATGTCAAACTCTTCTGAAAGTTTCATAAGAATCCGACCATAAACAAGGAAGAAATGAAGCAATAAAGATTTTTTTCGAGAGCAATGAGTGCGAGAGAGACAGCGCTAGTCATGCCGACCAATAGTATTCATACACACATATGTATGTGCATACATTAACATCAAACGAATTTGTATGTACATACAGACAAACACATGTATGCTCGATTATGCTTAGCTTTTTTTTTGTTTTAACGTGTTCTAATACAAGAACTATCTATTGTAATATCTGGATACCGATTTTAACATTATAATTGGGAATAAAAGCAGAGAGTATTATACGGTCGAGCTCGTTCGACTGTACTTTTCTTACTTGTTTTTTTTTTACGTTTTTATTTCTATTTTATCACATTTAAAGCGTTTTTACCCAAATAAACACTGGACAAATCATTCGATGTCAAAAGAATATACGTGCCAGCTTCTTTACATGTAAGCATTGCACGTCTAATTTAGAAAATTCTGTAATGTGAAAACGATCATTTTTTTTGTTCTTGATGGCTTTTAAAATAAATAAATTATTATTTTCTGTACATTTGTGGTCTTTTTAATTTTTTTTTAATTTTTTATGTGGGCCCACAACGGAAGGCAAATTTTTGTACCCCGAAATATGGACACTTCACTAAATTCCTTACAAATTTTTTTTATTTAGAGGAATCCATGTAATTCTTTTTTTGGCAGGTTCTAAACTCTTCTACCTTTAAATTTGCACAGACACGTCTGCATAAAATGCTATTGGTAAAAAGTAATAAGCCAAAAACAAAACTGTGTCCACAACGGTTGACCTTCCCCTATAGAAAAACACCCAAAAACAAACACAAGCCCATAAAAGTTACCGCATAAAGTCACACAACAAAAAGAACCACTAGACACAAGGATCTTTTATGAATGGCATTTAATTAGCAATATGTAATATTAATTAGTGTAATTTCCATGCGCTGCTACACATTTGATTTATGCTAAAAGCCTGGAGACCCACGAAATCCAAGAGAGCAGAGTTTTCTGACTGAAATCTCCTTGATAATACGAAACAAATGTACACGTGTGTGTGTGTGTATGCGTATGTGTGTGAAACTTCTACCAACAAAAAGTTGAATTTGTTTTCAAGTGACATTCGCATTAATCATGATTGTGATCGACATTTAATAGGTCATTCGAATTGAAACTAAGCGACAGATGAAAAGTAAATATGCTGGGGAAAATGAAAATAAATTTCTACTCGTGTAAATCCATCACTGTCCTCAGACTACAGTGCACGGTCGCTAAACTTATCTGTAAGTATTTAAAATAATTCAATTTTTAGACCCCGTACTCTAAAAAAGAGTAGAGGGGTCTATTAGGTTTGTCAGAAGCGAAATCTGCGTAACAGGTAGAAGGAGGCGTTTCCGACCCCATAAAGTATATATATTCTTGATCAGCATCAATAGCCGAGTCGATATAGCCATGTCCGTCTGTCCGTCCGTCCGTCCGTCCGTCTGTCCGTCTGTATGAACAAAAGGATCTCAGCAATTATAAGAGCTAGAAAGACCCGAGAGGTCGCAAATAAAAAGATAAAAGATAAAGATAAAATACCCAAGCAGTACAACTTTGTTTCTGTTTTCGGACACGCCCACTTTAGGGCGTTCTATGTTCATATAAAAGTAAAATCCGGTAAAAATAGCATGTTTTAGTATAGAAAACTGTTTTGTTAGTTAAGTTATCCGAACTAAATTCACACAGGATGTGTATATCAATGGCGTACATAAGCTGACCAAGTTTGATCAAAATCGGACTACTATATCGTATAGCTCCCATAGGGACAATCGGTTAAAAGTACGCTCTTAGTATGAATTTGTATGAAAAATTTTTGTATTTGCCAAGCTATCTTAATGAAACTAACACATAATATATTTTTTGATAAAATAAACATACTGACCGAGTATTATTCAAATCGAACTACTATATCGTATAGTCCCCATAGGAACAATCGGTCAAAAATATGCTCTAATCATAAATTTGTGTGAAAATTTTCTGTGTTTTCCATCTTAGCCTTCCCCTAAACTATTGCACTAATATTATTATCATTACCCATTCTTAATTACATATTGAAACTGAGTAACGGGTATCCTTAAGTCGCGAGGAAACTATAGCATTCTTTCTTGTTATACTCTCTGCAAGACTATATTGGGTTTATGCAAATGTATGTAACAGGCAGAAGGAGGCGTGGCAGACCCTATAAAGTATATGTACTGTAATTCGACTGTAATTTTCTTTCTTGTTTTTTTTTTTTTTTTTCTAAATTTTACAAAATATTTCTTTAATAAGAAAATGCAGACACAAAATAAAACAACACCTGTTTTTAAATTATCCAATTTTACCGGTTCGTACTCTACTGTTAGTAACGGTTTTCATTAGATTAAAAGTAGCCAGTAAAAACTATTCAACAAATAAGATGCAGAAAGTGAATCAGGAACAAAAGAAGACTAGGGTAAACTTGCTAAATGAAATTTAAGAAATTTAGCCAAATTGACAAAAGTTATAAAAAAAACTTTATTAATTATTTAGCAATGCCTGCAGAAATTTTCCTAACTTTATAAAGCATTCCCCCTGATGTTTGTTGTCCTCAGCTTATTCATACGCATTCAAACATATGATAATGTTTTTACGTGTATGAATCGCAGTGCACTATGGGGCATTTTACAATTTTTCGGGTATTAAGTCATTACTCAATGTTTTAAAAATAACTTCATTTTTATGTTAACATACTTAGAAAACTTCAAACTGTAAACTGTTAAAGTTAACAGCTGTTAAATTGCAACTTTTCTGAAGCCAATCTTCAAATTCAATTAATTGTGCAAACCAAAATGGATACCAACTGTACAGGTTTGTTTTATATGTTAATTGTATTAATATCTTGTGTTTGTCTGTGTTCTATTAATATTTTGTACAATTTGTATATGCTCTCAAAGAAACTTGTCTTGAAAAATAACTAAATCTTTGCGGAGAGTTATAAAAAGAATGAAGGGTAATGATCAGTGATGTCATTTCCGCTTTTTTCCCGTCAGATTTGGCTTTTTTGATAGTAAGATTGCGGGAAGAATTCAAAAACAGCGGGCAGCGGGAATTCTAGCTTTTTTAGCAAATTTGAACACCTTTTTTTTTGCATTTTCTTATTTACACCGTGATTGACGATTGAAGTGTTAAATATATATTTCTATCGATATTTATTTGTATCGAGCAATTTTCCTTAAAAATGCCCACCTAATCTTCCATCCCTAATCGAATCTTCCATCGCTAGCATTGTGCTTTACATAATTAAGTTTGAAAAAGAAAAGAAGCAAGATGCCGAAAGAAGTTTACAAATAAAAAGTTAGGGGTGTCTGGCTGCATAGCAGCGAATTTAATGAGTGGCTAAGGAAAGATCCCATAGACACGGTTCCGGCGTATTGCAGCATTACTTAACGTTGATACGTTGACCGCTATTTTAAGCATAAGGTCCATATTTAGACAACAAGTACTGCTTCAATTACAATTTCCCACCAAGCTGCTTAAGTAAAATAGTGCATAGAGGGTACTGTCCTACGGAGGAACAATGTCTTAGAAATTCTAATTTAGAATTCATTTAATTTTGAAGTTATTTTTCTTAATAATGTGTTCATAACTAGAAAAATACTAATTTTAATTGTAAAATAGTGCAAAGGAAGTACAATTCTAGCGAAGAACCGGACAATGTCCCAGATTTCATTTCATTTTGAAGTTATTTTTCTAAATAATTTGTTTATAACTACAAAAAATAATCATTAAAGGAAAAGTTTTTTTTTTTTGACTTTTTTTTACTGGGATTCAGCTTTTTTCAGCTTTTTTTTTTGCTAATCTGGCTTTTTTGGCTCAGAAAAAAATGACATCACTGGTAATGATAGTGTGCGTCCAAGTGTATGTCGTACGTAGAGCGATAAGTTCTCAATTTTGTGCAATTTGTTTTAAATTGCATTTACTATCGGCGTAAGTTAAATTTTTAGCAGGGGACTTTGAGTTTTTCAACGCTAAGCTGTTTGCAGTATGGCGAATCGTGAAAGAGTCTTACAGCAAAAAAAGGCCATTCTCGAATTTTTTTTTTTTTTTTTACAAGAAAAGTGAGCAAAAGCATTATTGTTTCTAATAATATTTCGTACTTAAGAAACAAAAGTCATATTTTCTGCCAGTCTGTAAGCCTATAGTGGGAAAAATGTAACAGAAATAAAAAATAGAACCTGTATCAAATTTTTTGTGAAAAACGAAATTAAGTGCGCGAATGCATTCCGAATATTGACTGTGGCATACGGAGAAGCTACTTTGGACAAATACAATGTTTATCGATGGTACAAAATGTTTTCAAAAGGCCGAAAAGATGTCAACGACGAAGAGCGTTCCGAACGCCCAAGCTTACAGTTTTCTTCGATTGCAGGGGCGTGGTCCATCATGAGTTCTTGCCACAAGGTAGAACGGTGAATAAGGAATATTACCTGCAAGTTATGCGCAATTTGCGCGAAGCAATCTGCCAGAAACGCCCGAATTTGTGGAAAAACAAAAATTGGCTTTTGCACCACGATAACGGCCCTGCTCACACATGGCTGCTTGTACGCGACTTCTTGGCCAAAAACAATACACTAATGATGTCGCAGCCAACGTATTCCCCAGATCAGATGTGTAACAGGCAGAAAGAGGCGTGGCAGACCCCATAAAGTATATTCTTGATCAGCATTACAAGCCAAGTCGATATAGCCATGTCCGTCTGTCTGTCTGTCTGTCCGTATGAACAAACAGATTTCAGAGATGGTAAGAGCTACAAGTCCAAATTTGGTCTTTATCGACTCGATATTTAGTCAGTCAATACAAGAATCTTTTCTTTTTTTGATGCCAAGCAAAGATCTGAGTAACAATGGCACTTAGGAATACCAATTTTGGTACGCTGGTTCCTAGAGATAGCATAAATGCATTGCCATTAAAAATTTTGGGATGCCACGTCCCCTTTTCTAACAAGGAATAAAATAATATATAAACTTGAATGTCGGTCTTAGGGCATTTATTCTTATAGTACCAAATTGATATTTATGATTCGTTTGAAAATAAATTATATCAAACTATCCTCAAAGTTTCATAAGAATCCGACCATAAACAAAAAACAAAACACGCAACAGAGTTTATATTGGAGCGCAATGCCAATGCATGGGTGCGAGCGAGACAGAAACATGCATGTGTGGTGGCAGACCAATAGTACACATACACACATTCGTATATATATGCATACATGTAATGTCATACAGACAAACAGACGTTTGTATATATGTTCGATTATGCTTTGTTTTATTTTTGTTTCAATGCAATATATAAATAAATAATATATTTAAAAACAAAAGTGAAAAAAAAACTGGCCGGCGTTGACTCGTCCATTTTTCCAAAATTATTGGGTAATCAAGTACATAATAGAAATAAAAAACTGTATTAAAATATCTTGCTCAGTTTAAAAGTTATTAGCGATAGCGCGTTGGACGCGGTGTTGCGGTGTGCGTGAAGGTCACGGATAGAGACAGATAGAGAGGTGAATACCGATTTGGCATTGCCAAAGGAATTACAAACCTTTCTACGCTTCACATCTCTTATAATCTTTAATTCCATGGGTTTGTTGGTCGTTTGTCATCGGTGAGCAACAGTGTTGTTAGGTTTTCATAGCCAAAAAAAAATTGGGTAGAAAAAAATTTTGCAGGAAAATCAGTATTTGCGTTAGAGAATTATTATGAGATTTTTCAAAACATATATGTACATATGTGTTATAAATTTGTTGTTTTCCCTATTTTAATAATAATTGAACAAAAAATGCTTATTTTCAAAACGTTAAGATAATACGAAAATGGAGCTCAAATGTTCTTAGATAATATTGCCTTATTTAGCTATTACAATAGCCAAAATGTCAACACTGCTGAGGACACATTCACCGCACACACTCATTTATTGAGGGATTCATACATATGAGTAAATGCTTGTCTGTTTCAATGTGTGTATGCACAAAGGTCAAAGGTCTTGACTTTTAGCTGCGGCTTTGACAAAAACAGTTCCTTTAATGCCACAATTTGGAAATGTAGCTGCTTTGCCAGCTTCCACATTTGACCGAACTGGTAAGACTGGTATGGCTCACGCAATGACCTTGACAATGGGTCAAAGTTGAGAAGCACAAACAATGCAGGGTATCAAAATAAGTCTTCTTCAATGGTTCAATAATAAATGCTTTGGAAAGTTCATGCCCGCTACTTCGTTAACCACTTTAAATACTATCTTAAACTGCAGGCATTCAATCAATATTAATACCAATATCAGTACAAGTAAAAACAGGAAAGAAAATTAAAGTCGAGCGCACCTGACAGTATAGTACTCTCTGGTTTTATTCCCAATTATAATGTTAAAATCGATATCCGGATATTACAATAGATAGGCCTTGTATTAAAACACATTAAAAGATACAAATTCGTTTGACAATTTATGTATGCACATACATACTTAAATATGTGTTGGTCTGCACGAACTGCGCTGCCGCCACACATGCAGCGTAAACGTTCGAACATATCTTTCTATATTTCTGTCTCGCTTGCTCTTATGTATTGGCATTGCGCTCATGTATATAGAGACCGCATGAATGCAATGACATCAACAGTTTTGGGCTACCACGCCCCCTTTTTCCGCAAGAAAGAAAACACAATGGTTAGGCATTGTAACGGATTATTGATAAAAATAATTTTTTAAGCTGAATAGTAAAAAGTCTGATCTTTTTTTTCCAAAAAAAATCCGGCGTTTCCCTTATGGTGCTCAGTTAGTGCACGGTGGAGCCTGTGGAAAATTTAATTTTCCGACCATTAGGCATAAGTGGGAAAAGGTATTTCACACCCGATAGGGCAGATCGAGTTTGCTATGAAATTTAAATAATTAATGTTCAAAAGCGCTTTGAGTAATCTTTTCACTACATAGTGTTCCTTAAAGTGAAAAACTGGAACGTTAGAAAATTGTAATATGTCGTCTTATCAATTGCCACGGGGCGTGGCACTAGCCTACGCTACTTTTGTCACTTAAGCAAATGAGCACACAAAAAAAATAGGAGACAATGATGAGTAAGGATGAGAGTAAAAGTGGGGAAAAATAGAATCTGAAAAATATTAAAAAATGTGTGGGATTCTGCTAAGGATACCCATTGATATTGATACCAAAGCAAACCCCTTCTCGCTGTTGTTTGGGAATTATTGAAGGAAAGGAGAAAGAATATTTTCCATTGCTTTGCGCGCAAAGAAAAAGCATTATCATAAAATTCAAGAGAAGTAACCACAATGAATGCTGTGAATTTCCTTTCAGCTTTTCATCAAATTTATTGCGCTTGATTTTCAGGACACCTCATTGCATCCTAGGGACCATTGGGTATAACAGTCGAATTACTTTTCAACCTCAAAGTGGGAGTGACAGAGGCAGTGTGGGCGTAAGGCGTGGCAGCTGCAAAACACATCCGACAGCTGTTCAAAAGCTGCCTGTTACCGGTGTTGGTGAGCAGAGCATTGAGCAGAAGTAAAAAAATGGGGCGGGACAGGTGGTTAGAATGTGTTCACTGTACTTTATGTATTTCCGCAATTTGTTTACCATCATAAAATCTCAAACTCATATTAAAGCAACCATGCATTAAATCTTCTTCCGAGAGACAGGCGAATTTTGGCTGAAATAAAATTATTAAATCGCTTGCTTTCCACTTCATTTCTACCATAAAATCTTGAATGCATTAGACACAAGATAATAAAAACAAAAAGTTAACCATCGATTTTATTTATTTGTAGTAGTGAACATTTTTATATCGATCTAAAAATCGGACCTACAATATTGGTAATGCAGACATTTATGAATCGATGTATTGAAAAGTTTGGCACTTATATATCGATTTTGTACATTAATTATTTTATTAATTACATGTACATTATTTAATTAAATATTTAATCACTTAATTTCATTATGGACCTAATTTAATAACTATTTTATATTAAGACCCCGTACAATGTTTTATGCTTTAAAAAAAATTTTCATAATACCATTACTTTGGAAACGACGACCTCACCAAATTCATATATCCTATAGTTCCCATAGGACAAATCGGAATAAATATGGTATCCTTTACAGTCGACTCGCTCGACTGTAGCCTTTCGTATTTGTTTTTTAAATTAATAATTTTGAATTTCGAGATTTTTTTCTGGTGCCTTATGAACATAGATATTTCTCAGTTGATACTTTGCTTTAAAATATCCATTTAAAATCAACAATATATCGAATAACTTTATTCGCTGCTTCATCATATGATTAAATTTAAATTTACCGACATTGAGCCAAGATTTAATTTCTAAATTAGCTCAAATTTTTCGTTACTTAACTGTTTTTATGTTCGCGGTTTTTTTTAAGTTGTTTTAGCCATCTTTCAATTGTTTCAAGGCAGGTAATTGCCCATTTCAACTGTCTCCCAAATAATTAATGTCTTAGATGCAGTGGGGTACAAGTTCTAAAGTAATAATATAAGTAAGTCAAAAGGATTTTTGAATACATAAAAAAATATAGTTAAACGAAACACTGTAATGTACTCTTTTCGCTCTTTTAACACACCAAGAACAAAATTCTTGATTCAATAATTTTTTTAATCTTTAAACCATCTTAATTGAAGACCTAATTTGTTAAAATGTCTGTTCTTGTTTGTTTAACGGTGTCTTTTTTATCTGTATAGTAACATTAAGAAACACACAGAGCCAAATACACAAATGGAATTTTATAAAAGCTAAGAAAATAAAGTTTTAAGTTGTAGGCCCTTTTTTCCAAATTTAACTTCTAAATGATGACATTACAACATTTAAACTTATGAGAAAAAGAAGCAAACAGCTAAATATTTAGGTATGTGTATGCGTATGTATATTCAGGTGTTCTCATACTGGGTTTCTTGGAAGTCAGGAAGTACTTTGAGGGTACTTTTGTATGTAATAACCACATTTTGGGAGCATTTATCAGGCTCTTCAAAATACAAAAAAATTAGCCGAATAAAAATAAATAAACCCCAAAATACATTAGTCTGAATACCCTTTTGTGCGCTGAAAACATGGATAATTTTAAATACGTAAAATGCATTAGAATTTCTGAAAATCCAAAAAATAATTTAAACTCAATAACATCAGATATTTTGAAATAATAATATTACCAAGGAAACTGAACACAGAGTGTGACTGAACAGAGTGCAATAATCACGGCTTTGGTTCTTAAGAAGATTTTTAAGAATGGTGTCAAGTGCAGGCCTTAAGTGTTATGATTAAGCTTAAATAAAAAAACTGGTAATTCAATATTTTAAAAATTTTAAGCTTTTCATAAATTTAAGTTTGCTTATGCTGATTGTTTTCATAATCACTTTATTGAGTAAAAATATAAATAATAATAATATAAAGAATTAAAAATTAGTAATTTAAAAACTATTCAAAAATTACATTTTTTCGATGACATCCCAGCAAACAAATATTTTTTAATGTATTCGCTTGAATATTAATTAATTTATTTTTATTGACTTATATTAATAGTTTATATATTGTTAATTTTGACTTTTAAGCCAGTTTATTATAGTCAAAAAATATTTATATACATTACTTTCTTTAACTATAATTTACAATTGTTTAATTTGATTTATTTAAAATATTTTGGATTTCTAATTTTAGACAACTTACTATACTTAATTTGCGATAACGGTGTTACAAACTTTGTTACAAAATTGCTATGAGCAAGTGAAAGTGTACAATAGAATGTGAGTGTGTTTTTTATACTCTATGCAAGAGTATATTGGGTTTGTGCAAAAGTGCAGACCCAATAGAGTATACATAGCCATGTCCGTCTGTCTGTCCGTATGAACAATCAAATTTCAGAGAAGGTAAGAGCTACAAGTTCAAACTTAATCACGATTTCGAACTATCCTGAAAGTTGCATAAAAATCCGAGCCACCACGTAACAAAGTTTATGTTTAAGCGCAATGTCAATGCGTGTGAGCAAGCGAGACGGAAACACAGAATCATATGCTCAAACGTTTTTGCGTGGAGGAAGCGCTGACCGTAGACGCCGGCCAATAGTATACATATCCACATGCATACATATATATGTGCATACATGCAATGTCAAACTAATTTGTATGCGGATATAGACAAACAGATTAATGTTTGATTATATTTAGTTTTTTTTTGTTTCAACGTATTATAATATAAAAAAAATATTATAATCGGGAATAAAAGCTGGGAGTATTATACTGTTGGGAACGCTCGACAGTTCTTTTTTTTCTAATTTTGTGGTACATTCGTGCGAATATGTGCGTGTATGTGTGTGTGTGTAATAATGTTTCTAAGCCTTAGGAGTTTTCAACTCTTTTATTTCAATTACGTGTGGAATTGAGTCGCGACGCGTCGTCGTTGACTTTTGGCGGTGGGAAAACTCTTTGAGTCGCTGCCACGTAACACTCATGTGGTGCCTCCTGCGCATTTAATTAGTAGATCAAACCAAACTTTTGCAGTCTGCAATAACAATAACAAAGGCAGTAGCAAAAACAACAGCGGTAATCCACATCGCGTGCTACTGAAAAACTTTTGGCCCTTGCCAACAACAACCAACAACTCAGAAGTAAATCCAAACAGCGGTAACAACAAGTAAGAAAAGTAAAGTCGAGCGAGCTCGACCGTATAGTACCCTCTGCTTATTCCCAATTATAATGTTATAATCGGTATCCGGATATTATAATAGATAGTTCTTGTATTAGAACACGTTAAAACAAAAAAATTCTAATCATAATCGAACATACATATGTATAACTGTATGCACATACAAATTAGTTTGACGTTAAATGTATGCACATACATACGTGTGTATGTGTACTATTGATCTGCATGGCCAGCGGTGTCTCTCTCGCACTCATGCATTGGCTTTGCGCTCAAATATAAACTTTGTTGCGTGTCTTCTTTATTGTTTATGGTCGGATTCTTATGAAACTTTCAGGATAGCTTAATAAATTAGTCTTTAAACAAATTTTAATTAAAAAAAAAAAGATTCTTGTATTGACTGACTTAATAGGTAGTCGATAGCGACTAAGTGCAAACTTGTAGCTCTTACCATCTCTAAAATCTGTGTCTTCATACGGACGGACAGACGGTCAGACGGACAAACGGACATGGCTATATCGACTCGGCTTGTGATGCTGATCAAGAATATATATACTTAATGGGGTCTGGCACGCCTCCTTCTGCCTGTTACTTACATTGGCACAGACCCAATATACTCTTGGAGAGAGTATAACAAAACTGTTTTCACAACGGGTGACTTCCCCCTACATATTATGCATTACTTGATCTGAAATTGCCTTAGTGAACATAACAAAGGGACTAATTTCAGGCGATCTTCACCAACCGGGAACTTATTGATTACGGTAGTATATATTGAATAAACTAACATTTAGATAATCATAATATTCATAATTGATCAAATAATTTTTAGTAGCACTTTTTACATTTGAGTATAATGCGAACAGGGAGCAATAATAATAATGTATAACTTTCGAATACATTAAAGCTTTAGATGTATATTTTTTTTTCAACATGGAAAGTAGTGCTACTGTTTTTCTGAACAAAAAATTTAATGAATAATTGGTTGACTTCATTTTGAGTTCACACATTTTAAGTAGACTTAGAATAAAGCTTTTAAACAATCATTTTCGAAGGGATACTATAATTTTTACCACATTTGTGTAAGTACATGTGAGTAAGTACTTAACTGTTAATTTGAATGAGCTGGCGACCAGAGGAGCCACAGCCAAAGCCACTAGCGCCACAAAAGAGCCTCGAAAAGAAAATGCTAAAATTGCAAGAGGATAAGTAAATTTTCGATGTTCGTGTCCATCTTTATGTCCTTGTAGACAGAAGGGGATGTGGGGTATGTACCTACTTATGTATGTATGTATGTATGTATGTGTATACATATGCTACATGCAAATGAGTCACGCACACTGTGTATATTCTCTTCTGCTATATAGTATATATGTATATGTACATACATATATATACAGCTGCGAGCAAAAAAATAGTAGTGGTTCGTTTAAGTTTAAGCAACCCATAGAAAGCAACACTTTTAATGGTTGATTCAGTGTTTTTGGTATGAGATATTGTTGCTTAGGTATTTATTATTTATTTTATAAAAAAAAAAGTCAACTACATAGTCCTTAATTTAAAATATAAGCGTTTTCCAAAAATAATGCCCAATTTGAGCGAGCAAAATAATAGTAGTGATTTCTGTACTACCAAAATTTTTCAAAATTAACAAATTTTTTTTCAAAAATAATACTTGTTATATAAATTTACACTTATTCTTAAGGAATTAATATTTGGTGGAGTGCCCCTTGTTGGCGAGTACGGCTGCGCAACGCCGTGGCATGGAGTTTACCAATGCTTGGCACCTTTCAGGTGTAATAGCCTTCCAGGTGCGCTCCACTACAGCCCAAAGATCACGTTTTGTGGTTGGTTTTGCAGCAGCTACACCCTTCTTAACATCGCACCACAAATTTTCTATGGGATTAAGATCGGGCGACTGTGCCGGCCACTCCATTAAGTCCACACCTGCTTTTTGGAAGCAAGCCTTTGCCAATTTACTGGTGTGCTTCGGGTCGTTGTCCTGTTGAAAGACCCAACGCAGCGGCATCTCATCTTCGGCATAGGGCAGCATTATTTCCTCTATGATTTTGACATAAACATGCTGATCCATGATGCCTTCGATGCAATGTATGGGACCAACACCAAAATATGAAAAACAGCCCCAGACCATTACACTGCATCCTCCGTGTTTAATGGTCTTTGTCGTATATTGGGGACAGTATTCCTGATTTTTTGGCCGTCTAACATACTGTCGGGATCCCTTTCCTCCAAACAATACAACTTTGGACTCATCCGACCACAGAATATTCCTCCATTTCTCCACTGGCCAATTAAGGTGAACTTTTGAAAATTTAATTCTTTGCTTCACGTTCTTCTTTGAGAGAAGTGGAACTTTTCTTGGACTGTGTGCTTTTAAGTCAGCCTTCTTAAGTACTCGCCGTACTGTCCAAACACTTGCAGGCACTTCCACATCGTTTTTGATATCTACAGCGGACGCGAAAGGATGAGCTTTCGAAGATCGCACTATTCTCTTCTCCAATTGGGGCGAAATTTTACGCTTTCGACCGCGGGTTTCTTTCTCTTTTTGGGGTTTAAGGGCATTACGTATAACTGTGGGAGAGCACATCAAGAGTTTTTGAATTTCGGTGTAAGATTTCCCCTCAGATATGAGGTTTTGTATCAAAATCCTCTTCTCAAGGGATGTGTGCTTTCCCCGGCCCATTATGACTACTTAGTAGGTAAATTTTAATAAAATTTAAAAAAGATACTCTTAATAAGCCAAATAACGTTGAAACCATTAATCTACTCGCAATAGTTTTCGTTTTCTGTGATATTAGAGTCTTCACTACTATTATTTTGCTCGCCCAAAAATTCGCATTTACGCAAAAAAATGAATTTCTATGGAAATAAACGCACGATGTGCCGTTATAATGAGTTAAATATATGATACACATTTCAGAAAACGGTACTATCCAGTTTTTTGCAGAAGAGAATATTTTCAAGGGAGTTATCGTGATCTTTAATAGTGCTTGTGGACCACTACTATTTTTTTGCTCGTAACTGTATATAGTAAATTCTTATTGTGCCGTCAATTCTGGCAAGCGTTAATGATATTTTCACAACTATGGCAAAAATGGCCAAAACTGCTCGACCGGTGAGGCGTGACTTTTTGGCAGGCGGAAGGGGAGGTGGTTTGACATATGCGCACGATGCATTAAGTAAGAAAATGAAATTAAGGAGGCCGTGACGACAAATATTCTTGAATAAAAAATGACAACTTAAAGCGATAAGTTAAATTAAAGATAAATTATTATATTACACTCGCTCATACATACAAACACACACATACATAAACATAAATACATGTAGTTATGTGAATGTGAGTGCGTGTGGGTGTTTGTGTTTGTGTGCACTCAGTTAACAAGATTTATTATAGCAGCATGTGCAAATAATGCTGATGGAACAATTGGCAAAAACAACTCTGTTAATAACCAGTAGAGTCTACACTCAAGTGATAAACTTTTAATGACCCTGTACTTATTCTGTAGTTGTCAAAAATGTTATTTACTATAGAAAATAAATAAGTTTAAAAGTGAAATTTTATAAGAAATAATTTTATACTATATGTCGGCTAAACATTCTGAATTTATTTTCAAGTATAAGGCTACAGATGCATTAAATTATTTGTGAAGACTCACTTTTTACAAACCTAATAGGCTTTTGTCATACAGGGAGTCGAAATTATTCTCAAT
Organism: Drosophila parthenogenetica; assembly: GCA_035047505.1. Classification (NCBI taxonomy): domain Eukaryota; kingdom Metazoa; phylum Arthropoda; class Insecta; order Diptera; family Drosophilidae; genus Drosophila; species Drosophila parthenogenetica. Next base: position 2,888,152 of record JAWNPM010000168.1, on the reverse strand, counting down.
GCTAGTTATTTATTTTGTAAACAAAAACTTTATTTAAATTTATATATATAAATAGTATTTTTTTAGCACACTATATATTTTTAACAAGTTGCGCCATATTTAACTCAAGGCTTCAAGTCTCCCGTTACTCAGTTTCAATATACGATTACAGAATTTGTGCAATCCAAAAGCGTATAAAAGATAGCTCCGAAATATAAAAATTTTAAAAATAGAAATGTTGTTGACTATATTTCACAAAGATATAATTTTTGACTGTTACTATTTTTTAAATATATAAATAACTTACTTTTTCTTTTTTTTTTTTTTTTTTTTTTTAATTTGACATTTAAATAAAGAAAGTTTCATTCTAAAGAACTTAAAACCTTTTTCAAAAAAAAAATCGTCCTAGCAAACTAAGTGGCATTTTTCAGTTCTTTTAGTGAACTCCATCTGCACAGTCTTCTTAATAAATTATTTTTCATACATATATTGTAATTTAACTTGGTCGAAATTTGATTGAAATGTATATATTGTTTGTAATTTTAATTTTAATAGCTGTGTACATTTAAATTTGTGCTAATATTAATTTTCTACTAATCGGTAGTCCTGTATTTAATTTATTATTTCAGGATAGTAACTGCGTTGCTCGCAGTAAATATTTAATATAAAAAATCAAAATATATAAAAAGAACTTAATTTGAAGTATGAAAGTAGTATTTATACCACCAGCTTTTTATACTCTCTGCATGAGTATATTGGGTTTGTGCAAATTTATGTAACAGGCAGAAGGAGGCGTGGCAGACCCCATTAAGTATATATATTCTTGATCAGCGTCACAAGCCGAGTTGATATAGCCATGTCCGTATGTCCGTCTGTCCGTATGTCCGACTGTCCGTATGAACACACAGATTTCAGAGATGGTAAGAGCTACAAGTTCGAATTTGGTCTCAATCGATTCGATATTTAGTCAGTTGATACAAGAATTTATTTTTACGATGCCACGGCCTATTCGCTCACAATGAGCAAAAAACTGTACATACCTCTTAAAAAATATATGTTTTCGGCGAATATGTCGGTAACTACGGCACTTAGAAATATCAATTTTTGTACACAGGTTCTAAGAGACAGCATAAATGCATTGCCATTTAAAATTTTGGACTGCCACGCACCCTTTTTCCGTAAGAAATAAAAAACTTTTCAAACTTGCATGCCGTTTTAAAGACATTTGATCTTATCGTACAGTATTTTTATTTAAAGTTTGTTTGAAGACTAATTATATCAAACTATCCTGAAAGTTTCGTAACAATCCGACCATATACACAAAAGAAAATAATGCCAATGCATGAGTGCAAGAGAGACAGGTTTGGCCGGGCCGACCAATAGTATATATACACATATGTATGTTCATACATTTAAGGTCTGCGAATTTGTATGTGCATACAGACAAACACATGTATATGCCATTATGCTTGCTTTTATTTTTGTTTAAACGTGTTTTTATACAAGAACTATCTATTGTAATATCCGGATTCCGATTTTAACATTACAATCGGGAATAAAAGCTGAGAGTATAATACGGTCGGGCGCGTTCGAATGTACTTTACTTACTTGTTTTCAGCTTATTTTTGCTTGGATTCAATTTTTTTTTTATATATTTTGACAATGCAGCTTTTTTTGCTCACTGCTTATGGGCATGACCATTTTTTTTTTTTTTTTTTCAAAAAGAAGTTCAAAGCGTTATATAACAGTGTGCTGAATGTGAATGGCTAACGCTGACATGCGAATGTCATCGCATTGGCATCGATCGGTGTGGCAACGCTGGAGCCCGCTTAAAAATTCCAAAGCACGCATTGTCAAAAAAGAAAAGCGTTCGAGTCAAATTTTCTCACAACTCTATAAAAACTCATTTCATTTGTTCGCTTTTGATTCAACAAAACATTAACTGTATTTTGTGTAAGTTTGGCATCCGGTGTACTATATATACATATGTGTAAATATATATTAAAGTGTGTATATATATGTATATGTATATATGTGTGTTTTAAGACTGCTGTTAAATTAATTGTAAACATAAAATTTAACGCCATTAGCGATCATCGAAAGCTCTGCGAAAATGCCACGAAATGTTCGACAGAAAAAACGCGCCGAAAGGCGTGTTCAGGCTGCTGCCGCCGCCACTGCCGCTGTTGGGGCCGACGACGCCGAAATGAAAACGGCAAAGGGCAAAAAGATGGGTCATCAGATGGATGAGAATGCCATGGGCGATGGTGAAGTGAACAACAACAACAGCAACAACAAAAACAATAACAAAGAAGACGAAAAAGGCATCAACTGCAATCAGAATCACAACGAGAATGAGAATCAAAATCATAACCAAAACAACGACGGCGCTAACACTAATGACAATAATAACAACCATAACGGTGTGAGCTTGGGCACCCTGGGCAGCTCGAGCAACAGCAGCATCAGCGTAAGTGTGAAGAAACCCAAAGCTTCACGCGCCGATCCGATCCTAGCATCGCTGAGCAAGAATGCAGTGCGTATGAGTGATGTGCAGTTGCTCCACGGACCACACTGGCTGAACGATGCGATACTTAACTTTTACTTCGCATACCTCGAGGAAGTAAAGTACAAGTCGAACGTGGACTTTCTATTTGTAACGCCAGAGCAGTCCCAGTGCATGCTCTACATGGACGACAAGGAACTGCACTCGCTGCTGGTCACCCAACACAAGGCCATACGAAAGCCGTTTATTTTTATGGCCATGAACGGAGGCGGCAACGGTGGCGGTGGTAGTGGGGGTGGTGGTGGTAGCGGCGGCGGAGGAACTGGAAACCGAGGCGGGGCACAGTGGACACTGCTGGTAGCCTCACGGCCGGACAAGAGCTTCTTTCACTTTGACTCCTTTGGGGGCAGCAATACGGATAGCTCCATGGAGCTGGTAAACAACATCAAGGATGTACTCGAGATGAGGCATGCACGCTTTAGAGGTATGCGCTGTTTGCAGCAGAGCAACGACTATGATTGTGGCATCCATGTCATCTGTATGGCCGATCAGCTGACCGACTATGTGAACCGTTACGACAGCGTCGATGGTGTACAGCCCCTGCATCAGGACGTTATCAAGGCCAAGCGAAACCAGCTGATCAAGCTGATCGCATCGCTGGGACAGCGCATAAAATACTAATACACTCACACATAACATGCACACACGCGCGCACACACACCGACAACAACAATCTAAACTTGGCTTTAAACAAAAACGCATTTTCCTCAAAAGTAATTAGATTCTGAATCTGATTTACAAAGCCACATTTTATACACTTCCCCCTCACCCTCCAACAAGGTCACCGACAAATAACACGTCCCTACTTTTACTGCGGAAAATGCGTGTTTTTTTTTTGTCAACACACACACACACACAGACGCACACACAAACACAGACACGCACACACAAACACACACTTACTGGCTTACGAGTTTTCATTGTTGCTGTAACTAGAAACTCATTTCATGTTCTCAAAGTAGACATTAAATGTATTGATATAACGAAACAGTTTTCTACCCAACACAATGACCGATAGCAGTACAAACACATTCACATTCTTGCGAAAATTTGAGGTTAAGTACGCATCCAGTAACTCTTAACCTTGCTTCAATCAATCCATTTATTATTTTGAGTTTGGTAACAACTTCCTCACCTCAAACCAACAACCACGCCCTCACCACCTTTCGGTTCCACCAGCGGGACACTAAACAAACTAGAAGAACAGTAAACACTCGTTGTATGCGACGGTTCAACTGCATGTAGTACGTGCTGCCGCAAATGTATTGTTTGCTTTCTTCCCTTCACTGCTGTACCTATGTACCCCCTACTATACCCCACCACACACCCAATGGTCCTATTCCTTCAGGTGTAAACTCAATTTACGTGATCGAATCTTTTACCTGGCACTTTACGTTTAATCAGATTCACAGCGCAGACACATATTCCCCAAAGCTTTTGTGAGTTTTGAGTGCATTTTAGTGGAAACCACTGGTTTCCTCAACTTGAATCCAGCCTGGAACTAGCTTGTTTTTACCTTCAAACTTTTTTTTCGGTTCCCATTTTTTTCTAATACCCCATTAAATATATAAAAAACAAATTTTAAGAAATGAAATGAATCATCTAAACTTCTGATTCGTTGTATAAACAACTCCAATATTTGTTTCACTTCAATTTATGAAAATAGTATTAAAGACGCGTGCTTGGGGATATTGAAAAACTTTGAGCTTGCCAGTGAACTGCTTTAGTTATTCATTAAATTGAAAATGGAAGTTCTTCTGGGTGTCACGCAGATCTAGTTTGTTTTCGAGTTTTTCACAATCCTAAATATTGTAAAATAAACTAGGACTTATTTGAAAAAAATCGAATAATAAAATCCTATGGTTATTGTTTAACTATTAAATTTTATCTAATATAGAACAGTAATTCTGATTCTTAGAACTGGATAGATTTCACACATTTTATGCTTTCAAGAATTTAAGAAGTGTTTTTCGTTTTCTGTGTTTCCTAATGTAATTTATTTTATGATATAACATTCTCATATCAATTTTAATAAAATAAATACACAAATCTTTCGCGTTTCAATTGGAGAGAAATATTGAGCTTAAATAGACCTAAGCAATGTCTATAAAATAAATAAATACTTTATATTTTCGCCTACTAAAAAGAGTGTTCAAATTTTCGTCTACACTTTTTTTTTTAAGAGTTTAGTTTTTATTTTATTTATTGCACGCAATAATTTGCCACGCAGACTGTTAAGAAGGGAGGCCACAAGGAGTAGGGCGTTAAGGGAGGAGGGGTCGGTAAGGGTGAGTATGGTAGGGGGCGTCGGGGAGTATTATTTTATTGTTTGACTTGTAGTATGTTTGGTTCGTTACCGATTTTTATTATATTTATTTTGCTCTTTATAGACGAAAAGTCTGTGTCAGTAAATACTCAGCGCGTGCCACTAACACACACACACACATACTCACTAAAATACAGGTGTGTTCGCATGTGTGTTTGAGTGTCTTAAGTGCACTCCAGGGCATACAAAGCTCTGGATAATATATATGTCTGTACTTATGCTTATGTCCTGAAGCTGTGAATATCTCGTTACGCGTTACTTGACACTGGTTACTCGTTGCCGATATCTTATTAGAGTTACTGAGCCCAAGATTAATTTGTGAAGTATGTTATCGTGTTTAACGGGTTTTCGATGGATAAAACTGTAATCAGTAAACAGGTCTGAGTACTAGTTCTAATCACAGGAGCAGTCAAGGAGTCAAAATTTACAGAATACTCGACTACTGTGTCTGGCTTTCTGGCTAATGAGCCATGAGATACACACATCCAGACAAAAGCACACTCAGCCAAAACTATCACAGAAGCCTATTTCCAAGCTTTTGCGACAAAACTGTGTTGTACCAAATCAGAGAAGTCTGCGTGCTTGTGTATTTCCCTGCTGTGCACTGCAGAGTAATTAAAAACATTAATGACATTTGTTCAAAGCAATTAGACTAAAAACTTTACCTAAAATTAAAGCTCAGGACTCTTGGATCAACTGCATGAATCCCTAGCTGAAGCAATCAATTCACTTCGCTGTAAAGCCCGACAAGGTACACAGAGAGAAACAAAAATGCTTAAGTGTAAGCCTTAACACTTGGCCTTGAGTCGTTAACTAATGAACGAAATATTTTTATATTTTGTATTCAACGGCGACTTATTCCAAGCTAATTCAAAATAATAAACTAACATTTTATTTTACATAAAAAATATGTAGTTCTGCTTAATGAATATATTATATTTTAATTTCTAAACTTAAGACATCAAGGAATTAAAGAAATCTATTTATTTATTTATGGGCAACAACTAAATAAATTATTATTTATTTAACGTAAAATATACGATAAAGTAGATTTTTGAAAATTTTGTTATTTGTAAACTTAGTAAATCAATCGCTAAATTATGGTTAAATAATTTATTAAAGAAAATAATTGTCTTTTATAAATATGTAGATCTGCGCTTAACTTTTCTGATTTGATTTAAGTCCGAAAATCAGGTTTTTTTTCTTTGTGTATGCAGCTGACAAGGTGATACAGCTAACACCTGATGCTGAGACTGAAAATGGAACTGAATCTAAAAAATGTATGGCAAGTGGCGTCTCACTTGACTTTAAAATGACATCGACCTGAGTCTGAGTATCTTAGCTCCCTCTCTTTCTGAATGTGTCGAGGGTGGGGGAGTGATGGGTGCTGGGGCATGGCTGGAAAAACTGATAGCAGCAAAAGCGAATAAAAAAGTTTGCTGCTTTGCTGTCGCTTGTCTCAAGGAAAGAATGCAAATACACTATAAGAAAAGGCAAACAAATTTCATTGTTGAACGCTTAAATTAATTAAAGCTGTTCGCAGGACTGCAAACAATTTCTCTCAGTGTGGACGTGGGCACGTGGAATGAATCAAAAGCAAAGCAACAGATGCGCAGAAAAGTGAAATATAGCCACAGAAAATTCGTTACAACAACAATTGCAGCTTTTGCAGATAGCGGGAAAAATTATGTTCAAACATGGCACGACCATAATTTAAAGCCATGCCAAGAGATATGTATTGCATATACTTCATACACACATACATTCACATACACTTGCCATTTGTTAATAGTGTAATATTTGCAGCGACTACACCGCGAACTAAGCTATAGTTACACCGCATAATTACCAAAAGAATGAAGGAAAAACAATTGACTTTGAGCTCTGAAATAATTTTGGTAAATCACATACACTCTTACAGCTTACACAAGATGGGACCATTATGGAAATCAGTTCTTAGAGCCCGTATCCTAAAAATTAATAGAGGGATCTATTAGGTTTGTCAGGAGCAAAATGGGCGTAACAAGCTGACAAAGGGGTTTCCGATCCCACACAGCCGGGTCGATAAAGCGATATGCGTACGACGGTATCTCTGAGTAGGTCAGTTCCACAGAATTGTATACGCACCGTCGTTCGGCCACCGATCTTTCTGCCTGTAACGCAAGTGTTTCTTGACCAATCCAATAGACCTCTCTGCTCATCCGGGTACGCGGTCTGAATTTGTTTTTTATTCAATCCGTGTATGTTTCCGATATCGACTACAATATAATATACTAGTACGATTTCAACCAAAGTTGTGCAAAGCATGTCTGCAACTTCCATTGAATTGTCTTCAAAACAAAAAAGTTTTTTGCACTAAATGTTAGAGTTATATATAAATTTGTAAAGTCTTATTCAAGGATCAAATGTCAATTGTGGACGGAGAAGGATTTTAAGTATTTCCCAATGTTATTTCGTTGTGCTTAAAGTAAGCTCACTGTCAGGACAAAGAAAAGAAAGAACGGTAGTTCCCTTAAGCTTGAGTCGCAGTCATGCACACGGACATTCAGCAACGTTGTCCTGTTGACCTTAACAAAAATTTATGTTGTTTACCCGGGAATAAGCATACAAAAGGGCAAAACGAATGACGGCAAATACTGGATGCCCGCTTACCCCCAACACCCTTATTGCCACCTCAACCCAACTCAAGCTGGCTTCCTGATTCCTATTGGAATCACAGCAGGCCCTACACACACACTTACACAAAGACATACGTCCACACAAACACACACACGAATAGAAACTAATGCCAATGCATTTGCGAGTGCAAATCGAAAGATATATGAGCATTATTCTCACATTCAACATTCACAATATCTCCCTCCCTGGCCCGCCTTACCCGCGCTAAATTCAATCACAAAATCATCGAAATGTCGAAAGGTGAGGGTGAGTCTGTGAGGAAATTTAGGCGTCAGTTGTCTTTACTTTTGCAGTGTGCGTGGCTAAGGCTTCAATCTGTTGTTCAATGTCACATAACGCTTATTAGATGATACACGTGATTGCACACCCTCAATTAGCGGATTCTTTCCTTTAGGATTTACTCCTAAAAGTAGGCCATACAAATTTTAATTTAAATACGTTATTATTGATAGTCAGTCTTTTATTGTATTAAGAAGCCAGCTGTTTAATGTCCGATCGGCTCCTCAACTGGCGGAATAATAGCTTAATTGGCTACAATTAATACACTTGATAAAACCACTTCTAAAATAGCTATATTTAAATATAAAATTAAGCTCTTAAGCTTTTTCTTAAATAAGTTAGTTAGTTCATGATTTAATAATAAATAATTGTTCCTATGGTAGATGTATGATATAGTAGTCCGATTTGAAGGAGCATCTGGGGAATGATTACGAATTATATTGTGTGAATTTGGCTAAAATCGATCAATAAACATTGCAAATTTTCATATTAAGCATTTTAATCGATTGTTCCTATTGCAGTTATATGATATAGTGGTCAGATTTAAATGAAATTTGGTTTGCACATGGCATTTAGTACTAAATGTATATAGGATGAATTTGGTGAAGATAGCTCAAAAAACCGATTGTTCCCATGGGAGCTACAATGAGATAGGTATCCGATCTGGCCAATTTAACTATGAACTGATAGACGGATATGTCGATATCGACTCGGCTGTTGATGCTGATCAAGAATATATATACTTTATGGGATCGGAAACGCCTCCTTCAACGCGTTACAAACACCGTGACAAAAACAATATACCCTCTGGAAGGATATGAATATACCCAAATTATAAATAAATGTAATCAAAAGTAATCCGAATGCTGTTTACATATGTTGCTAAATTTGTTTTAAATTTAACTTTCTTTCATTTATATATGAATATATGTACATATGTCCATAGAGAAAAACTCGTACCTGTTTTGTAAATTTGCTTTTCAATATTAACTACATAGCAATTAATTGGGACAAAGTCTGAACGATATAATGCAAATACAAAATTGTTATTAAAATTTTACAATTTCAAACACTTTTCAAAAAATCCATAAAAGTATTTGGTATTTACCTAATTCTAGCATTATTTAGGATTATATTTATTTCAGTACACCGAATTTTGTCCTGTGTATAGGTGTAATTTTAACACATACTTGTTATATTTTGAATGCCAAGAAATATTTCATATTCTATGTAAATTCGTGTTTCTGTATGCTTAAACATGGCTTATGAAAGAAAATACAATGTTTTCGAGGAGTTTTCCGCAAATCAATTCCCACTAAACAAACTTGTTTACAGCTTTGTGCACAAAATCATCCAGTAACTTTTACGCTTAACAGGCGAAATTAAATTTGAGAACGTAGTTATAAACCGAGGATTTTGAAAGAACGAGCCATTGATGTATTTCAGCTTGTTTTTTTTTTAAATCAATTTAATTGTATTTTATTTTGTAGACCCTGTACTCTAAAAAAGAGTAGAAGGTTCTATTACGTTTGTGCGTAACAGGTAGAAGAAAGCTTTTCCGACGCCATAAAATATAAATATTCTTGATCAGCATTAACAGCCGAGTCGATAAAGCAATGTCCGTCTGTCCGTCCGTCTGTATAAATTTCTAGATCTTCGGGACTATAAGAGCTAGAGCCACCAAATTTGGAATGAAAAGTCCGTTAATGAAGTACGCAAGACAAGTTTATTTCAAATCGTTGCCACGCCCTTTACCGCCTCCACAATAAGCAAAAAACCAGACACACCTTGAAAAAAATCGGTGTTTTTGTTAAAATATTGTCAATTCTGGTGCGCAGGTTCTTAGAGACAGCACAAATGCAACGTCATTAAAAATGTTGTTCTGCCACACCCCCTTTTCCCACAAGAACTAAAAAACTTTTCTAATTACATGCCTTTCTTAAAACACTTTCGCATATAGTACAGTATTATTATTTGAAATTAGTTTAAAGACAAATCATATAAAACTATCCTGAAAGTTACGTACAAATCTGACTAAAAATGGAAAACACGGTTCAAAGTTTACATTTGAGCGCAATGTCAATGCATGAGTGCAAGCGAGACAGAAGCATTTACGCTGCATGTGCTGCAGCCGTTAACCGTGCCGAATGGCACATATGTATATATGACAAACGAATTTGTACGCGCATTCAGGTTAGCATATGAATGTTCGATTTTATATTGTCTTTTTTGATTCAACGTGTTCTAATACATGTTCTATCCATTGTACTGTCTGGACACTGATTTAATTAATTTAATCGGGAATAAAAGCAAAGAGTAGTGTCGAGCGTGCTCGACTGTGCTTTTCTTTCTTAAAAGGATGGATGTACTTATGTCAGGCAGATCAAGTTTATAACAAATTGTTGGCACGCCCCTCACCACCCTTTAAAAAACTGTGTAAAGTCACAGTTTCGAATCCTGTCAGGAAATTAGTTTGTTTTTATAATTTTTTTTTCATTTCGTTTTAAAATTTTAATTTTAATTACTGAGAGTACGGGGTCTTTTACAGTCGGCTCGCTCAACTGTAGCCTTTCTTACTTGTTACTTTCTTTCAATTTCCAGAAATCCAATCTAAACAAGCGAACAGAAAACAAGAAAAAACAGCTATCTTCGGCTAGCCGAAGATTAAATACCCTTGCAGTCATTCATATTGCGTTAGTTTTGTTTTAATCACTAATCACTTCCTACGGTAGCTATATGATATAGTATTCCGATTTGAATGAAATTTTGTAAGTATATTTCCTATATATACGAATGCATATTGTGTGAATTTGGTTAACATTGAAAATTTTCATAGTAAGCATTTCAACCGATTGTTCTTATGGTATATACGATATAGAAGTCTATATGATATATGATGATGGTGGTCTGATCTGAATAAAATTTGGTCAGCAGATGGAGAATGGTAAAAAATGTATATTGCAGTTCAAATCGTTCAAGGGACACTGATCATTTTCATACCAAGCATTCTCAGCCATTTCAACTGGTTGTTTCTATGACAGCTATATGACATGGGATTTAGTACTAAATGCATATAGAATGAATTTGGTGGAGAAAGCTAAAAAAAATTAGTTTTGAACTGATTGTTCTTATGGGATGTAGTGATCCGATCCGATTTTTACATATGAAGTGTGTGCAGAGAGAATACACTTGTGTACCAAGTTTCATAAAGATAGCTTCCAAACTGAGGGACTAGTTCGCATAGAAGCAGACGGACAGACGGACATGACTACATCGACTCGGCTGTTGATGCTGATCAAGAATATATATACTTTATGGGGTCGATAACGCTTCCTTCAATGCATTTTAAACATCGTGACAAGAACATAATACCCTCTGCAAGGGTATAAAAAATATATATATGAAAGTGGAGTGAGGCTTGAATGGGCGAAGGGAGCAAAAACCTTATTGGTGGAGCTTGGGGCGTGGTAGACTGACCAGCAACAAATTGCACAACGGGCGTAATAACGTCAAGCATAATAAAGCAATTTAATGCATGAACAGCAACAGCAACAACAATAACTGGCTGGTAAAGGGCGTAACAGGGCAAGATTGGAAGGTAAGAGACAGCAGGAGGACAAAGGGGTGGTGACACTGCTCAAGGGGATGGAGCTTGGGGACAATTGATATTTGTTACTCATGCATGAATTTCGACACGATTCGCCAACGGAAGGAGCTCAAAAGACCTCGAGGGAGAGGAGCTTGAGGAACGGGACATCGCCGAGGGCACCTCTGGGTCGGGCTGCTCGAGGTGCAGTCGCGATTTTACAATTTAAACCCTGCATCATTTACCTTATACATGGTGTGTCCAAGGCGAATATACCGCTAAATTTTATATCTAAATTTATATCTGTAGCAACATCTGAAAAAATATCTTTCGCTAACAACTCAGTGGAATCTGAAGTATTGTATTATTTAGCAAATATTGTTTTTGTCATTCATAACCAATTGAAAATATTTACATTGGTTATAAAACTTGGTATACGCACAAAAACCCTTTTTGTTGTATTTTAATCCTTCAAGCTTTGGCTAACTTAACGATTCTCTTTTCGTAATGAAGCTTGAAAATATTTTAGTTACACAAAATTAAACTTGTAAAGCTGATTCAAATTAAAGTCTACATGGTATAAGATATTAAATAATTATCAATATACAAAAATGTTTTCGAAAATTATGATTGTGCTGACATTTTGAAGTTTATTTGCATCAAGATACTTGTCATTTAACTGAAATAACCTAATACAAGAAAGCTATTCAAATGTTATGCATAAACGGTATCAAGCACATACATCTTTATAAAATAGTACGATGGAGTCGATTGAAACTTAATAAATGATATTCAAGCGAAAAACAATTACTTAGTAGTTAGATAACCATATATCTACTATAGATCAAAAATATTTCATTCAAAATCAAACTTTTTATAACAATTTAAACAACTAAAATAAATGTTGAAAAATTCGTCTCTTAAATATTTAATAAACGGGTTTGAAGAATCTAGAATTACCCTATATTAGTTAAAAAGCCCTCGTTCTAAAACAAAAAACTGTTTAAGAAAATTCACTCATAAATTTGAAAAATCCACACTTACATTCATACCTGAATCCTTATCAAATTTTTCTCAAACTCGATACAGAACAAGAAAGAAAAGTACAGTCGAGCGCTCTGCTTTTATTTTAAATTATAATTTTAAAATCGGTATCCGGATATTACAATAGATAGTTCTTGTATTGGAACACGTTTAAACAAAAAAAAACTAAGCATAATCGAACATTCATATGTTTGTCTGTATGCACATACAAAATCGTTTGACGTTTAACGGCCAGCGCTGTCTCTCTCGCACTCATGTATTAGCATTGCGCTCAAATATAAAATTTGTTGGGTGTTTTCTTTATTGTTTATGGTCGGATTCTTATGAAACTTTCAGGATAGTTTTATAAATAAGGCTACAAACAAATTTCAAATAACAATACTGTACGATAAAAACAAGTGCATTTAACACGGAATGCAAGTTTGAAAAGTTTTTTATTTCTTACGGAAAAAGAGGGCGTGGCAGCCATAGTTACAGATATTGGCTTTAAACATGTAGTTTTTCCGAGGTATGTCTAGTTTTTTGCTTATTGTGGGCAATTTTGTATGAGACTATTGTGCTGAAAACCAGACAAAGTTTACATTTCTCAAATTGACTCTAGTTTTTGAGATACAATATATGTTATATATTATATGTTATTATATGTTTCAATATTCTCTATGCCAATGTGCAAAAAAAAAATTTTTTTTAAACATATTTCATTAAAAATTATGTTAAAATTATTGTTATTGTTAATAATAAAATCATAATTTAAAAAAACATAATTAAAAGCTTTCCTGTCATGGTTTTGCTTAGGAAAATCGCTTAAAATGTTCATGCAAGAGTCTGCCATCATGTGGCAGCCCCATTGACCTTGGTACCTTTCTTCCATCCGTTCTGTTTGTTCCTTATTATAATCGCCCAAGTTGTTCGGAAATTTGTCCAAAGACTATGAAGAAAATGCAATATAATGCTCATATTAGCTCATAATTCTGAGTTTTTCTTAAGAACTAGAGTCAATCCAAGAAGTAATTTCATAATCAGTATATATTATTCAAGTGTTAATAAAAACCATTAACAAAATTACTGCCTCAGATATATATTTTTTTGTTGCCCCAATAAAAATATTAAAAATTAAACAAAAGCTAAAAATGTAAATATAATTTTCGAACTAAACTAACAAACCTCGCTTGCTTTAGAATTCTGAAGGGTACAGCTTTTGACCATACTGTTTATATAAACATGTCTAGAAAGAACTTGACTCGCTCGTCACAGCCAGTTAGATTTTCGAAGAAATGAAACGTAAAGAAAATCAAAAAGCAAACAAAAACATACGACAAATTTTACATATATGTATGTTTATAAATTCGTATACTTGCATTATGTGATTGTTTTGTGGTCCCCCAACGATATTATAATGCGCTATGCGGGAATTCTACGAATTGGGAATTGGAACTGGAACTGGATTTCGGCAGGTGTTTGCAATAAGAATGAATGCTAAAAGTTCCCGAGAACAGATTGTCCGTTGCGCCGTCTTTACTTAAAACATTTTGGTTAATATTAAAAATGTTGAAATATTATATATATTTCTGTTATATGTGTGTACACTGAAAGGAAATTAATGGTATTGCATTATTACTTTAAAATTCTTGACTGTTTTCACACCCTAATACATGACGTGCACTTGTTGGCTTTTCTAAACACACGTAAATTTGAAACTACTTTTGACGCAAATGTTAAAGAAATTATATTTAAATGCTATGTGGAGTTTTAAGTTAACCTATTTTGACCAGAGTTTTTACAGGGTATTTGGAGCATGAAAACATCTATAACCTGTAGATTTGATGAAAAAAAGCTTCCAAAACAACAAAATTATGCCAGCTATTTCTAAGAAGCAGGGACGGTGATTCTAGATGTTAAAACAAAGATTTAGTTAAGCTAGAAATCGAAGTTTTTTACTGTGTATTTTTTTTTTGGGTAGGACTCCTTGTTGTCGGAACGAGGAATTATTTATTTATGCCCCCAATGGTAGGCAACACTTTTTGTTCTCTTACCGTTGCTCGCCTCAAGCAAAAAAACCAGCGAAGCGATTGCTCTGAAGGACGAGTGGATAAAGGACAAAAAGAGGAGACTAGAAATGAGACGAGAAGGAAGAAGGAAAGGTCGAGAGAATGTCTTGGAGTTGACTTTTGTCAGTGGCTATGAGCCTTTTGTTATGGCAAAAAACAGCTGCAACTGCAACGCAACTGGGTCGCAGTGGGTCGAAGATCGAATAAACAAGTCGCTGTTTATAGAATATTCAATTTCAATTCAACAATTTATATTAAATTTGAAATTGCAAGTGGTCTGCCTAATAATGGGTGTGGGTTTAGGACTGGGACTGACCCAAAACCCTTCTTTGCCGTTGTTAGCCAAGCTGTTTCACCCTTAATTCAATCGACCAGCAAGATGGCAACTACAAGAGCCAAAAACACGATTCCTTATTACAACAAAAACAAAATACGATGCGGTGAGTACGACTTAAGCATACCGTGGAAATCATTTCATTAAACACTGTTAATACCCTTTAATATGGCCACTGCTAACATTGGGTGCCTACAGGGTATGCTAATAATTTATTTGAAATTATTCAGATCCAGTTGGGAAGTCAATTAAAGTTTATAATTTGATGTTTCCGTTATTCTATGCAAGGGCCGTAGCAGCGTGTGGCGTGGCGTAGCAGGTCGGAAGGACTCACGGAATGTGGCTAATCTTAAAGTATTCAGTGAACAAATCACTCAAATTACTCATCCAGCCCTGTTCTCCGTGCCAAACCTGGGTGTCGGTAACTGTGTGTATGTGTATGGGTGTTTGTCTATGTGTGCAGCCAAATGGAAACCATGAAGAGACATTTGCACACGCTGCTCTCATTCCCACTCTCTACGTTCTCCCCTTACCGCTTTACCCACACCTTGGCTAGACTGAGGGGCATACACGGAAGCTATCAACGACGCTCAAACCCAGACATCTCCAGTCAGTCATCAGCCGAGCGTTGCCAGCTTTTGCAAAGAGCTACCAGTATTGCCGGCGTTGACGTGCAGCAGACATTTAACTATAATAAACGATATTTCCTTCACATGCTGACATTTCGAGCTGCTTTAGCCCCCACATATCCCCGGACCACTTCCCGTCCCCATCCACTCCCCCTACTACTCCAGTGCTGGCCATGCCCTATTGGTAATCCAATCCAGCGCCAGTTTTTGTGCGTGTCCGTTGCCAAAACACTTTACATAATTCTCTTTAGTCTTAGTTGGCCTGTTTGCGCTGGCAATAACAACTTAAAGTCATAGCCAAAAACAATAAACTCATGGACATACCATACATAAATATGTATTACATGCACTGAAAAAAAATATGCAAACAATTCCTATACAAATTCTTAATTTTACCTTTGATTTAACAGTCAATTGGAGCTTATATTTATTATTATTCTAAAAAGCTAAAAGACTCAACGCAAAAATTAAAAATTTAGTAAACTATTTATACTTATTTTGTATCCTAATTTCCACATTTCTACAAATTTTCAAATTCCTTCAGAGTTTTATACCTTGTTTAAACATATCCAGGACAACCCTAATTAGACCCCGTATTCTTAACAAGTAAGAAAAGTACAGTCGAACGAGCCCGACCGTATAATACTCTCTGCTTTTATTCCCAATCATAATGTTAAAATCAGTATCCGGATATTACAATAGATAGTTCTTGTATTAGAACACATTACAACAAAAAAGACAACATATGTACATATGTTTGTCTGCATTCAAATATGTATGTATACTATATACTATGCTTGTATGTTTCTGTCGCGCTCGCAATCTTGCATTAACTTAAATATTAACTTAATCGGTAGCTCTGTTGTTTATTGTTGGATTTTCATGCAACTTTCAGGATAGTTTGATATGATTTGTCTTCAAATGAAAAATAAACAACAATACTGTACGAAATGAACTCCTTTAAAACGGCAAGCAAGTTTGAAAAGTTTTTTTTTTCTTACGAAAAAAAGGGGGGAGTGGCATCCAAAAATTGGTAATGGCAAATGGTAATGCATTTACATTGTCTTTATGAACCTGCATGCCAAAATTGGTATTCCTAAGTGCCATAGTTACTGAGATATTCGCTTTAAGCATCTATTTTTTCCGAGGTATGTCAAGTTTCTTGCTTATTGTAGGCGAATGGGTCGAGGCATCAAGAAAAAAAAAGATTCTTATATTGACTGACTAAATATCGAGTCGATACAGACCAAATTCTAACTTGTAACGCTTTCCATCTCTAAAATCTGTGTGTTCATACAGACAGACGGTCAGACGGACAAACGGACATGGCTATATCGACTCGCCTTTTGACTCTGATCAAGAATATATATACTTTATGGGGTCTGCCACGCCTCCTTCTGCCTGTTACATACATTTGCTCAAACCCAATATACTCTAGCAGAGAGTATAAAAAGAGAAAATGAATCCAAACTAACAAAGTAAGTGCCAAAATAACAAAATCAAATGAATGTCTCTTTCTGGTCAACATTCGGATTGAGGGATGTGCGAGTGATTGGGGGAACTGACTGAACGAAACAGTAGATATAAAGTCAAAGAAAAAAAACAGAGAAAAAAGCGAAGGCAAATCAAATAAATTACATTAAAAGAAAAATATGTACTAAAATAAAATGCCTTTGTCGCACATAGGCACACACGCACACACACTCAAACTCTTAAACACATACGCACATACAAAGCAAAATACAAACAGAAATAGACCTTGAGCACAAAAGCACAAATGGCCAAGTCAAAAGATAAATATACAAAAAGGATATTTTCTCTTTGAAATCGCCTGAATGGTTGATACCCTGACGACAGGTTCAAACCGAAAGTTGTGTAAATGGTACTATATATTTTTAAACCTATGAGTGTGGTGGGCATAATAGCTATATATCTACTTGTATATTGGCAGATCTACCTATATTTTTATGCCCGTTACTCATAGAGTAAAAGGGTATACTGTAAATGTTGGAATGTATGTAACAGGGACAAGAAGGCGTTGCAGACAGCTTAAAGTATATATATTCCTGAACAGCATCAATAGCCGAGTCGATATTGCCATGTCCGTCGGTCGGCCTGTCAATCCGTCTGTATAAACAAAAGGATCTCAGAGACTATAAAAACTAGAAAGGTCCAAGAGGTCGCAAGTTAAAGATAAAGGTAAATGTACAGGTTAAAACTGAACCAAATTTACACGGGTAGTACATGTACTGACCAAGTTTCATTTAAATCAGACAAATACATCGTATAGCCCCCATAGGGACGATCGGTCAAATATACGCTACAAATATGAATTTATATAATAAAAACCTTATTTGTTGACAAAGCTATATTAACCAAGCTCTCAGAGGTACTGACCAAGTTTCATCCAAAGTGGGCAACTATATCGTATAGCTCCCATACACTCCAAATATGAATTAGTATGAAAAACTTTTGTGTTTACTAAGATATCTTGGGTAAACTCGCACATGATACATAAAATAAGAATATAAACATACTGACCAAATTTGATCCAAATCGGACCACCATATCGCTCTAAGCAAATAATATTATGACAATATTCTGTGCTTTTTTATCCATCACCTAAACGATGGCACTAATATTATTATCATTCCTCATTTCCTAATAACATATTTAAATTGAGTAACGGGTATCCTAAAGTCGCGAGTCGACTATATTCTTTCTTGTTGTATATAAGGAATAATTCATTGAAAGTTATACAATATATTATATATTTAATGCTTATTTAATCGACCAGAATTTGCTAAATAATAAAAAAACATCGTTTATTATTGATTTTAAGTCGAAACATATGTATTTATTAAATGTAATTGTAATATTGCAAATAAAACAAGAAAATAAGGTTATCTTCGAATAGCCGAAGATAAATACCCTTGCAGACATGCATGTTGCGTTAATTTTATTTTTATCGGTAATTGTACCAACGGTAGCTATATGATATAGTAGTCTGATTTAAATGAAATTTTGTGAGCATATAGCAAATTTTATGAATTTGGTTAAAATCCATCAACAGACATAGAAAATTTTCATACTAAGTATTTCAACCGATTGTTTCTATGGCCGCTATATGATATAGTGGTGTGATCTGGAATGCACTTTTTTTTTTAAAAAACAATTGTGTTGTACAATCAAGTACTTCTTGAATTGTTTGCCAAAAAAACATTATTAATCTAGTATTCATAGCATTACAAGTCAAAAAAAAAAAAAAAAATTGAAAAAATTAATTTTACTAATCAATTTTCAGCATTGTTCCTATGGGAGCTATATGATATATGATCCGATCTGGCCGATTTTAACATATGTACTGCGTGCAGAGAGAATACACATGTGTACCAAGTTTCACCACGATAGCTTTAAAACTGAGAGACTAGTTCGCATTGCAACAGACGGACAGACGGACAGAAGGACAGACGGACTGTTGATGCTGATCAAGAATATATATACTTTATGGTGTCTGCCAATGCGTTACAAACATCGTGACAAAAACAATATACCCTCTGCAAGGGTATAACAAATACAGTCGAGCGAGTCGACTGTAAAAGACCCCGTACTCACGGTAGTGCGCATTTGTATTTAATTTATATTAAAATTTTAAAACGAAATTTAAAAAAAAATATAAAAACAAACTAATTTCCTGTCAGGATGATTGAGGTCCGTCTGTCCGTATTAACATACAGATCTCAAGTTCGAATTTGGTCTCTATCGACTTGATATTTAGTCAGTCAATGCAACAGTCTTTTTTTTCGATGCCACGCTCCATTTGCCTACAATAAACAAAAAACTAGACATAGCTATATAATATCTCAGTAACTATAGCAATAGGACTAAAGAAATACCAATTAGAGACAGCATAAATGTAATGTCTTTAAAATTGATTGGCTGCCACGACCCATTTTTCGTACAGAATTGTAATTTGAAATTCGTTTGGAGACAAAATATATCAAACTATTCTGAAAGTTCCATTAAAATCCGACGATAAAAAAGAGAGCTACGACGTAACACGTAACAAAGTCTATGTTTAAGCGCAATGTCAATGCATGTGCGCAAGCGAGATAGAAATACACAATCATATGCTCAAACCTTTACGCTGGATATGTGGCGCCAGCGCTGCCCGCAAACACTAGCCGTGCCGACCAATACTATACATATACACATATATTTTTGCATACATGTGTAAGTCGGCCCCGAACTAACCGCCTTACATGCATTGTTTTATTTATATTTTTTTTTTATTTTTGACACACAAACATGCCATTGAAGGCGCAGTATTTTAAGGGATTGAACTCAATAGTTTCAAGTTTGTTGTCAGTCGATAAGTATTGGAATTATTAGGTTAGGTTTCGCATTTCTTAGTTTAAGTTTTGAATTTATTAGTTTAAGTTTTAAATTTGTTAGTTTAAGTTTCGTTTTCCCCGCCACTGAAGGCGATTAAATTATAAGTTCGATAAGAATCAATGAACTGTTCTTTGTTCGGAGACAGCGGCAGGAGTTATATCAGTTGCTAGAGTTTTTTTCTGGAAGTGCATCAAGGAATTTAGGGCGCAATAATTAACAACACTGATTCAATTCAAGAGCCGTCTTTATTTCTTCTACATAACACGCCCTCACTAACTGTTAACTAGAAGACAGATGTGGATATGATCCCATACGCTGTGGGTAATTCACGGCATGGTATTATACTAAATACTATCTAGTAGATAAAGGTGGATTTGATCCCAGCCGCTGCAGCGCTGTGGGTATTCCCAGCACGGTGACTTACTAACTACTCGAAAGTTGTGGATCGAATCCCACCCGCCGTGTGTTTATTTCCGCGTTTCAACGCGTACAAGTACTATTTATTGTAATACCTGAATCCCGATTTTTCTTTTTGTTTCTTTTGTTTTTAAGGAAATGGCAAAAAAACAAAATCATAAATGTCCGAAATTTGCGTAGAGTTTTTGGGTCATTCAAACAGAACAAACATTCACTTTCGCTTTCAGTTTCACTTCGAATGATTAAAACACTAAAACTTGTCCCACATCGCATCGAATGGAGACTGGGAGGTGATCCAGAGCTTTATGCTTTGGCAGCAACGGCAAATTATTGTGCTTGTGCCAATGTGCCCTATTTAAGGCCAAACTAATCCAGGCTGAGCAAACCAATATAAAAATGCAAAACCATTAAGCAATTTCAACAGAACAAGTCATGAAGAGAAAGCATATAAAATGAGGAAAATAAGAAAGCTGCATGCATAAAACAACGAGCCAAACCCAAAACAAATTCCATAAAACTTTTCGGGATTCATAAAAAAAAATACACAAAAAAAAAACGAAAAAATTAAAGAAAAAATAAAAAGAATCACCAATACGAATACGAATAACCAAAAGTTTTATTTCACATAAGCTTGATCGATCCACAAGCCATACCACGCCTATTTTTTGTTTGGTTTTTTTTTAGTTAAAGTGACTCGTATACTCATGATTTGGAGTATTCATTGTCATTCAGTCGCGTGGATTCAATGGTGCTCAATTGAACGGTCATTATGTGAATACCGCCTTCACCCACCCGCATGCCACTTCTACCGTCACACTGCCCCTGAACCTAGGCCAATCGCAGGCTCGGGCTACCTGCTTGGCTGCGTGTACTTTTACCGTGGAGCGCTCATAAGTAGGCTATGAAAAGTGAAGCTGCGTCTCGTTTGTCCTTGACTTGGTTGGCTGAAGCAAGTCACATAATCCAGAGATGACCCCCCAACTTAGTGTGTCTATACAAACAGTGGCTACATTTACCTGCATGCCACTAAGCATCACACACTCGCTAACACATCCACCGGCACACACATACAAACAGACAGGGACAGAAACAGCGACACATCTCAGTCCCGTGACGGGGCTCAAATGCTGGCATTACCGGCAAGTAGCTTAAATCCTTTACGTTATCCCACATGTAACTGTGCCTAAGCTAGACTAAGATTCTAGTCTATCAGACCCTTCGTGGGCCGACGTC
Source organism: Drosophila parthenogenetica (assembly GCA_035047505.1). Taxonomy (NCBI): domain Eukaryota; kingdom Metazoa; phylum Arthropoda; class Insecta; order Diptera; family Drosophilidae; genus Drosophila; species Drosophila parthenogenetica. The sequence continues at coordinate 2,866,637 of JAWNPM010000168.1, read as the reverse complement.
AACGGCAGCGGTGGTGGCAGCAGCGATAGCAGCTACGGAGTGGCCTAAAAGTGTCTTTGCTTGCCGTTACAGCTTTGAATGTTACGATTTTTAAGAGAAAATTTCCCTCAAGTGCAGAGAACACACTGGAAGTCAACTGGAAACGGACTTTTACCGCACAACGAATACAAAATGTCCTTGGTTTTTAATTGTTCTTATTATTTTATTTATTCGAATGTATTTTTTTATTCAAATCAAGCTACCGTTATTTCCTTTGAAATATAACCCCAACAAATCAGATATCATGTCCTTAATTAATTTAATAAAAAAAGTTTTTTTTAAGATTTAATTAAACTGCAAAAGGTCTGAAAGCAGCAAGTAAATGTTTTATAAGGTTTTTCCAAGTCTCACATAATTCTAACTCTTACGCAATTAAAACTATAAATCATTATTATAATAATTATTTTAAGCTTAATGAATAAATAAAAAATTTAACTTCATTTAAAGATTTATTATTTTAAAGGTCCCCACATTTTGATCTACAATGTTGGCAAATGTGACAAGAAAACAAATAGGCAGCGTTGACAATTCGCTTAGCTTCCATTACTGGAAGTGCTTATTGCTTGAGAGAGCGGAAAAGTTAAGAGAAAATTACCACAAACACTGGCAGGTTTGAACCACAAATTGTAATTTAAATCGTTTTGTAAATGCTGCTAACGGCTTTTGCTTGCGGCTTCAGATTGTGGTCTCATTTTTGACATATATAATGTAATTAATTGCAAATAATTATGCATCTGATAATGGTTATCAAACTAATTTGTCAAATAGCCGCTCAGTATAATGTTTCGGCTACTGCTCTAGCTTCGAGCTACAGTTAAAACACTCAGCAATGAACACTAAAGTGGTCTTCTTAATGAACTGCAAACTAAATAAATAAACCAAAGATTTACTCTAGCATATAAACAAAGGCTTAATTAGAATATAGTCTAAAGCCGCTCAAGTGATACTGTGTACCAACATATAATATTGACTTGTGCATATTTAAGAAGCTCGAAGATGATACGGTCTTACCACAAGTTGCCCGACTTGCAAGTACCCTCGGCAATAGCTGTTCTATTTACAAAGTAATGAAGATTAATACGGTACATTATTTATTAAGTTATATTTTAAGACATTCAGTATAGCGAGGCTTGAATTTAATCAAAGTGATGACAGCCGCATTAGTTTAAGTCCTTCGTCCTTGTAGCTGCTCGTGTTGCACTGCATTGTTCCAATCCGTGTTGCCAATTTAGCAATTTTTCGCTTAATTTATCCATAATTCCTATAAACTATTTTTTGTGCTAAAGATAAGCATGCGAAACATCTGAAAAGCTTTCTTTGTTTGTATTTTTGAACACACAGATTTTAAAGATGGTAAGAGCTACAGGTTCAAAGTTAGTCACAATCGACTCTATATTTAGCCAGTCAACACAAGAATTCTTTTTTTGCCACGCCCATTAGCTCACAATGAGTCTAAGAATCCGACACACGTCAGAAAATCGATGTTTACGGCAAATATGTCAGTAACTATGGCACTTAGGAATACCAATTTTGGTTCGCAGGTTCCTCAAGACAACAAAAATGCATTGCCATTTAAAATTTTTGTCTGCCAAAAAAAATAAAAACAACTTTTCAAACTTGCACTTCTTATAGTACAGTATTGTTATTTTAAATTTGTTTGAAGACTAATTATCTTAAACTATCCTGAAAGTTTCATAAGAATCCGACCGTAAACAAAAGAGAAAACAAGCAAAAAAGTTTATATTTGAGCGCAATGCCAATGCATGAGTGCGAGATAGACAGCATTTGTATGTGCATAATGACAAACATATGTTTGTCGTTCGATTATACTTAATTTTTTTTTTTTATCGTGTTCTAATACAAGAACTATCTATTGTAATATCCGGATACCGATCTTAACATTATAATTGGAAATAATTGGGAATTAAAGCAGAGAGTATTATACGGTCGGGCTTGTTCGACTGTACTTTACTTACTTGTTTATTAAGGCTTTCATGACTAGCATTTTGCATAACTGATTGTAACTGATTGTGTATATAACATATACTTTATATGTATCTGAGTGTGTGTGTGTGTGTGCATGTGTGTGTAGTAGGGTAAGTGCTATTATCTACGAATCGTCTACAGTGAAATTTACAACTATTTAGCCACAGATAATTTATTGAAGTATATATAATTTCTCTTTTTGCTTCGTTCCTTTGGGCGTTTTTGATAAATACTGAAAATAAGCATTTGTGTTTGTTTTCGCTAATTGTTTTGCCCCCACCTCGTAGCCTTAACTAGCGGCAAACTAGCGCTCTAATTAGTCGCTCAAGTTATCACAAACGTTTACGAGTCTCATCACTCAGCCAAAATGAGCACCGCAAAAATTCTGCAACTGTTGAAAATGCGACAACTTCAACTGTTGTTTCTGTTTTTGTAACTGCAGCATCAGTAGTAAAAAGCAGGCAACAAACAAGACAAAGTCTACAAAACACAAACAAATAAACTGTGCGTTTCGGCAAGTTAATGGTAGTATCAGCAGATATCCTGTAAATAAGGATCCCTTGACAGTAAAAAAGAAATACAAAATTTAGGGAAATCAAATCGGGCTTAAATTAAACTGTAAAGATACCAAAACAAGTGTAAGTACAAATATTAAGATAAGAAATTCATTAAAATAAGATTAAAAATCGTATGGGGAAGGTCTTAAGTGTGGAGTTTTATTAAGGTTTTTATACTCTCTGCAAGAGTATATTGGGTTTGTGTAAAAGTATGTAACAGGCAGAAGGAGGCGTGACAGACCCCATAAAGTATATATATTCATGATCAGCGTCACAAGCCGAGTCGATATAGCCATGTCCGTCTGTCTGTCCGTCCGTATGAACAAACAGATTTCAGGGAATGTAAGTGCTACAAGTTCGAGTTTGGTCTCTATCGACTCGATATTTAGTCAGTCAATACAAGAATCTTTATTTTCGATGCCACGCCCCATTCACCCACAATGATTCAAAAGCCCGACACACCTCGGAAAAAATCGATGTTTTCGGCAAATATTTCAGTAATTGTGGCACTTAGGAATACGAATTTTGGTACGCAGGTTCCAAAAGACAACATAAATGCATTGCCATTTAAAATTTTTTTCTGTCACGCCCCCTTTTTCCATAAGAAATAAAAAACTTTTGAAACCTAAATGCCGTTTTAAAGGCATTTGTTCTTATCGTACAGTATTGTTATTTAAAATTTGTTTGTAAACTAATTATGTAAAACTATGCTAAAAGTTTCAAAAGAATCTGACCGTAAACAAAAAATAAAACAAGCATTGAAGTTTATACTTGAGCATAATGCCAATGCATGAGTGCGAGAGAGACAGCGACCAATAGAATACATACACACATACGTCAAACGAATTTGTATGTGCATACAGCCAAACATATGAATGTTCGATTATTTTCTTTTGTTTTAACACATTGTAATAAATGAACTATCTATTGTAATACCCGTAATACTCTTCTTAATTGTTAATAATGAGACTAGAATAAACCTTAATTAGTTGGATCTAGTTATTCAGGTATTTGAAACTTCATTTGTACGCATATAATAAAAATAATCATAAGCTTACATATTACACCAAATTTTCAATAGACGATCTCAACATACAGCAGTAGGTTCAAGCAAAAAAAAATGCAGAATAGAGAGTTCATGCTAGTGACACAAGTAAAATGCCCTGTAAACAAAGAACTCGGTTTAAGCAGGCAAATGAAAAACAGACAGCAACTGAAGTAAAAGGAATTTTAATTTGATTGCGTAGTTTTCCCTTTTGATCCTGCACACAGAATCTTGCATTCCAGGACACAAACACACGCACGCACTCATGCACACACACACATACATACATTCGCTTTTTCACAGGTCTGTTTCGCTGTAATTAGCTCTTTCAATTGAAGAGTTATTTCTCTTGTTATTGACTGCAAAGTCATTTCAGCGCGTATTGGCTGATTAAGCACTATACCCCTCTCTCTTTCGCTCACTATATTTTTGAGTTTTTTTATGTAACAAATAGCGGACAATTTAAAGCCAGCGATTTTGCAAGTATTTAAATCGACGACGATTCTTATACATCAACAACAGCACTTGCAGCCGCTAATACATGTGTTTCGTAGAAAAGCTAACCAAATGGTCCCAGATGAGCTCACCAGCAATGCGTGAAAGATTTTTATAAATTATTTATTGCAAATCAGGCGCTGTGGTCTTTTTACAACAACAGCAAGAACAGCTGCAACAAACATGCATGTAATAACTCTTATCGCATTGCTATTGAACTGCTTGCTCGTTTCTTTATAAAGCAGTTCAAGTTCAAGTCTGACTGAAAGTGAGTACTGCTTGCATGTGTGTATGTATTCATCTCCATAGAGATACATATGAATGTGTGAGTGTGTGTGTGTGTGGGTATGTTTGTATACATGTATCTACTTAAATGGGACTGAGCCTGAGCCTGTAAACAAATTGAGCGTGCGTGGTGTGTTATAGTGTATGTGTGTGTGTGTGTGTGTCGGTGTGTCGGTGTGTCGGTGTGTCGGTGTGTCGGTGTATATGCCTGTTTGTAAGTTTCGGTGCATACAATGCAGAGCAGACATTAAACACAAAAAACCTTTCAAAAATTCAGTGAGTAACATTCGTTTGGCGTACACATTTCAATTTCCGCTTCATTTACGGTTTTTTCCTCTTCACTGTGCTTTCAACACATTTTCACTCAGCCATTCACAGACACACATACACACACACTCACACATATGCAAGCAACACCAACACACCATACATACACACATTCATTAAATTTTAAGAGGCATCGACTTTTACATTGCATTCGCGTGTCGCATCAAACAGCTTCAAACAGCGTGCAATCAAACAACGTTCGCTCCTCTCTCCCACGTAACAAAATGTTCAAAAGTAATATTCTTTAATTTAATTAAAGTAGCTTCAATAATTAAGTTTATGAATCTCAACACTTTTGCAAAAAGTAATTCACTTAGTTCACAATATACATACATACATATATTTAATAAACTGTTGGGCAAAAAACTTAATCAGATGTTTTGCTTTAAAGATTCGAAAATAGCCATTAAAGTCTTTTTCCTTCACCAATTAACTTGGCTTACTTTTCAAAAAAAAACTAACATTTTATATAATAGTTTAGTAGACCCCATACTCAAAAGGAGTACAGGAGTGTATTAGGTTTGCACAAGCGAAATGTCTATAACAGGCAAAAGGAAGCGTGGTCGACCGCATAATGAATGTACTTGAGACCTGCACAGGTGTATTCGAACCGCAGAAAGAAATACTCAGACACTTGCACTCGCACTTACTCGTATTTGCAAATAGAGTAAGCCGAGCATCGCATGCGAACGAATGAGTGCGAACGGTATAGCAAATGTGAGCACAACAAGCAGCGGGTACCGAAAAGCGAACCAACTACAGTAGAATCCGGTTATAACGACACTTAAGGGACCGATGATTTTACGTCGTTATACCCGGTAAACGCTTTAACCGTACATAACCCCATAAAAACTTGTATGCAAGGTCCGACCAAGTCATCGAATTTTTGTCGCAATGACCGGACAAACGCTTTAAGCGGAGTCGGTATAACCGGATTCTACTGTATTTGATACCGATTGAATATATTGTTCGTGCTTGGTATACCGAAAAATGAAACAAATAACTGAAAGCATTTCAACATTTCGTTTTACTCAATTTTACAATTTTTGAATTATTTTTTACATTTTTTTCTATTGTCCAGTTTAGCATGATCACATAAATGATGATACACAGTATGCATTTGAACGAGAAAAATTTATAACAAGAAAGAAAAGTACAGTCGAGCGCGTCCGACCGTATAGTACTCTCTGCATTTATTCCCGATTATAATGTTAAAATTGGTATGCAAGTTTGAAAAGTTTTTTAGTTTTAAATGGCAATACATTTATGCTGTCTCTGGGAACCTATATACCAAAATTGGTATTCCTAAGTGCCATAGTTAAGGTGATATTCGCCGAAAACATCTATTTTTTACGAGGTATGTTTAGTTTTTTGCTCATAGTGGGCGAATGGGGCGTGGCTTTAAAAAAAAAAAGAAGATTCTTGTATTGACTGACTAAATATCGAGTCGATTGAGACCAAATTCGAACATGTAGCTCTTACCATCTCTGAAAACTGTTTGTTCATACGTACGGACAGACAGACAGATGGACAGACGGACATGGCTATATCGACTCGGCTTGTGACGCTGCCTGCCTGTTACATACATTTGCACAAACCCAATATACTCTTGCAGAGAGTATAAAAACCGAAATCTAAGCATACCCAGTTCATTGCGCTCATATTCCCTAATAACTGCAAGTACCAACTATACTAGAGACCTGCAACGAGTATTAAAATTTCGATCATACTCGAAGGACTACTCTTGATCGTTTTGTTCAAACCACTTTTATACTCGATCGTTTGTGTGCGTACCGCGAGCATGCTTATACTCGTTTTGCTCGAGTATATACCAGTGATGCCAATTTGTCCTTCTTCCGGACAGATATGTCCTATTTTTAAGGGGTTCGTCCGGAAAAAATATCAAACATTCCCTATCCGGAAATCTGTACTTTTTTGTGTATGCAAACATAACTTTAGCTGAATTGTTGTACCGATATTTGGTTAAAACAGTGACAAAATGAGTATAACAGTGATAAATTAAATTGTGTAGGGGCTTTATATATACTTTCGATATCGTGTGTAATTTAAAGTTCAATGTAAAAATTTTTAAAAATTCCAAAATAGATTTACAAACAGTTTTTAAACAGTAGATAATCCACGATGAAAACGACACCCATAAAGTGCACTGCAGATACTGCAAATGCAGTATAAATTGAAAAATTAGTCATATATTTTTGTCCTTTTTTCTGTCCTTTTTCATAAATTTTGCAGCTTTTTTCCCGTATTTTACGGACATTTTTGCCTTTTTTTTTTAATTGGCATCACTGGCCTCCACACTACGCGATCAAGAGCGTCACCAGCACTTTAAGATCGAGACGAACAAACGGAATAAGATCCGTAAGTAGAACCGTTAGGTTCAGACCGACGATAGGGTATTGTAAGGAATAACAAAAATAAAACAAAAAGACAAAAAGAAAACGAAACGAAAGGAAAACGCATTGTTAACTATCTGCCAAATGGAAGAAAATAAATATAGTGAAGTTTCTCAATTCCCTACCGCCATTTCATTACCTTCCGTTTCGCTTGAGTACAGTGGTGTCTCTACGGCGCTCCTAGAGTCAAACACTTCCCCCGCGAATCAACGCTGTCCTCCGCTGAGATCGATCGTAGCCTCTTGGCGCCCCAGAGCCACCATCACACACTCGCAGGACTTTCCCCTTTCTTATGTGCGGTGACTCGCTGAGAACAACCGTGGTGCAAGAATAGCTGAATCAAGTACATCCGAAGTTTTTGTGTTTTGGTTAACTCTTTTAAGAGTAATTTTATGGTACCAAATTACAAGTATTTGGAAGACTGTTGCGAACGAGTAAACTTATGCAGGCCTCTAGTATGCACATACATTTATGATCAGCATCAACAGCAGAGTCGATATGGCGATGTCCAGCTGTCCGTCTGAGCCAAAACCAGACAAACCTAAGAACAATGTTATGTTTTTGGCTAATATCTCAGTTACTATGGGAGTACACTTGGGAGTACCAATTTTGGCACACAGGTTCCTAGAGGCTGCACGAATGCAAGGTCATCAAAATTTTTGGGCTGCCTGCCTGCCCTGTTCCATTAAGAAATAAAAAACTTTAATTACAAAACCGAGAAATATAAAAAACGAATATAATACTAACTATTTACTTTGTGGGCGTGTCTCGTATTATTTTTTTTATGCTGTGATCCATTTTTAAGCCCAAAACCGAATATTACGTACTCAGTACTCAGTGCGCAGTTTTTACACAATTAAGGGGTTACATAGCTTGAGGGGGATAAAAAAATGGAATGGCAATAAATAAATATTATCAGAGTACATTTTTTTCAGAGTATACATTAAAAATTCCATAACGATCGGAGCACTAGAACGAAAGTTACAGCTCATTGTAGCGCGCAATCTTCCTCGGAACGAGGCATTGCGCGAAACTTTAAACGCGAGTATCTCGGAATGTGTTTTTTTTTAAAAGAAGTGTTGCGGTGATATTTTGTTCGAGAACAATTTTTTTTGTACAAATGAACCGATCAGTACCACTATCATCTCGGTTGAACTGCTCGCGTGCTATCGTGATCACCGAATGGGTCTTCCTAAAAAAGGTGTTCCGGGGAGGGGCGATAACAACAACCAATAATAGAAAACATTGAATTATATTCTTTGAGAGTTACCCTACAATGTAGTATACGCCTCAATCAATTGAATCTATGATACATGCTTAAAAAAAATAATTAAAGGTCCTTAAGGAATTTTCGACCAATTTGTTCTATGGAAACTATCGGATATACATAGTTGTTCAATCCGAAGAAATCCTGGCTGACTTTAGTCTCTGAGATCTAGCTGTTCTACAGACGATTGGACAAATAGACCGACTCTACTGAGTACGAAGTCTAAAAAACAATGTTGATTTCACCAGTTTAATGGTGATCAAACGATACTTTATAATGAATTTTGAGTTTTCGCACTTCTTCGTTTATACGTTAACATTTTCCGCAATACACGATTATGTTATTATAGTCCATAAATTGATTTTGCATAATAATTGTACAAACAAAAATAACTAACATTGAGAACCTAACAAATTAAATTGGTACATTACAAATTTGAATTAAATTTTTTTTTTGTCCTGCGACATTAAATACCCAATATTTCATCTAAAGTGCTTTATGTATATGGTATACAAAGTTGATTGCAGCGATTATATCAGCCAATACATGAACCAAGCGAATTGTTTGCAAATACCCATTTTGTATGGCAGCCAATACATGAACCAGCCAAATTGATAAAACGAAAGAATAAATTCGCCGTAATTTGCATTGTTATAAATTATGGCAATTATGGCAAGCGGAGATGAAGAAATAGGGAACTTTTATTTAGACAAGCACCCTTTAGTATAAGAGCTGGAAAATAAAACTTGACAAAAGTAATGATTACGAAATTAAGTTACAAAGCAACAAAGAAATTTTTGATGTAAACAATCATTAAGGTATGTATTTTTTCTTATTTTTTTATGGATTGATCGTTTGTTGGGGGTTGACGTATATATATATATATATATATATATATATATATATATATATATATATTGTGTGTGTGTGTGTGTATATTTAATATGCAATTGGTAACAACTGACTAACGGTTTTGAAACTGTTTTTGAAGATGGCTGCTTACAGTTATATGCGACTTAAATTAACGGTAACTTTCTTCCCAAAGTCTTCTTAACTACTACATAAAAATTGCATGTACATCTAGATCGTAACATATGTATACATATATATGCATGCTTGTATTAATGCATAGTCTCAAATCGGTTAAGTACACCAATTTGCTTCCAAACTATGCCCACTGAGGTTAACATAACCTCACTTAAGCATTTTCACGGCCTAACCGAAAAAGGGATAAGGGGTGACATAGACAGAAGGCGAAAAGGGAACTATAGCTATGCGTAAAATACACTGAATACATATACTATATAGTGTATAGTTAAAACTTATATCGATATTTATAACAATGTGGATAAATTAAAAGAAAGGATTGCAAAGACTTTACGGGGGATGGAGGCTAGAAGAATAAGAGGTCGAGGGACGAAAGAGGGGTATTTAAAAATACACGCTAAAAAAAACTTGCACTGCCCATTGGAAATGGTAAACTGGTTAACTGATTAACTGATAAGGTGATACGATGATAAGCTGGTCTAGAAGCGCTGCGGCAGCAGCTCACTCTTGATGCCCCGCATCGAATGCTTCTTCTTGCGATGCGTGGACAGATTACACGACTGCTTAAAGGAGGCGCTGCACATATCACAGTTGAAACGCCGCTCCTTGCTGTGCACCACACGATGCAGCTCCATGCGTGATTTGTACTTGAACTTTAACCCACAAGCACCAAAATCGCAGATATACCAACGCTCCCCATCATCAGATGAAACCGCGCTGCTGGCACTAGCCGTCGTGCTATTCGAATCCTTTGGCGCCAGCTCTTGTCCACCCAGCAGCGGTATGACTACCGCCGCTGCCGCTGTCGCTGGTGATACAGTCATGCTGAGCGTGTTGCACGCTTGCTGCATCACTGGATTACTTGTGGCACTGGAGACTGCGGATGTAACTGTTCCGGCGAGTGCCGCATGCGGTGGCGTTGTGTTCACACTTACTGTGCTGGAGGTACCGCCACTGATAAAGTTCGGCGTTGGCGGCGGTGGAGGCGGCGCTGGCACCACTTGCGACAAGTGATAGATTGTGGTATTCGCCGCAGCAGCGGCAGCCGCAGCTGCTTGCATTTCAGGCGGCAGCGTTAAACTGCTAGGTTCCACTTTAATGTCTATGCCGCTGCTGCTGCGTGCGCTGCCTTCACCCGCTGCTGCCGCATGCAGTTCGACCATGTCTTTGGCTGTGTCGCGTTGCTGCTGCTGTTGTTGTTGTTGCTGCTGCTGATGCAGGAGCTGTTGGTGCTGTTGTTGTTGTTGTTGTTGTTGTTGTTGCTGCTGCTGCTGCTGTTGTTGTTGCTGCTGCTGTTGTGCTTCATGCAGTTCTACTGCTGCTGCCACCTCGCGATGCTCCTCCTCGCTGTACTTGGTCGCACAGTGGTACAAAGCCAGCGGAACACTCACTGCGGTGACACTGCTCGCACCTTGCGGTGTTGTGACACTGCCAGTTGCAGCCGCCGCCTCAACATCCGTCAAGCAATAACTGGAGGTGCGACTGTGCTCCTGCTGTTTTGTTTAAATAATTAAACCATTAATGTTTGCACACAAATTTTGGGCGCGAAAACCAAATACACAGTGTGGATTGTATATTGGGTATTGTAGTTTTAATTGGGGATGAGTACTAACCTTTGCAACACCATGCAGAAAGTTGTGCTCATCTTGTATGTGCTTCCAGAATGCGTCTTGTGTTTGCAGCTCTTCCTGGCAAGTGTGGCAGACAATCCAGAAACTATCGCCGGAGAGACAGAACTCGCCGAGTTTTGTGTATATTTTATTGTTTTTGCTTAGGATTCGCGGAAAACCCATTGTGTTGACGTTCTTTGGCGACGCCTTGGGGCCGTGGGCTGCGCTTTATTATTATTTATATGAATGTTTTGTTAGTTGGCCGCAGAACAGGGTTGCATTACAACAAGCTGTGTATTTCCCTTCCGATATATCGATATATTTTTTTTGGCCAATCCATCCCTTGTGCAACACTTGCCTTGCGCACACTAAACGGTGTTGCCACCTTTTATAAAAAATAACCGCCACCCAGCGAAAAAGAAACACGTTTGTATATTTTTAAATCTTTAGCGTTTTGTTTTCAAATTTATTCATTTCATTTTTAGCATTATTTTCTGTTGGCCTTTTAAAACAAATATGCATAAAACATAAAAAAAAATTTCGTAAATACTTTGTCGGCTTTAACTAACAATTAAAAATGTATACATGCATTTCTGTCTGTACATATTAGTTATGTACATGTGTGTACGTATGAATTATAATAATAAATAATAAGTTCTAAACGGCTGAAACTAAAACAAAAATTTCTTTAAAACATTCCCCATCTAATTTAATAACAGCACACAAAATATTAAATATCTAGTATAATGATCAAAGTAATAATACAAATAATAATACGAATAAATATGTTTTGCGTTATTTTCTTCTTTTTGTTTTTGTTTTTTGTTTTTTTTTTTTTGCCAAATAATCCATAAAACGGATATCGTTACGTAAATACATATACATGTATGTATAATTATGCAGATAAATGATTATATACATACATTGTTTAACAAAAGCTTTTTGTATGTTTTAAACATATTTCTCTTTCTTCTTCTCTTAGTAGTTCTTTTCATTTCTATGTGTGTATTTAGAATAATGTTTAGACTTGGAAATTGTTCATTTACAAAGTACATAAGTAGTTCTTTTTTCTTGTCTTTCCTTTCTTTTTTTTTCTGCTTATATTGAACGTGTTCAACGATTGTTGTGTAAATTTCTATAGAGAAACACAAACTGAATTAATTAGTTTATACAAATATTCCTTTTTTTTCTTTTTTTTTTTAATGAGTAGTACACAAGAAATTTAATTTCTTGCTTAAAATTACAATGTTATGACTTTATATATGTATGCACATATATATAACATACATATATATTTACATGTCTATTCAGTTTATGGTATGTGTATTGCTAAGAAAAAAAAAAAACGAATCTTTCTTTTTAGAACTGTGCAGTCAGTTTGACGCCAGCGGTTGAGCGGAAATTGTTGCTCTTTTCTGTTTTATTTTTTTTTTTCACTTGTTTTTCGATTTGCTTCTTAGCTTTTGTTTCGAACGGACAGCGCAATGAAAACAGAATTGAAATTATAAATTTGTCTCGAAAATGTGTGTGTGTGTGCGTGTATTTTTTTCATTGTGTCTGTGTGTGTGTGTGTACAAGTGCTGACCTTGAAAAATGTTACAATTGTTATTGTTTTTAGTTGTGGCTTTAATGTAATCAGTTCTTTGAGTTCTCAGTGAAAAATGTCGAAGAATTTTAAGTCGAAAATTTAAATAACGATGGTTTTATGTTCTGTAGTGCTGCAATCGATACTTTTTCAGTAATTATCGATTAGCCCTGAAATTGGTTAAACTACTTACGCGCTAAGCAAAAAAAAAAAAAAAAAATTATATAGTCTACTTAGGACTTAGTCGACTTAAGGATACGCGTTACTCTGTTCATAAATGTGATTCACAGTACGATATAAATAACATTATTATAATCGCTTAGATGATGAAGAAATTATTGGAAAGGTTTTTTAAATTAATTAATTTTGGGAGTATATTTTTGACCGCTTTTTGCTATACCATATACAAGTCCGATTCGTATGAAATTTAGTCAGTAGGTTATAGAAATGTACTCAAAGAAGTTTTAAAACTAATCCACATTTTAACACGAGTAACGGGTATAAAATAAAAATTTATATATTCAAAAAAAAAAAAAAATAAAAATAAATTGTACTTCATAAAGTTAATAAATAAACCTAAGCATAGACTACAATGTACATGGCGCTTGAAACAAATCGGAGCGCTCTTAGAACGCATCGCCTGCGTACCAGGGATGCACCCACGGCGCCGATGGTGGCGGCGTGGGCGGGTAAATTGTCGGCGAGGGCTGCCCATGTGAATGATGCGCCGCTGCCGCCGCCGCGGCCGCTGCACTCATGTGATGATACGGCGCCGAGAAAGCACCATAATAAGAAGCGGCGGCCAAAGCAGCAGCCGCCGCAGTTGGCGACGCAGCTGCCGACGACGAGTTTGTAGACGATGCTGGCGACAAGCTAGCGATGCCAGCAGCTGCTGCAGCGCAAATACTGTGACGCCGATGCATAATAGCGTGACGCTGCTGTCGCTCCGCTGCAACGGCTGCCGCGGCAACAGCTGCCACACGCGTTGCTACTGCTCCGCTAACCACCGCATCCTGGGCCAACGGTAGCGGCGGACAGCGACGCGAGCGTTGTTGCTGCTGATCACTCGCGACGCTCCAGTCAAACGCAGTGCCGCTGCTGCTGTTGTTGCTGACACTGCCACTGCCGCTGCTGCTGATGTGTCGCTGTTCCGGAGCTGCTGCGGCAGCACTAAGCGGTGGACTGAGCATATTGGCAGCCGCTTTGCCGTACAATGTTGACAAATATGCGTGTTCCGCTTCTGCCATTTGCTGTGCTGCAGTTTTGATGCTGCTGCTTTTGGCGGTGCCACTTTCACCACCGTTGTAACTGCTGCTGTTGTTGTGGTTGCTGCTGCTGCTGCTGCTGATTTGATCGGCGTGCTGTCGCTTCTTTAACTGACGTTGCTGCTCTTGTTGATGTGGATGTTGCTGCTGGCGTGCTGCTGCCGCCGCCGCGACTACTGCTGCTGCCGTTGGCGTTGCATGCAAATCCTGCAGCGATTCCGTATGCGTCTGTGGGTGTGGTTGCGGGTGTTGGTTGTGGGAGTACAACATTTCGTATGTATTGTTGTGTGCTGATTGCTGCTGATAGTGTTGCTGTTGACTATGGTGTGGCTGCGGCTGGGACTGTTGCTGTTGCTGCTGCTGCTGTTGTTGTTGTGGTGCTGGTGCTGGTGGCGGTGCCAAGTGTGCCATATGAGATGCGGGCGTTTTTTGTTTGGCATGTGTATCGGTTGATACTGCTGTTATTGCTGTAATGTTGCTGTTGTTGGTGGCTGTTAATGTTGATGTTTCTGTTGTTGTTTGAATAGGCAAATGTTGTGCTCCCCAGCTTAATTCCTAGCTCGTACGCGTGCGTTTCGACGGCCGCTGCTCCGACTGGCGTGTCATGAAAGTCAACTGTGTCATATACTTGATTATGTCTCGCACCTGCACCAGAGGCATGTTCTCATTGTAGGAACGGTCGTACTCCATGAGTATCTGCACCTGTCGCCTGTCGTGGAAAATATCGAAATGCAAATTAATATCAGCACAAGCCCCAATTTCCCAACGGAACCTACCTCGACTTTTCACTTTTCAGTATATTCAAACAAGTAAACTTAACGGTATTTCTTTATCCTTTTCAAATTCTACCAATATACTTCATGGAATATCTTTAAAACAGACTCAACACAGACTTTTGTTAAAGAATACTTTTGAACTTAATGGAATCAGTAGAAAGGAAAGACTCATTTCGAGACAGCCAACCGTAAAAGCTCTACTACTTACTATGAAAGAATCGCATGTATAAGCTTTTAGACTCATATTTAATATGATAACAAAATTATTTTATTTAATTAAGTTCACATATTCTCATAGTGTGATTCTGATAAAGTTATTCAATTCTTAAAAAAAATCTTTAAGTTTGCTTGAGATATCTGAGGTGTTTTATACTACTTATAACGGAATGTTACAGGTAACCGATGCCTAACAAAGTCAGAATATAAGATATAAAACTGTCATTAGTTGTCATATATGTATGGAGTGTACAAAATCTATTACAAACTTGAACTTTCTGATCAAATATAACAGCTCTAGAGCTTAAAGTTACTTTTACACCCTACTCCTTGGACTAACACAGCCATCAAGATCTAGAGCTAATAAATTTCCTATATGTTTTAAGAATTGCCACGACTAAACAAGAAAAAAAGTACAGTCGACCGTATAGTACTCTCTGCTTTTATTACCGAATATAATGTTATAATCGATATCCGCTTGCACTCATTCATTGGCATTGCGCTCAAATATAAACTTTGTTGCTTGTTCTCTTTCTTGTTTATGATCGGATTCTTATGAATCTAGAATATTTTGACAAATTTGTCTTTATAACTATGGGGTCTGTCACGCCTCCTTCTGCCTGTTACATACATTTGCACATACCCAGTATACTCTAGCTGTATAGGTAACGAGTATTTATGTGTATGTAAATTTACTCGTTATTTTAAATCGCTAATAAGCGAAATAACTCTTTATGTACCTATTTAGTTTCCTACTGCTTCTGTTCTAAATTGCAACGACTAAAAAATACCCTGTTTTTATAGAAAACGAGTATTCGTATTTATGTAAATTTACTCGTTGCTTTTACTCGCTAGTTTTGGTTTAAGGTCTTGGAAGTCTGACTTACCGATTCGCTTTGTAGAGCTCCACTCCCAGGGCCTCAATCAATCGCTTGCAGTGATCGAGGGCGACGCTGGGAAAGAAGTTCTTTTGGAACTCGGTGAGTGTCATCAGCTGCTCGGAGTCGTTGTAGGCCTTCATGTTGATGCACGGCACCAGGTGCTTGTCCACACATACCCGCTGCACCTTGTACGGTGTCACATTCATGCTGCTGGTGGGTATCTCGGGTATAACGCACAACCTTTGGGCTCCATCACCCGCTGCACTAGCGGCCGCCGCGTGGGCTAGGGCCGCGTGCCGCTGAAGATGCATGGAAGCGCTGTTGGCACTGGAGCTGCTACTGCCGCCACCGCCGCCACCAGAGGAGGATGAACCACCGCCCGCGGAGCCACTGCCAGAAGCATTACTGCTACTCCGTCCGCCGTTCTGCAGATGCTGGGCATGCTGGGCCAACGCTGCGGACATTCGCTGGTGCTGCGCTGCCACGGCCTGCTGTTGCTGTTGTTGTACGGCTGCTGCTGCTTGCTGTTGCTGCTGCTGGTGGTGTTGCTGCTGCTGTTGCTGCTGCTGGTGGAATGCGGAGGCCGCTAACGACCTTCGGGATGAAGACAAATCGATAACGTCAGTGGGCGTGGTGCTTGGTGTAATTGTTGTGCTCCCTATGCTCTCCACCAAGTGGCTACCCAAACTAAATTGATGGCTGTGTGACTGACGACCGTAACCACTATTGATCGACTGCTGCTTTTGTCGCGAACCCGATGACATGGACGACGCGGATGAGGAGGAGGAGGGGGAGCCAGAGGATAGCGAAAGTATCGCCAATGGCAGTGAATTCGATTTGGTTGAGCAAATGACGCTCTTCTGACGAGCTCCAGAACCAGAACCGCCACCACCAGCATTCCCACATCCAGCTGAGGCACCACTGTTACCCAGCGGCGAAGCCGCCGTTGTGGATGCACTCGAGCTGGAGCAGGAGCTGGAAGGTGAATGCAGAAAATGTCCTGGCAACTGGGGCGTGATGGTAACATTCGGATTGGATGCCAGTGACAGAGTTGTCACATTGGCGCCACCAATTGCCGGCGACATGGGCGGAGAGATGTACGAGGGCACAATATGGGGATTACTGTGACTGTGATTTGCATGCGCATTGGTCTGAATGGACGTGGAGAGATCAGGATTGGCTAGCACCTTGTGTATAACGGCGCGCATCTCATCCGTCATATTAAATTTCTTCTCGAAATCCTCTAAGGCTTGCGTGGAGTTTAATGGTATGGTTGTCACACCGCCACCACCTCCACCTCCACGCTGCTTTTTGCTACTCGGCTGCTGTTGCTGCTGATGGTGGTGCTCATCAGAGATGAGCGGTGGTACATTGGGCTTGGTGAAAGTGCCACCACCAGTGTTGGTAGATGTCTTACTGCTTTTGCTTCCCGCTTGCTGTTTATTGGGATTATTGTAGTCCAACATTGTGATCAAATCCGTGTCCAATGGCAACGAAGGCAACGCCGGAAAGTTGCCACCCAGCGCGCCATGGGCTTTTTGTGACGTATTGGCAACACCGCTGCCACCCCCCATGCAGTTGGCGGCGCTGCCACTGCCACTGCCACTGCCAGCACTAACGCCGATGCCAATACCGGCGCCTTTCATTTGCTGCGTAAACAGCAAACGCTCTGCCGGCGTCAGTTGATTCCACAGCGCCAGATTTGTGTAGTCGGCACGAGTGGACGGCATGTTGTAATTAAAGGGGCTGCCCAAAAGGGCATGCATATTGGCAGCGACTGCGGCGGCGGCAGCAGCAGCGGCTGCTGCTGAAGCAGAGGCTGAAGCGGCGTTGGCATTTGGGGAGCAATTGGTGCTCGCCCCTGTGGGATTGACAGCGGTGGCAGAGGATGAGGCGGAGGAGGATGAGGACAGGGTATTGCGCGAATTATTGCTATTGTTGTTGTTGGCAAGGATATGGCCGTGATGGCTACGTGGACTGTGCGTGTTTGGGGAGTGTTGTGCATGGTTAAATGTGCTATTTTGGTGTTGTTGTTGTCGTTGTTGTTGTTGTTGTTGTTGTTGCTGTTGTGTCTGTTGTTGTTGTTGTTGCACCAGTGATTGCTCGACATTTGACCTAGAAACATTATATACAATACATAAGTCGCTTTTAGCTTGGCTGCAAAATTTCCAGTTTTTGTTTAATTGTTGTAATTTGTGTTTCTTCGTTTTTTTTTTTTTTTTTTTAATTTTAAGTATTTTTCAAATTTTGTTAATACTCGCTAGAACTAATTCGCTATTTTTTGTTTTTTTTTTTTTTTTAATGCATATGTGTACGTGTACGTATTTATTAATATATACAATTGTTGAATTAGGCCAACAATTATTGCATACCCAAAATCGTATTTGTCAGTGCACAGACACACGCACACATATACAGAAAGAACGACGGTTATCACTAATTGCATATCGATAAATATTATCGCTCGATTATCAACGCTACTACATTGACTGTGTCACTCTATTTGTTTGGCTTTCAGCCTGCCAGTGTTCACCTACTTTTTTTTTTAGTATTTTCACACAAAATGTTTTTGGTGTTGCAGAGCTGATTGAAAAAAACTGGAAACTGTTTGTGATTTATTTTGTACATTTATTTATTTAGATTGTCAGCTATTCGGCCCTAAGCATTTTATTGCCATCATTTTCACAAACAAAAACTCGCATTTTATTTTTACTCTGAGTCTGTTTTGTATGTATGTGTATGTACATTACATTTGCATGTTGAATGAATGAATCTCTGTGTGTGTGTGTGTGTGTTTGCTTGCATTGTGTTTTGTGTGCATGTGTCATGTGCCATGTGTGTGTGTTCGTGTGTTTGAATGTTTTTCGATTATTATACTTTAAAGTAGCAACCTGCAAGTTGCATGTCTTAATTCACAGCAATGGTTTGTATTTGTATTTGTTTGGTTTATACTATTTTTGGTATGCTCAATATCAATATTTTTGTTCCTATACATCGTTTGCTTAAGTATTTGCACGTGCAAATTTAGTCAAAATTTAATGTCTTAAACAAAATACATTTCGAATAGATTGTAAAGTTTTCTTTATCATTTAGTCGTTTGTTTTTTAATTTTTTTTTTTTTTTTTTTTTTTTTTTTTTTTTGCCAATTATCAACTTGTACACGCATTATATATAATGTTATCTTGATCTCTCACTGTGTGGGGGTATAGTTAAGGTATCTAAATCTGTGCAGATGTTTTTGATTGCGGTTCTTGTAATTTCGATTCGTTTTTTGAGGCCGGGCTTGAGGTGGAGGTCGAGGCTGAGGCTGAGGTGGAGTGTGTGGTTGGGAGTCTCTGCCATAGAGGGAAAACCTGTCACCAGAATTATATTTGAAATTTCATATATTGTTGTTGTTGTTGTTTTTGTTGAGGTTTGATCGTAATTGTTGTTGTTTTTTTGTTGGTTTTGTATTTGTTATCGTTGTGGGAGTCTTGGGTCATTGATGTTTCTCCCCATTTTTATTATCATTTCTTTTCAAGTGCAACAAAAAAATATTGGGGGTAGTCAGTACACACAGCCATAAATTATATTTATGTATATATAATTTGCAGTAAATTTAAATATTTTATTTTATTAACAATATATAAGAATAATATTGTTACCAATTTTTTTTATTTTTAATTCTTGAGATTTCATGTTTTTCAAAATATGTTGTAGTTCCTTTACCAGCGTTTCGTTTCAAGAAATATTATCTCATTAAAATGAAGAAGTAAAACAAAACAGAAACATAGCCGAAAAATAAATAGATATCGAAAAAAATTTATAAGGAAAAAAAAATGGTTTAAACAAATAGTTTATGTATAATTTGATTGCATTATAAAACTAAAAATAGTAGGTAGATCAATTAGATGTTTTTTTTTTTTTTCAACAAGCATAACAAATAGAAATTTATTCAAAAAACTGTCAAGTTGAAGGACATGCAAACTAAATTTAAGGCAATTACAAAATTTAACTACAGTAAAATTTAAATTGAAATGAAAAATGGATCGTTTCAACGTGTATATTATGATATTTGGTATTGCGGCGTACAAAGCAACGAAGCTCTTTAGAATTTATCGTTAAATTTCAGTCATCCCCCTATTAGTGTGGCAAACTCTGACCAAATTAAAAAAAAATTTTTCCCTTTTTGCTTTATTTGGCACCTGGCCACATCTATCGAATCAAAAAAGTTAGAAATTACACTCTTTTAATATATGGCCATGTGGAAATGAAAGGCTTATAGTTTGTTTTTATGAACTTGAGTACAATCTATTGGCAGTATCGCATAACAAATTAAAAAAAATGTAGACCATTTTTGTGGATATTTTGAAAAACATAAAATGCTGTAAAGCCCTATTAAAATACGCAAATTACAAACTTCGAGATGTTTAATTTTTAAATACCGAACGCGATAATTATCCTTTTGTTAATGTCTTTAACTACAACAACAATAAGAAAAACATGGAAAGATTTGGGTTGGAATTTGATTAAATTATTATTTTTTTTTTTAATTAAGTTTAGAGTGATGGAAAAATTACGATAAATAATATGGCGTTACTTCGGGGTAAACAAATGGTAGCAAAAAAAAATTAAATTATGCGTATAAAGATTTTTTTCTTCATAACTTCATAACAGTTTCATCAAAAAATTATAAACACAGTCGAAATGTTTATTAAAATTAAATAAAATGCGTGCACAAACGCCGATTTCGGTATTGACTCTTTTTGGTTTTTGTTTTTGAATTAAAACTAGGATGTAAAAAAAAAAAAACCATTGGTGCTAGTAGAAGGAACAAAAAATTGCTGTTGTTTTAATTAGTTTTTTTTTTTTTTTTAATTTTTCATGTGGCACCCTATTGGCAGAAAAATATTTAACTTAATTTAGAGTGAAAAAGTAATGTATACATGTACACATAATAAACGAATTACAACAAAATTTGAAAAACACAATTTCTGTTCTAAAAAATAATTATTATTTTCTGCTGACAATCAATTAATCGTCAAACAAAAAATAGTATTATATATGTATGTTGTTGGATCATACATATTTAGTAAAATGGAAAGCAAAATCAAAGTAAGTAGCAAAAACTAATTGGTAATTGAATTACAAATTGCTTTGATTTTCAACGGCGCAGTAACAAAAACCGATAGAAAACAATTGATAGTTCAATCGATTGCATGTCATACTTACATGTGATTGGCATTCTGTCCTGCCGCCGAACGCACAAGTGGTGGCGGTGCATTCCCGCCACCACTGTGACTATTCACAGAAGACATGGAAATCGCAGGATTGTTATATGTATATGCTTGTCGGCTATTCCCACTCAACATCATGTTGTTTAGGTGTTCGCGGTAGGTGCCGACCCGGTTGGCATTCGCATGCGTTTGCTGGGGAAAGAGAAAGAATGGGATGGAAAACATTAAGAGAAATTTACGGTAAAAGAAGCAAAAAAAAAAAACATTGTTTAGAAAACTCATGTGGGAGAGTAAGCGTGTGAGATAAAACCTCAACAAGTTGCCACGCACATGTTATATACACACACATGCATACATGTGCATAAAAATGTGATTACATCTTGTAAGTATTAATGTTCGTGTACTCACACACGTGCATATGCATGTATGTATGTATGCATATGTACAATGTTGGCTCATACGATAACTTTAAGAAAGACAGAGAGAGAGAGAGAGAGAGAGAGAGAGAGAGAGTACAGCCGCGTGTATCTATGCATGACCCAGTTTCTAAGCTGCTGTGGCTACGGCTCGGCAATGGTCTATTGCCAAACTGTGAAAAATCAGCTAGGAATACATACAAATCTTACATATTTCTAAATGTATGTATGTACTAATGTTTCTTGCCTGTCATTACAGACGTGGCTATTAATGTATTTCCAAAATAGTAAAAAACAATTTAAATAAAATACTTTTCTATATGTCTCTTTTAGCACAGTGCAGTGCTCTCGCTCTCCCTGTGTGCCCAATTGGCGTCGAAAATGCAAAAACAAACTTGTTGTCACAACAACAACAACAAAAAAAAAAAAAAAACCTAATCTCAAAGGCATTTATTAATGAATTTTTTGTTGTTTTGCGGTATTAAAACGCACACATTGCCATAAATGAGCAGGTTGACATTGTAAGAGAAGCAAAGAGCGAGAGAGTGACCAAATAAACGCACACTAACTCACACACATATTCACGGTTTACTACAAGCGTACCTGTTGTTATTGGAGCTGGGAAACAATCGTTTGCACTATCGATAGCAAAAATACTTTTATATCGGTATCGATGCAAGCAAACAAACGTGCATAAATCTTCCGATTTAAATAAATATTTTAAAAAATAGGTAAAAAAAAATATATATATTTCTTTTATTTTTTAAATATTCACATTGTTGTTTAAAGCGGTTTGCCGATGTTTCAAACAAAGTTCAACAATGTCTCACAATTACGCTAAGCTGTTATCTAAAGGAAAGTTTCCTTGCTAATAAAAGAAAAACCACTTTCTGTTTGTTCACATATAACAACATTAAATTATCTGCAGAATATCGAACGAGCTTTAATCGAATTTAAATTCTCGTGAATTTAAAATGAAAATTTTTTTTTACCGATTGCTTCGTTATTTGACTAAGAAATTAACACGAAAAACTACCTTATAATAATAGAATTACTCACCAACATTTGGGCATGAAGCTGCGGTACATTATTCTGGGAATTCATCCAGCCACCGTTAGCCAAAGCCTGGACAGTGGCTTGGGTCAGCATTCGCGTGTTTCCCTGCGTTTGCAACATTGCAGCTGCTGCAGCGGCTGCTGCCTGTGAGTTAAACGCTGCTGCGGCTGCTGCTGCCGCGGCTGGTGAGGGGAAATTTCCTGCGTTTGCGACGCCATTGGCGCTGGCTGCAGCTGCGGCGACTGCTGCGCGTTGTTTCATCAAATGCTGTTGCTGCGCTGCTGCTGCGCTGACGGCAGTGGAATGCTGCTGTGATTTTTGTGCGCCAGCGCTGACAGTGCTGCCACTGCCGCTGTTGCTATTGACGCTGCCACTGTTGCCAGCAACCTTTGGCGGTGGTGCCGACGGTTGACGTGTCCAGTTGACCGAGTTGTTGACATTGGCCCGGTTGCCAATTAACAAATTCGAGTCGACCACTTTACTGGGCCAATAATCCTCGAATTCGGTGCCATTGGGGAAGTAGCTCTTGATATCAGTTAGCGAAATGACGGCAACGTTCTCGCTGGAGAATAGCTCATTGCGTATACCCTGTACTTTGCAACAGAACTTCAAATAGGCCAAATCCCAGCCATTCAGTAGCTCCGCTTTGGTCTTCAGATTCTCGGTCTCACCTTCGAAATAGAAGAGCGGAACTACCTGCTGATTGTTCCGGACCGTATAGGGTACCACCGACTCCTTGTTGATTCGTATAAAGCCGCACTTCTCCGACGGCGTCTTGCTGCCCGATACTAGCTTCCGGTAGCAAATATCCAAGAACTGATAAAACTTGGATGCATCGCTCAAGCGCACCACAAGATCCTTTTGCGTGAAGATATCGCGTCCGAATTCGCCATCGCAATGCTTGTGATTGATCTCAATAAACAGTCGCGCCTCCGCATCCGTTATATAGTAGCTACGCACGCAGGTGCAGCTGGAGTAGATGTCCGGATGGAGGCAATTGAGGTATTTGCCGAGAAGCTTTAGCTCGATCATGCGAACGGAGCAATACTTTTCGGTCTGTCTGTAGATGTAGGGTATCGACACCTTGCCGAATTGTGCCCAACCGAAGTGGCCTTTGATTGATTCCTCATCGCAAGGTCCACCACTTGATTTCTGTGACGATTTCTCACCATCGATCGCCCCATTAGCACGCCCATTTGCGGCTAAAGCCGGTACCACTTGCATTGTGCCATTGGGTAGTTTTTGGTGACGCGACAGATAACTCATTATGTTTGTCTGTCCATTGCCATTTGTCATCGGCGGTTGCATTGCCCCACCTCCAGCACCACCCCCAGCGGCACCGCCGGCTCCACCGCCATTTGCATGTTGCATGGCTGCTTGGCGGCTGGCTTGTTGGGCTGCCTGTTGCTTTTGCTGCTCCTTCATTTTGGCGGCCAGTTCGCGTATTTCGGCATCATCAGGACGCTCCTGTTTAACGGGAGGACCGAAGCTGCTGCCAAGGCTGTTGCCATGCAGCGGCAGCGATTGTCCATTGGCGTCAATGACGCTGGTGATCAGCACATCATCGCTGCTCGACATGGCGTCTGCTGCTACTGCTGCTCTCCCTCAAGCTCTCTCTCTCTCTGTTTCAGCTTGCGCGCACACACAGACACACACTCTTTTCACTTTATGATTTTGTGTTGTTGTTTTATTAGTTTCTTCGTTGTGTGTTTTTACAGTTGTACTTGTAACTTTAACTTGTTTTGCATTAGCTGCAATTAAGCAAAAAAAAAATAAACATGAAGTTGTTATAAACACAGAAAAACACAATATATATGTATATATGTAGGCAAAATCAAATTTACACACACACACACATAAGCACACTGTGCAGTTGATACCGCCGCTGTTCTCTCTCAATTACTCTCTTTCTTCCGGCATGCGCCAGCTCTAACCTGACACAGATATGGCAACACTGGCTCGGCCGTTGGCCACATATACACATACACAAACTCAAACACACACATGCACATGGAAACGTGCTGTGTTGTTGATGTTATTTTGTAGTTGCCTTTTGCTTTTGACGTGTATTTGTTGCTGCTGTTTTGTTGTTGTTTTTTGTATATAATGCTGTTTCTTTCGCGCGCACTTTTTTTTATGTTTGATGTGTGTGTTTGAGTTGTTGTTGTTGTAGCGACGGCAGAGACAACTGCGAGTACGAGGCTTGTTTTGCAAATTTCTTTTTTAAAACGCTTAAATACATGTAAATAGCGTTTTATGTACATTCACTAAAATATATTAATACATATGTACTATTTTCTTTTATACACACTTACAATTTCTGATTTTTTGCAGATAACATTAAAACTTGAAAAAAATTTACACAACGGCATAGTCGCTTTGATAGCTTACGACTTTTATTTACAATATTATTATACATGTAAATAACTTTTTTGATTTTGATTATAGCCCGCCGACGCGACGCCTACAACAACGACGCGAAAAAAACAACGCTGCTTTTTGCTCTGCGGACAGCGACGAGACGTCCTCCCGTCTTCGCAATACACAAACGAGTGTGATCGTTGTTACGAAAATTATTTCAACGAAGTCAACTGAAAAATGTGTGCGGCACACGTACACTGTGTGTGCGCGGTTCAGTGTGTGTGTGTGTGCCTGTGCGTTTGTGCAGATGTGTTTGTGTACATAGAAGCGACGCTGACGCCGACTGCGCAGCAGCTTTATACGTTGAAATACATGCAGAGACACACACACAAATGAAAACATACACATACAGACTTCGACTAAAAAGAAATACAAAATACATAGAGCTGGCGCAGCCGCCGCCGCTGCAACAGAAACAGCAACAAGAACAACAACAACAACGACTATGACGTAGATGTAGACGCAGAGACACGAGCATGCAACGAACATTTTGGCGAATTGCTGCTGCTAGTCCCGTCACTATAGTTGATGTCGTTGTTGTTGTTGTTGTTGTAGGTGAATTTGTTGTTCCCCAGAACCGCACACCTTTCAACCCCCTTGTGCACTTTTTCTTCTATCGACTAGCTAAGCGGCGCTGCTAGCTACAGCTGCTACAACGGCATAGTTACAGTGGAACCAACCATAAAATGTATCAATCATTGGAAATTCAAACTTTAGTTGTACCTCTTATATTAAATTATACACTGTGTGAATAAAAAATGTTACCATTGATACAGTTGGTCCAATACTTGATTTGATATTGATTGTTGCAAAAAAATCAACCACAGACCTAGAAACACCAAGTTAGTCTACATTTCTATGTATAGTTTTATGTACTTTGTATATTTGCAGGCAGAAGGGGTTTACTTTAAAGTTTTGAGACCAAGCCAAATTCCCCAATTGTACGGAAAATTAAATTTTGAAAGCTAGTTTAAGCAAGTTTTAATAAATCCGTACCCTCCTGAGTTCACTGGTTTATGGGGTAAACACCGACCCGGACCGATTTCAAGAAAATCGGTCAAATAACACAAAATTATTCATATCCGAAAATCGCTAATAAACGGCGCAGAAATTAAATTGCTTAGGTTAGCGACACTTTAACACAAGAGTATGACGATTTATAAACTAACATTTAATTATAAAACATTACTAACACTGCATTAAGATAATATTTGGATTAGTTATCACTGCATATACTAACAAAATGTTTGGGTGCTTTTAACCAGTGTAAAAGTGAAGCTTAAGCCATGTACGATTCGAGCACATAGAGCTAGAGCTGCTGAACGCTGGCTTTGGCTCTGGCTGTGGGTCTATGATGTGCCTTCGTTGCAGCGTGGGTCAAACATGCCACTCCATGTGTTTGTGTGTGTGTGTGTGTGTGTGTGTGACGGGGCTGCAGCGCAAACAGTAAGCGGGGGCGTCTCTATTTTTGGCATAGCAATGCTCACCCCGTCCCTGTTCACGACCCTCAACCCCCGCCACCATCACCAATACCAACACCAACAACGACGCCACCACCCGCCTCAGCTAGCGACCAAACCTAGCAATAGACATTGGTGTGGCATGCATCATGGCGGCATGGACATGGTCCGGGAAGAAGTGTGGGTTTGAGTTCGGTCACAGGCCCTGGCTCTGGGCACGCTCCCTTTCTCGCTCTCACCAAGGGAAGCGCTCACTTGCTCGGTCACTCACCATCACACTCCTATTGTGTGTATGCAAGAAGTTTTCGTTATTCGCGCACTGTGCTCAAGAAAGGCCCCGCTTCAGTCGGCAACGGCAGACAAGACAGCAGCTGCCGACTATAGAGCGGACAGAAGCGAGCATCGAGCAGCGAACACGAGAGCGCTTCGTTTGCGAGCGTCTAAATATGTATGTTCATGTGTGTGTGTGTGTGTGTGTGCATGGGTGTGTGAGTTTGTTTGTTTTTGTTGTTGCTGGACTCGGCCGTCACTGCCGACGGTAACGATAGCTGAGCCATTTGTACGGTAAAGCAAAACTACAAAAACAACAACAACGTCGACGACGACAGCAGCTGCGGCGTCGGCAGCGTCAGCTGCACAGCGGAGAGTAGCGCAAAAAGGTTGCCCTTTAAGTGCATTTCCCAAAAAAAAAAAAAACTAAATAAAAAAAGTAATAATAACAAACATTCGTTTTATGGTCCAAGCACTTAGTTGGGCCATGCCATACTTTACTCTCTCACCTCCTCGCTCTACCGCTCTCTCTTTTCGCTCTCACTCTCTCGTCTTAAATCAGAGCTTTTGCTTTACGCTGTTTAATTAGCTATGTGTGCACGAAATACGTACATATATAAATACGTATGTATGTATAAGTAAGCTCTGCTTGCGAAGCATCTGACTATTTATGAGTGTGTGTATGTGTGTGCGTGTGTGTGTATATGTACATAATTAGTCAGCTGCTGCTCGGGCCTTTACCTTATTTCTGTAGTTCCCTGTGCACTGGAGATTCCCCGCCCATTTTGCGAATCTTTGGGCGTTTGTATATGTGTGTGTGAGTAAATCACAATAAAGAAATCATAAACTAGAGCCCTATATACAAATATATTTTATTTATATATATATACATAAATTTATATTTTATGTATGTATGCATTAAGAGTCATGCACACACACACACACACATACAAACAACTAAGCACGCACAGGCATCGATAAGCGTCATTTTCGTCGTCGACGTCGTCGTTGCCCGAACGAGCAGCAGCAGTGACAGGCGAATGTGCCAAAGGCCCCGTTTCGTGTGCGCTTTGGTATGTAAACAGAGCTAAACATGTACTGTATCTGTATGTATGTGCATACACACAATCATACGTACACCCACATGAATACGTGTGAGGGAGCGAGAGCGAGAGAGAGAGAGAGGGAGAGTCTTTCGCCTTCCTTTATCACTAATGTGAAAGGGGTCGGAGGGGGAAATGTGGGCGGAAGGAGGTTGGTGTGTGCTATTGGTAGTTCGCCATGTTTTTACTAGTTTCGCACTTCGAATACCTCTCTTTATTTTTAGGATGGGAATACTTGAGGGTGCTCGTGCAGGGAGTGGGGGTGTCTACGGAAAGAGGCGTGTGAAGAGGGTTAGGTCTGCAAACCACCTGCAATCGAAAGCAGACCCTTATGAAAATTTATATCCGCACAAACATAAATAATGATTTTTGCATATATTAATAAAGTTCTCTCTCTTCATTCACTATTTCCCCTTTTCCCTCCCGAATAAACCCCTCTTCCGCACCTTCGGCAGGGTATTATAAACTAGCTGGGAAAAGCTTTTCTACTTTGGCATCTAATCCATTTTAAAGCGCACAATTTGATCAGGGCTGCAGTACATGATGCCCGTAATATTCTGGGCTTTAATATAGCCTTAAATCTACTTAAGGAATTTTTTCGGGTCAAGGAAAAACGTATAACTCTAAATTTATAATTTGTTTTCTTGCTCCAAACATTTATTTCATTTGTTCAGTGTTTTTATTTTAAGTTAAAATTCTTTCAGAAATGTGAGACGACTATAAAGGACCCTGTACTTGTACTTTACTTTATTGTATAAGATGATCAGTATAAGAATTGATTAACAATTTTTAATAACACGGATTTGTCCATTAATCAAGCAATTGGCTATACTACAGTTAAATACAAAGCTTTTATTTTTATTTTTGTAAAATTCGCTCAAAAACAAGTAAGAAAGATTACCGTCAAGCCAGTGCGAATTTTTTCTAATGGGCGCTATAGTCTAATAGTTGTCCGATTCTGATCAAACTTGGTGAGAAAAGTTATAACGATGACATATATGTGTGTGACTTTGGTTGCGTTAGTTCTACTAATAGTACATGTCTTAATACAAATGTCATATTTTTGACCGGATTGGAGGATAGTTATTATGGATAGTACTCTTCTTTGGAGTACGGGGTCTAAAAATATTCCTTATTGTGTGCGAGATTGGCTTTAATCATTTCAGTAGCTATCAAGATTCGCATATTCTTCCCCATTTTGTATATTCAACTGGTACATTTACACTAAGTAGATATGTATATTCATATGTGTCCTTGATCAGCGTGAAGATAGCCAAGTCAATTCGCATGAGTAAACGGGGGTCTAATAAAGTTAAAACTAAAAGAATAAATTAGAGTTTAATAACAGAAATAAGTTTCTACTCAGTAATTCAAGGTAGTTCAAGATGAAGTTCTGCTTTTTGCTAGCTTGCGATACTGAGTGACATTGACTTTTTTCCAACTATCTTTCTCGCTAGCGTTATCCCAATTCTCTTTTATTCACTTTTAACAAGATTCACATTAAAAAAGTTTTGCGAATGGGCATTATGTTTAAAATATGTTTGTGTGGCAGTTTTATGATAGAGTAGTTTAATATTGTTGAAACATTTTTAGGAGTCGGTTCCGATCCTGCCTACATAAATATTTTTTCCTTTGTTTTTTTAAACCTGTACCACTAAATATGCTTTACATAATCCATTTTGTATCTTGTGTACTTACTATAATAATCTTTCACGTGTGATTTGTGAAGCCACTTGTTTTTTCTTTATTATTTATTTAACCATTCTAGATAATCATAATGTTTGAAGGGTGAAGATATTGCATTGTACTAAGTATTCTTCTTCTTTATGTGCCGTGATTTTGCGTATCGTCCACGAGCAATTCGTTTTCCGTGAACCTCATCGTTGATCGACGCGTTACTAACATACATTGGTCGGGTTCAGTGCTGCCAGATTCTTCCAAGCTAAAATAAAAAGTTGCTAGATTTGTTGCTAATAGCATTTTGAAAAGAAAAGTTGCAAATTTTTTCAAAAGTTGCCAGATCTAGCAACTAAATTGCTAAACTGGCAGCACTGGTCGGGTTAGTGTTTTCCTGGGGTTTTCCTTAATGTTGGACCAACCTTTTTTTTTTTTTTTTTTAATTTTAATTCTGTGATGTTTTTAATTCTGCAATACTCATTCAGTAAACGGTAATGCTAATGTCAATTTTAATTTTACTAATCATAATATTCAAAGATTTTAAATGAGTTTTAAAGTTTTTGTTTAAGTATTTTATATTAAAGATAATTTATATTTCTTTTTGTGTCGACTATTAATAGTCTGACAATAAATGCGTGCAAAGAGAATACACATCTTTACCAAGTTTCATCCCAAAAGCTTTTAAACTAAGAGACTAGTTCGCATTCGGACAGCCGGACATGGCTATATCGACTCGGCTGTCGATGCTAATCAAGAATATATATACTTTATGGGGTCGACAACGCCTCCTTCAATGCGTTACAATCATCGTGACAAAAACAATATACATTTTGCAAGGGTATAATAGTTTTTATATAAAATGTGCATTTTCAAAGTACAGTACTCTGAAAACAAAAGGGTTACATACCCTTAGTCGATTTACATATATTTTTGCACACAAATAAAATTTTGAATTATTATTATTTTTTTTCGTCGACTTTGTATAAATATATTTTCATATTTTCTTCATGAACATGTTATAAATAAATAGTTTTGTTTACTTGTGTACTTTGTTTAATACACATACATCTACATAAATGTATTAGAATAAGTATACATATGAACAGATATTGCTAGTATTTCATTTTCAATTCCGTCTAAAATAACTGGATTTTCAGGTAAACTCAATTGTTCCAACTCATCAAAAATTCTTGTTAAGTAACCGGAGTTAGTTAGAAGCTCTAAACTCTATTTATTTTCCCCAATTGTCATTTGTTGTTGAATGAAAGTTTTAACAATTTTTAGCGTGGGAGATCATAAATAAAATTAAGGTAAGTACTTTAAATAAAAACACCTAAGATAACTTTAAAGCTGAGAAACTAGCTCGTATAAAACGAGACGGACAGACATGGCTATATCGACTCGGCTGTTGATGCTGATCAAGATTGTTTATACTTTATACCCTCTTTCAAAGCGTTTGTTGCATTTCATGATAAAAACATAATACCCTGCAAGGGTAAAAAAATATTGATTTAATAACACTATAAAGACGGTAAATTCGATATAGCTAGAAAAGTGGAGAGCGGTCATTTGACCGCTATGTAAAAGTGTAATAATAGGATTTAATACTGATATACTTTTTTTAAAAGTAACATAAAACTAAATAATATGGTTGCTGTTGTAACAGCTTTACTCCAAGTAAAACAAGAAAGAAAAGTACAGCCGAACGCACCCGACCGTGTAGTACTCTCTGCATTTATTCCCAATATACTCTTGCCGAGAGTATAAAATAACACTTGAATTTAGGCTATAAGTGCATCCTCAGTCAAATGACCACCTACCACGCCTCATTATCCATGTTACAAACATTCAAAAGATAATAGTGTACCCTTTGACTCTACAAGTAACGCCAGAAAACTCTGAAATTGACATTAATAAAATAGATTTCTATAAATTTTTTCTAAACTAATCTATAAAATGTGCTAATTTTTAATAAAAAGCAGAAAAGAAAAAAAAAATGTTTCTGGCAAAACTTAAAAAGCCCCGTTCGTTGATTTTGCTTGGCGAAGGAAAAGACTAGAGCTTACTAAAAGCTATGTAAGGTTTTAACTAATTGCAACTTTTCCAAAAATGTTTAATTGTTGTTGCTATTATCTCTATCCACGTTGTCGCTTATCTTTTAATTATCGATTTGTTGTTGTTTCACCTACTGTAATCTACAGTATGCAAAATAAACTACATAATAAGGAAGACGATGAAGAGATGAGAAAGACGGATAGAGGAAGAGGATAGGTTCCCCTTCTCAGCGATGAAAAAATCATTGTTTTGTGCTTAAAAATCATGTTTTTTAGTCAAAAGGATATTTTGATATTGAAAGTATTTTTGGGTGAAAACGCGATGGAAAGGCGACCGCTCTTGACCGTAAATCAGTTAATACAAAAAATTCAAACAACGGCTGTCTCGAAACAACTTTTTGAATCGCCCGGGGAACTCTCCATTTTCAGCGACCTAGCCGATTTTGATTATTCAAACTTAATTTTTTTTCAATCTTTTATCTTTTAAAAATCGCATCTCGATATGGGCCCCTAAAATTTAATCTATTTTAGGAATCTTCAATAGTAAAGGCTGTGGAATTCTCTGCGCAGAGCCGCCTTTGCTTTTTTTTACCTTTCGTTCATTTGGCATTTTTATTTTTTTGTAACACACACACTGTACAGATCCTACAACTGAACCTAAACCACTGCATGGCCGCACAAAACCTCTCGTCTGGCCTACAAGGTAGTGCTAATGACAGTGACGAAGTATGGTCCTCCAAAGGGCGAAGCAAGGATGCTGGAAATTGTCAATTCTTTCGGAACAGCTAGCGCATCCAGCGCCACCATCGGCTCAGCTGTTCTTGGACACCCCAGAGGTCACGACCGAGGAAGTAATAAGAGCTGCAAGCTCCATTCGTGTAGTAAAGCGCCTGGGCCAGATGAAATTCCCAATAGGGCTCTTAAACTGGCCCTTTTGGAGCAATCGCACATTTTTGCAATGGTATTCAGCCTATGCATCAAGCACGACGTGTTTCCCAGTCCTTAGAATATTTTGGATAACGCGCCCACCATCGTCTCATGCAGATCAGTGAGGTATCTCGGAGTCCTAATCGACACACGTGTGAGCTACAGAGAGCACCTCGACGCAGTAGGGAAAACAGTAGCAACAGTAGCTCAGGCATTAAGCCGGATCATGCTGAACACACGGAGACCAAGACAGGGCTGTAGAATGCTTCAACCAATCGTGGTTAAGGCGTCGAAGTTATATGGAGCTCCAATCTGGTCGAAGGCAATGCAGATAAAGAGCTACAAAAAGGGACTTCTCTGCACATACAGACTGTTGGCACTTAGGATCTGCTCCGGCTTTCGCACCATCTTGGAGGACGCAGCATGGGTTATTGCGGGCATGGTGCCTCTCGACGGGAGAGAATCCTAACAGCTAAGGAGGTAAGCTTGCATCTGTGCCAAATAAAATGGGATACATCCACAAAAGGCCGATGGACGCACCGGCTTATCCCTGACCTTAATAATTGGTCAAAAAGGAAATTCTGTTCCGTAAATTTCCATCTGAAGCAACTTCACAGTGGACCTGGATTCTTTCGGAGCTAGCTATTCAGATTTGGACACGACGACGATCTCTACTCCCCACGGTGTTGTCCAGAGACTGAGGAAACGCCGGACCATGTAATGTTTCGATGCGTTAGGTTCATACGGAGAGAAACGACCTAAGGACGGTACTCGGCGCCGATCTTTCGGCTAAAAGCTAGCACGAAGGATGCTTGCGCGTCAACAATGCTGGTCGGCCACGTGCGCTTTCGCTGAGCCTATAACGGTATCGCTCCGACATCTGGAAAGGGGCGGAGGCGAGTTAATAGCGGAGGAGAAGCCCATCTAGGAACCCGCGAAGCAATACCCCACGTTAGTACCGCGGGCCTCCCAGGACCACAGGGCACCCTTCACAGTGTCCGTTTCCTCTTTACGCGTAGTTACTGTCAACCTACGTTGTCACTCTATTTATCAAAAATACATAAGAAAGAAAAGTACAGTCGAACACGCCCGACCGTATAATATTCTAGATAGTTTTTGTATTAAAGCACGTTAAAACAAAAAAAGAACTAAGCATAATCGAATATTTAAGTATGTCTGTATGCACATACAAATTTGTTTGACGTTAGATGTATGTCTGTATGTATGTATGCTGTCTCTCGCACTCATGCATTGACATTGCGCTCAAATATAAACTTTGTTGCTTATTTTCTTTTTTGTTCATGGTAGGATTCCTATGAAACTTTTAGGATAGTTTGATATAATTAGTCTTCAAACAAATTTTTAATAACAATACTGTACGATAAGTACAAATGACTTTAAACCGGCATGCAAGTTTGAAAAGTAGTTTATTTCTTACGTAAAAAGGGAGCGTGGCAGCTAAAAAATGGTAATGCATTGATGCTGTCTTTAGAAACCTGCGTACCAAAATTGGTATATCTAAGTGCCATAGTTACTGACATATTCGCCGAAACCCTAGATTTTTCGAGGTGTTTCGGGTTTTTGACTCATTGTGGGCGAATGGGGCGTGGCATTGTATTGACTGGCTAAATATCGAGTCGATAGAGACTATAGAGAAATTCGAACTTGTAGCTCTCACCATCTCTGATATCTGTTTGTTCATACGGACAGACGGACATGGCTTTATGGGGTCTGACACGCCTCCTTCTGTCTGTTACATACATTTGCACAAACCCAATATACTCTTGCAGAGTATAAAAAAAAAAACAAAAATAAACCCATACACACACAGTTGCCGAGTTCTTGTATTACCTGTATATTTTCTATTCTTCGTTATAATATTTGCAGGTGTATTTAATGCTTTGGAGTGCACAACAAAAAGATCTCCATCTTATCCTTTGATATCCTTTGATGACGTCTACCAGCGTTGCCACCTAATGCCAGCGCCATGCGATTGATATTGTCGCCTGCTGTGAACGCTCGCGTCAGCTGCATTCCATTTTTTTTTTTACTTTCTTTCATTCGTTCTTTTTATTTTGCGACTTCGTTGCTGCCGCGGACAATGAACGCGGGCAGCAAACGGGACGCTGCAGCGTCTGTTGGTTTTAAATATGTAGCTGCTGCTCTAAAATTTTTGTTGGTGCAGACCAGTGGCGTAGCGTGCCTTGCCTTTCTGGACAACAGTGCCAGGTCTGAAAGTCGATATTTTTTTTTTCAATTTCGAACTTCTTTTTCTTGCAGTTGCGATTGTAACTGGAAGACTCGGCGAAGGCTATTAAATTTGATAATTCTTTAATAGAATGATGTGTTTAAATTACTGCTTTTAAAAAAGATCTTAGAGATTTCAATTGGTCAGAAAAATGGACTATACTTTGCAGAAAGTTTTTTGGAAATCTTTACAATCTCTTCATTTAAAAAAGATAGGAGTTTTTTCGCTTGTAAAATATCAAACAAGCTACTCAGATATATATACAATTGTTCACGTTGGGGGTCCCCTTAGGCTGGGGGCCCCGTATAATCTATGAGGCAGATACGGCGGTAGCTACGCCCCTGGTGCAGACGCTTGCGCTTCTCAGATTTTTGTGGGGCATGCTTCATTTGAAACATTGGGCACACAATTTCTGAATAAATATGATCGAATTACGATATTTAAATATAATAATATAATATCTACTCTACATTTTATTGAACAAATGTATATACATAGTTTAATTCAGTTGTTGGCTCTTTAACTGCTTTAAGCTCAGGTAGCGCATGTCAGGTGTCAAACAAGCCGGCGCAGCAAACTTCTGACCCAAACAAGCAACAGAACAATCGACAACGATAAAAAGACGCGAAAACGTAAAAAAGAATCATAAAGAAAAAAAAAACGAACATCGCGCAAAACGTTTAGCGAGGTCTCTATATATGTATGTAAAGCATTTACCAATACATATACATACCTAGTCTGTATGTTCGTATGTATGCGTTGGAGGGTGGGGCTGAAGTTGCCACTCTCTCGCAGCTGCCTACTTACCGACAGACACACACACATGTACATACAGTTAGACTTTGCTGTAGTCGAAGTGTTGTCGTCATCAAACTTCGTATCTACACGAATAGCTTCTTCTTCTTCTTTCAATTTACTTGTGCACACAGATTGGCTTACTCACACACACACACAAACACTGTTACACATAGTATGTGTGTATATAAGCACGCACAAATACTTTCATGAAAGCGTCGCAGTCGCTGCCGCAGCCGTCGTCACTGCCGCTGCCACGCAACGCTCCGTCATTTTGGGCTATGCGTGTGTGTGTACGTGTGTACGAGTATGTATTTGGTGTTTTTTTCTGTTGTTTCTTGTTCGTTGTTCGCTCGTTAACTTTCGGCTGTCTCGATGCGCATATTTAAACGTGTTGCATAGTCTCTTGCCAGGCTCTCGTCAGTCAGCCGCCAAGCAAAAGCAAGCAAGGCGAATGCTCGTCGGCCCGTTAGTTCGTCACTCATTCAAGCACGCTGCTAGCTATGCACACACACATACACATACATAGAGGCAGACACATACATACATATGTATACATGCACATACATACAGCTACACACAAATTCAATTGGCCTCAATAATGAATTAACGAAAAAAGAAGGCAGCTACAAAAACAACAACAGTAGCAGCAAAAACAACAGTAATAAACGTAGCGTGCGAAAAGCGTGGGGTAGAGCAAACGTGCTTGGATAGAGCGAGAAGGAGAGAGAGAGAGAGAGAGGGATAAGCGAGTTGTGTAAACTTTTGTTGTTACTGTTATATGGTATTAATATTAAATTATATTTTGATGAATTTCTTACCATTTTATTGCTGTTGTTGCATTGTATGTAATATGTATATGTATGTACACGTACATATGTATCCATTTGAACGTAGTATACATGGAAATGTACCAACATTTTAAAATTTGCTTACATAGATATATGTACATATATATGTGTGTATATATTATATGGTTATATGTATGTGTGTATTTGTCGTCGTCGTCGACGTCGCCATCGCTGCTTCTGCTGAAAAACTTGTTGTGCCTGGCAAATGAAACGGGGCCTGCCTCGACTGCGAGTCTTTGGGCTCTGGTGACTCTCGAGATTAAAGAGCAGGCGAAACGGCTGCGGGCAGCGGCAGAGAGGCGAAATAAGCGGAATGAGTAAGCGAGCGCGTTGCGCAAGGCCGGCCATTGTGTTGGCTGCTAATGACAGAGAAAGAGTGAAAAGAACGAAACGAAAATGTGTGCACACATACAAACACACACATGTACATACATTTGTGTATGCATATGTATGAATACATACATATGTTCAAATGAAAATGCATATATGTGCTTGCATACGTACATACATGTATGTATATGTATATATGTACATATGTTTAGATACACCGTTATTATAATTGCTACTTCAAGAACCACCCACGCTCCTCTCAGCCCACGCTGCTCCCGTCTGGCCAACAATTTTTGGTGATTGATATCTACAAAACGACGTCGATGCCGATGACGACGCTGGCGATGCCGGCTCGGGGCCTTGTGGGTGGCAGCTGTTCGTCGGGTCGCGTGAATGATTTGCATGCGCGTTCGTTTCTATGCGTCTTTCGTTCTTTCGCATTGTCGTTTTGTCTGTCTCACTCTCCCCTTGTAGGTACATACATACATACATGCATATGTTTGTATGTTTGTATTTGAGGTTGGTGTAAATTTAACTCGTTTTGGTTTAATTTTTTTCACATTTCTTCTTTGCTCTGCTTTCGTTTGTTTTCCTTCATTACCCGTTTTTTTTTTTTTTTATATTTAACGTTTCGTGTTCTTATTCGCTTGTGATTTCATTTTCTTCTCGTACTTTTTTTTGCCCACACAACAACAAAAACAACTGTGGCCGTGACTACCCGTTATGACTCTCACCGTCGTCGCTTAATTTCTCTCGCTCTCCTTCGCTGCTCTCTCAGCCCAAGCAGAGCAGCGACCGCAGTCGACGTCATAATTCAAAATCGCCGTCATCAGTATCTTGCCTTGTGTTTGTTATTATTGTTATCAATATTTTAGCATTGCAACTGCGCTATACACAAATGCATGCGGCGTATTAGTGCTGTGTTGGGTTTGAGCTTACGCAAAACTAAAGACAGTGAGCTATAAAAGTATGTACATACAAATGTGTGTACGTTTCTTTAAATGTATTTTTGGCTTTCGCTTTAAAATATTTGCTGCATTAACACTTCATACTAATCCCAATAATCCCACTTGCTAACGACCTTGGAGAGCAGCGCATAAATCTATCTGACTGGCCGACAGAAATTTTGTTCACAGCACTGTTCCGACAAACTGTCTGCAGCGCTGACGATGACGGTGTGTGTGTTGCTGCTTGAGTCGGCTTTGGCGTCTTCGTCATTGTCAATGCATTCTCACCGACATAACGAATGTACAGGTAAGCAGAAAAGTCAGCATACACCCAATATTACTTGATATTACAAGTAACCGCAATGCAAGGGTAAAATTGGGTGTTCCAATAGTACACATGTAGTTTGATAAACTTTATCGGATACTTTTATGTGCTATGCATATTAGGGGAAGCCAATAAAATTCAGCGGAAATAAGTCTACAATATACATGGGAAATTCCTTTCGTATTTTGAGAATTTTGACTGTTTGAAATGCAGACTTCACTTAGCAATTTAATAAGTATTATTTTAACACAATGTTATAAATTTTATCTGAGTCTAGATGATTATTTGTAAGTGTCATAATAATCATCCTACTGGACAAACTCCCACCATCAAATTCTGTCCACTTAAGAGGAGTGTCCGTCAAGTAAGCGATAGTGTTAAAAAAAATTATGTTTATTGTTAGCAAAGAAAAACAATATCTAGCTAACAATTAATTTAATTTTTAAATGTTATAAATATATGGGGTCGGCTATGCCTGTTTCGCGACAAAAACATAATACCCTCTGCAAGAGTATAAAAAGGAATTTACTGTTTGGGTGTACACAGAGTTATATGAGCGAGTGTGCCTATGAGTGTGTATACTTCCACTCCTCCCGCATTTTTGCAGAGACAAAATCGACAAACTGACGATTAGACTCGATGCTTGATTTACTACATGGCAGCGCCATAAAATGTTGGCGAAAATTTCAAGTGCTGCGCCATCATCGCTGGCGCCAACCGCACAATTTTCCCATGCAGCAAAAGGCAATAGTGGCGTCGACGTCGACGTCGATGGCGATGACGAGTCGACGCCGGTGTTTCCGCATGCTAGAAGTCAAATGCACAGTTAAAAGCTAGCTGCTATTATGCAAGTGTGTGTTTGTGCATGCGTGTGCTACGTATCTGTTGATTGTGTGTGAGTGACTGAGGGCTCTTATCACACACACACACGCACGTATACGCACACAGACGCACAGATATACGGCACCGTCTTTGGCTAGGCACAGAAATTTGATCGCTGGCTACTAGCGCCATCTATCGCGCAAAGTGAAAGCTGCTGTCGAGGGGCCGTTGGAGAGACATAGACTTTCCGTGTGTGTGTAAGTGACTGTGTGAGAGTGTGTGCTCGCACACATACAATCATCTGCCCAACAGCAGCAGCGGCGAGATAAGCAACAGCAGAAAATTCCACAACAGCTGACGCTGGCAGCGATGCCGGCGCCGGCGCACCCTGCACACCAAATTTTGTTCGTTTTCTCATATTTGGTGTTGTTTTTTTTCTCATACTTCTTTTTTTTGTTTTTTTTTTTTGCCAATTCATGTTTTTAAATTAGCAACATGCTGGATAAAAAAGGAAGGAACGCAAGTGCGAGCGGGCAAGCGACAGAAAGCGAGATGGAGACCGAAAGAGTGTATTAGAGTGTTGCCTGCGTGGCGTGGGAGGAGGCTGGGCGTAGCGGGGATGGAAAAAGGGTGGTCATTCTCTTGGACGCAGTTTGATAGATAAAGAAGTGGGGTCAAAATATGTACAAAAGTACAGTCACTGAACGAAAGAAGCGGAGCCTTTTGGCGGTCATGTTCTTCTTCTTCACTTGTTGTTACTTCTTGCAAAAACAAAATGGCGATCAAGATGAAGCGCAGAGTTGCCAGCTTGTCGCCAGTTAGCGCTAGTAATTTTTTTTTCAGCAAAATAATCCTTTTTTTTATGCATTTTTGTAAACACATGCGTGTTCACACATACAGAGAAACACTTGTATGCAAGTAACTCAAAATGAGTTTTCCTCTTTTGTTTACTACATTTTGAAGCGTTGCCAGCTCTGTTTTCCGCAGAAATAGTCGACGTAATTTTTTTTTCTTTTTTTTTTTTTGGCGTTTGTATGTTTATGTCATAGGGTGTATGTGTGTGTTATTATAATATATGTATGTAAATTTATTTTTGTTGACACGACACGCGCTGTTTTTCTGTTATTGTAGTTGTTTTTATTGTTGTTGTTTGCCGTGATTCATCAATTATGAATTTTACATGCATACTTCACACACATGCATACTTATTTAAATATGTATCTCATACATATGCATAAATGTCTCTATTGGTGTGTGCATGACTTTTGATACCTGAGCATTTGGCACAGGCTAAAGTGTGATCGAAGTTAATGACTTTTATACTCTAAAGATACGTACAGCCTTGCCTAGCTACAGCGAACGCCTCAATTAATTGATTGATTACGGACTATATGTACTAGACTCATTTTAATTCATTTATTTTAATAAAAAATCGCAGATCCATTTAATTTAAAACATTCATGAAACTAAAAGAAGCCTTCTAGTTTTCATGTTTTTAAATTTATTTTAAATATTCAATAATTTCTCATACCATTTTAGGTAAATTGTTAAAAATGAATTGACCATTAATAGCTTTATTCTTCTACTAATTGAGTATTTATTTTTAGACACAGTACTCTAGAATGGCGTAAATGTGCGTAATAGGCAGAAGGAAGCATTTTTGACCACATAAAGTATTGTTGAACAGCCGAGACGTTACAACAATGTCCGTCTGTCCGTATAAAAGTTAAAGTTCATTTCAAATTTTTGCACCGCTCCTTACCGCCCTCAAAAATTTTAAGAAACTGTTTTCACATAACTATTGGTGCCATCGGGATTAAATTCACACATAATGAGTTTTTGTAACCAAACTTACATATTATGTGTACGGTACAAATATAACTATGCTCACCAAGTTTGACACGGTTCAGACAACTATAGCCCATAGCTCCCATAGGATAAATTGGTCAAAAACTTGTGACAAATGGAAAAACGCGCACTATAATGAGTACGGAGTCTTTTATATTGACCGCTAACCCGACTGCAGCCTTGCAAGGACTTCGTCAACCTATCCATAGACGAACGATGGTCGAAATCAACTTAAGAAAGGGCATGTTTTCGCTGTCTAAAGATTTACCGAAAAAACTGTTTAATAAGTAAATCATGCGGCGTAAAAGGATGAACACATAAACACCACCCATTACTACACAAAGAAGAAGAGAAGGAAAGTTCTGGAGGTGATCAGATAGATCAAGCTGTAGTGAGCGCACACAACGACGGAAACAAAAATTATTAAAAAATTTTAAATGGCACTACATTTATTCTGTCTCTAGAAACCTGAGTACCAAAATTTATATTTCCAAGTGCCAAAGTTACTGAGATATTCACCGAAAACATAGATTATTTCCGAAGTGTGTCGGGTTGGGCGAATGGTTAGTGGCATCAAAAAAAAAACAAAAAGATTCTTATATTGACTGACTAAATACCGAGTCGATAGAAACCAAATTCAAGCTTGTAGCTTTTACCACCTCTGAAATCTGTGTGTTCATACGAACGGACGGACGGACATCGCTATATCGACTCGGATGTTGATGCGGATCAAAAATATATATACCTTATGGGGTCGGAAAAGCTATATTCTAATTTTGATAATATATTAACGAATCTAGAAATTAATCATTCGGCATATCGAAATTTTCACAAAATGCCAGTTCTTTAGAAAAAGTTTTCAATTTAAAAAAGAAAATTGGCCTTCAATTGTTAATAAAATGGAAAATAAGTGTCAGACTGACAAATGGAACGTTTAATTCCTTCATTAATAGAAAATATATTTAAGAGGATTATGATAAAATTGTATACTGATTATAAAAATATAGTGACATGAGACATAAACTCGTTTTAAGTTTCGCCATCCCATAAGAACGAGTGTATTCTTCTTCTTAAAGGAAAAAACTGTTTTCGGCTATAACACCCATTGAAAATGTTAACTTCTTTGGGATTACAGTTTTTGGTTGAGATTATATTATTTTATTACCTTTACATACGTATACATTGATTTTAGCTTGGAAGTTTTAAAGTTTTAATTTATAAACTATTTCTTAAACTAAATATTACTAGTTAATAGACAAGTACTTATTAGTTATTTGAATAAAAAAATCAAGTAATCCGAACTCGGTTTAGGTATTATTTTACTTCTGGCATATTACACGAATTGAATGACATAAAATACGATTTCATAAATTTAAAATATTTTAGTTTTTATTATTAAATATTTTATGCATTTTATTATT
This sequence comes from Drosophila parthenogenetica, assembly GCA_035047505.1. Classification (NCBI taxonomy): domain Eukaryota; kingdom Metazoa; phylum Arthropoda; class Insecta; order Diptera; family Drosophilidae; genus Drosophila; species Drosophila parthenogenetica. The sequence continues at coordinate 2,824,655 of JAWNPM010000168.1, read as the reverse complement.
TAAATGCTTAATTTTAAGTTTTTAAGACTTAGTTTTGAAAAGACTTTCAGTTTAGAAAGAGTTCGACTAGCCAAATTTTATGATAAAACTACAGTAGAATCCGGTTATAACGACACGCAAGGGACCGACGATTTTACTTCGTTATACCCGGTAGACGCTTTAACCAAACATAATCCCATAAAAACTTGTATGAAAGCACCGACCAAGTCATCGAATTTTCGTCGCAATGACCGGACAAACGCTTTAAGCGGAGTCGGTATAACCGGATTCTACTGTATATGTTATTGTGCACTGATATAAAGACAAGTTACAAAATATATACATATGTATGTATACATATATGTTCATATATGGTTTGCAAAGGTTACCTTAATGTTTATATTGATCAATTAAACAGCTTAAGTAGAAATCCAACTAGTGACGAAAGTATATATGTTTGTAGTGAATTTTTAAAAATGTTTGACGAGTGTTAACGAATTCACCTAAGACAGAAATCATAGCAAATAAAGGTATGCAAATTGAGTTAATATTCAAGAAATTTGTTTATGTGGCTCAATGTAATGAAAGGGTATGACAGACTTGAGCCAAGCTTGGTGAAAAATTTCACTAAACTCCTCGATGTGGTATTTAGATAAACGTACACATTTTCAGTGTTTCAGCTATCTGTCCCTTTTGCTAAAGCTTCGGGATTGTCCCTTTTTACCTGTTGAAAAGGGATCGTCGTTGGAATCTTTTTACTCATTTTGGTAAAAGTTTTTTCAAATACATATATTTTTGGTAGAGCTGGATTGGAAACAAAGAGAATGTGGAGGGAGAAACACACACACACAAGCATGTATGTGGGTTACTCACCCTCTGACGCTGGTACCCCACCCCTTCCAACCGCCATGTGGTTCCCACAGTTGTTTTAAACTCTGGAACATGAACATATAGAAATCAAGTCATGAAAATTGGTTTTTTATGTGGATTTTCTACTTGCTTTGCGTTTTGCACTTTTCTTTGCGCATCGTTTCACACATACACACACGCACACACACCCATAAAATGTGTGAAGAGAGCTGCCTCTATGTACACACATACACATATGTACATGTATAAGTGAATACAATTGTATTTTTATTAAATAATTATGTAAATAATACACAAATAAATATACATATGTATGTGTGTGTAGAAAACACACACCCACACATCTAGATACAAACTTATAATTTATTTGTTTTTGCACCGCTGAAGAAAAAAGATAAAGAGAGAAACAAAAGACAAAGCAAAATGCAACAATAAAAAGCCAAAGAGACGGCAATGAATGAAGAAAGATGAATACAGTAATAGACTGCGATAGAGCGTTTGAAAGAATGGGAGAGCAAATAGAGACAGAGAGAACGAGCGAGTACGAGCGTTGCCACTTTGTTTGTACTTGTTTTTTTTTTGTTTCTTTTCTTTTTGATTAAATGCCAAAAAAATAAAGAGTCCGTTGAACCGGAACTAAGACGCGCGTTGGCATTGGAACTAGGGATGAGATGGATAGGAGAGAGGAGGGGCGTAGAAGTCCTGCTAGAAATTTTGTGCATGCCTCGACACTTGTTGTCCGACCCACTTTTACCCCCTTCCACCCACTTATGCTTTCTTTGTGTGTATATGTGTGTGTTTGAGCATACTTACCACCGGGTTGTACCAACCCATGCTTGCCACCGCAAGAAATGTATCTTAGAAATACATATCTCATACATGCATATGCACATACATAGTGCATGGATGTGTGTACAAACATACGCATCTGCATTTGTAGATACTATAGATACTCTAGTATGTAAATTAAAATATGTACTGTTTTAAAATAAAAGCCAAACCATAAGATAAAATCATAACTGAGTAGAGATACAAAGTTATTTTAATAGTATGTACACACAAAAATCTATGTGAAATAAGTTTTTATCTGTCCATTTTTTTAAAAAAATTTTTAGATTACAATTTAATTTGTTTTACAATATTTTTAATTACAACATAAACCTAAAGTAATTTAATTTATTTAAATTGAAGAAAACATCTTAAATACTGTTTTTTATTTACGTTTTCAAGAGTTTTAACAAACATTGCAAAAAAAAAATTAAATATTAAACAACAAAACATTTTCTTAATGATTATAAAACATTAAAACTAATAATTTCCTAGATAAATCTCTTATCATCACACAAATTCAAGCAAACAGTTTCAATAATTAAGCATTTTCAATAAATTTAATAAAATAAAATAGAGTCTCTTCCATGTAAACTTCTTATCATTTCTTTGTGTCGTATGAAAACCATGCAATATAATAGGTATTTAGTTATTGATTTTTGTAAACATTACAGCAATAAATGACCGAAATTTTATTAATAGGACAACGTTTATAGTGGTGCTAGTATTTCTTTCGCAACTTTTTAAGTAAAGTGCGAATTTAAGACTTTTGCAATGGACTCTAAACATATGTTTGCTTTTAAATATCCGTTTGAAATATTTGATTTTGTGTTTGTATTGGTAACCTAAGGTTTATTTTTGTGTGCCTTGAGAGATCTAAGTTAACAAGAGAGGCTACAGCCGTGCGAGCCGACTGTAAAAGACCCATTACTCATACTCGTGTGCAGTTTTCCATGAAAATCCACACGGCCGATTGGTGCTATGGCTTCCCTTGGGTTATAGTAGTCCTATAGTCAAACATGTATGAGTTTCGTTAAGATCGGTCAATATATAGTGCATTTATTCATACAAGTCATATAGGATATATGTACACATGTAGTTTTCGATCTGGACCGAATTTTGCTGAGATCGGCCAAATAAAAGTATACACTTTCATACAAATCACCTGTTACGCATTACGCACTTCTGATAAACTTAATAGACTCCTGTACTCTAATCAAAAATCTACAAAATACATTTTACATACAGGAAGATTGTTGAATATCCAATTACAAGATATTGAATTGTTTCAGGAGAAATCAGAAGCGGAATTGATCTGGGTGCAGCTTAGACGAGAATACATACATGTAAAGTTTTATGGATTAAACTCCATGAAACATCATTAGTTTCTCAGCTCTACAGGATATCATGTTTCTTCATTCTATAGGAAGACTTTATATTTTAGTATAATTAATTATTATGATTATAAATAAACAAGCTTTAATATGACAAGTAAAAGTTCAGTATAAAAACTATGAGTTTTATGAACTTAAAATAAAATAAAAATAAAAATGCGTTAAGCATAGTAAAATTTGTTCATGTAAATATATGTACAATAGTATCAGTTATTAGATATTTTATTTCCGATCTATGAAACTATACTTATTTTGCTTTCTTTAATTTTGTTAGCTTTTTGTTACTGCAATATAGTTTTAAATTCATTTTGTATTAAAGTTTATATGCAAAAAATAAAAGATTTAACGAGGGTTTTAGATCTATGTAACTGTATATTTAAAGAAACTTCTTCATCAATAAGAGATAAGAAGTATATTTTTTTAAAGAACTGAAATGATATGTACTACAGTTTGTAATACTCAAAGTTTAACTATCTGAAAACAATCTACAAAATAAATTGTCAGCAAATTTGTGTTATATGTTTATGTGTGTACGGCTTTTAGATACTATACACGTTCAGATAGATAAACCCTTATGTACTACATAATCTGCAATGATCTCTCTGCGGCAGCGATGACAGTGGCAGCAGAAATAGCAACAACAGCAGCTCAAAGTCTTCTTGATGTGAAAAAGGTCAAAGTATCTCTCAAGCACAAATACACACACAGTCAATCGTACACATACTTGCATACACGAACAGCTGGAAGGGAATTCGCGGCAGCAGCAACAAAAACTTCAAGTCGCGCCGGTTACACGAACACTTTAACAAAAATATGTATTTGTATGCATGTAAATGCTTACACACATATACATACATAAGCTAGAGAGAGCTTGAGTGTGTGTTAAAGAGAAAGAGAGTGAGAGAGAGAGCGAGAGAGGAAGAGAGTTAATAAGAAAGGGGAATAGTTAGAGGTACATAAGAGATACACACAGAAAAGGTACCAACACACACGTGCATAGATAAGTATGTATATGTGCGTGTGTGTGTGTGTGTATATAGTATATATATAGCCAATACATTTTGTGCCATCGGCAGGGCAGCGGCCACCAAACTGAGGGCCACAACAGCAACATCGAAAAGCAGTAGCAACAACACCACCACCGACACCACCGCACCAACACCAAAAAAAAAAAAAAAAAAAAAAACACAACGGCAACAAATTGAAGAAGAAGTAGAAGAAAAAAGAACAACAAAACAACACGATGCAGCGAAGGTCGTCGTCGCCGTCGCTGTCGCTGTCGCTTGTCGGTCGACGTTTACGTTAACTGCGATTGCGACTGCGGCAGAGGTAGAAGCAGAGGGAACGCAGAATTCGACATAGAAAATCGAGAAAACTGCATTAAATTTTCGTATCTGTTTTGTGTGAATAACTGTGTGTTAGGTATACATGCACACAAAGACAGCTGTAACTGTGTATGTAAAATACTAATAATGTATGCCGGTTGGTCGGATACGGGTTTTTTTTTATATCCGTTCTCTCGCTTGAAAGCTTTCATACATTCAAACAAACAAACACGCGTATACATATATTAATAAATATGCATATGATATATTGTTAATAATAATTCCCTAGATACACACAAGGAATTTCGTTACAAAAGGAACAGAAAGACAGTGAAGGGATGGGGGGTGAGGGAGTGGGTGCCGTTACTGCAGCTGAGCGGCAGTTTGTCTCAAACTGAGTGTTGTGGTTTTTGAAGATCTCCTCAGGTTCGTCAAACCTTGCTGGGGGAGGGGGAGTTAAGTAGTGGCATCAAGTGCAATGATCAAGAGTTTTATCGTATCGTTTAGAATAAGTTCCATTGAACTATTCACTTAAATGAACGAACGAACTTTATCCCCGGTTCAATAGTTTAGTTCGTTGATCCTGGTCCCATTCTAGTTCGTTCGTAGGTCTTGGTCTTGGATAGGATTCATGTTCAATCGCATAGTACAAGATCTAGTACTTTTTTTACTTTATAATTTAATAATTTTTTTTTCAGGCAAGTTTGAAGCAATAATAAGACTTTACATAAGAGTTAAGTTGTTCTATTAGTTGATTTATTTTTTTTATATTTAATTAGTTAAAGTATTGCTGCAATATAGCATTCATAGTTTTCATATTTTGTTAATTTTGAAAAATTAAGTGTTAAATGAAATAGTTTAAGATGAGTTTAATTATTTTTCTTCTTAGAAACCTTTTATGATTTTATAATAAAACTTTTGAGTATTAAATAAAACAACCTACTGATAAAATGCGAGTCGTTATTAACGACATAAAATGGTCCATATCGAACGAACTAAGCGATTGAACTAGAATGGGACCAAGATCAAGATCAACGAACGAACGATCGAACTAACCGTCTGATTAGTTAGTTCGTTGAAAATTTAACTACTGAACTACATCCTTTAGTTGAACTACCATGTACAAGTACAAGTCTACAATGATCATGATTATGTCGTTTCCCTAAAATTGTGTTGCCTAACGTTGACAATTGGAGTACTCTTTTATCGATAGTTGTCAATGAAAATGACCAATTATCGATATTAGAGAACAGTGTGTACATAAATAAATGCGCTAATTAATGTAAAACATATAAATATAACATATGTATATAAATACATACATACATATATATGTGAGATACAGGGATTTTAAGTAGATCTCCGCAATTTAAAGCAGATCTAAGTGTCTACGTTTAAAGAGACTAAAACTACGTACTTTTAAAAAAATTGCAAAATACCCTAAAAACTAATATTTATGGTTAATATCAATATAATATGAATTATATAAATAAAATGATAATGTTTGTTGGGTTAGCAGCACCATATGCCGTTTTCCACATGAGTTTCGCTATAAAGAGGAGGAACGCCAAACGATTTTTAGCGTTATATTTCAAATGTTAAAAAGGAAAATTCAACCCAGATGTTTCCGATCTTAACGGAGTTTACTCAAAATTTGCTTATTTTGACACATATCTGAAATTTTCTGAAATAAATTTAAAAAAAAACTAATAATAGAAATAAATTAGAAACGGAAACTTTAAAAGGTTTACTTTACACAAAAAGTGGTTTAAAGTAAAACTTAGAGCTTTCTGACAACCATCTGAAATACTTTAATAAAAACATGTATACATATTTGTAAAACTTGTACAATAATGTGTATAAACAATTTAAACAATGTAATTTGCTTTTTAAAACGCCAACAGAAAGTAATAACAATGGAGTACAAAGCAGTTAATTTAAAATTTATTAAAAGTTAAATGTATTGTTTTTAAATTTGTCTATTTCAGCAAAATTATGTTACGGAAAAACACATAGATTTTGGAGCCAGCTTAGTTAATTTTCAATTTTTGAGTTGGCATCCCTGGTGAGATCTTTCACATGCACATGTTTGTGTGCGAGTGCGTTTCTACACATGGGAATAAAGTGAAAACTGCGGGAGGCGGCTTTCATTTAAAATTAGCACACATATGTATAAATGTATGTGTGTGCATGCACATATATATATGTATAGCTAACCGCGTTCGTGTGTGTTCGTGAAAGATCTCTGCAGTTTGTAGTAACCGTTAACTGGCTCCGCTCTTATATGTTTTGATGTTGCGCTCTTTCTATAACGTTTATCAGTATTCATATGTACGTATCAGTGATGCCAATTTGTCCTTTTTCCGGACAGATCTGTCCTGTTTTTAAGGCCTTTGTCCGGAAAAAATATCAAACATCCCCTATCCGGAAATCTGTCCTTTTTTTGTGATTGCAAATCGTGTTTAAATTTTCCCAGTTCGTTGGTTTGATTTACCAGTTGATCGCCTTTGGATGAAACAGTATTTTATTAATTAACATTGCAGAACAGTTGAACAAAACTTTAGCTAAATTGTTGTACCGATATTTGGTTAAAACAGTGCCAAAATAAGTATAACAGTGATAAATTGAATTGTGTAGGGGCATTGTAAATACTATCGATATCGTTTGTAATCTAAAGTTCAATTTAAAAAATTGTAAAAAAATCCGAAAAGAGATTTACAAACAAAAATTTCGGGATTGCTAGCAAAATCAGCCAGATTTTAGACAGTAGATAATCCGCGATACTTATCAGGGGTACTGCAGATACTGCAAATGCAGTATAAATTGCAAAATTAGTCATATTTTTTGTTTTGTCCTGTTTTCTGTCCTTTTTTTTTTAATTTTTCAGCCTTTTTTTCCATATTTTACGGACATTTTTGCCTTTTTTCCCCAAAAAAAATTGGCATTACTGGTACGTATGTATGTATATATGTACAGTTTGCGTGTGTAAGTGTCTGTCTTCAATATCGCAATGTTTACCTCTGCGTATTTACATATGTACATATGTGTTCTATGTATGCAAAACATTTGCAGATTCGATAATCACCATTTTTAGAACTTTTCAATATCTAAATTAATGCTTCCTTACACCTGTCACTTAGTACATGCGGCTAATGGATAGGAAGTAAGATGAGCAACATAACACAAAATTGAAAAAATGTTGTTTTGGCGCCTTTTCGGAAAATGCGGTATAGGGTGGGCGTGGCGAAATAGAGTATGGGGCGTGTGGCGGGGCAAGGGAAATAGGCAAGAACGAAATCGAATCGTTTACGAGACGAACGCAGCTCCCGAAGTCCGAGTCATTACGAGCACAACGAGCTCAAAGCTTTTAAATGGGAAGTTTGATGGCAACGTTCCCAGTTGCCCTCCATTGCGTCCGCCCACTCTGTGACACGCCCAGGGTACGCAAACGCCACCATCTCTGACGCCCTTGGTCATACAATTTCTGCTGTATGTATACATACGTATGTATGTAGGTATGTGCTTGTGTTTGTGTTGAGCTGCCAAAGTTGTTGCGCGGCGTCATCATCGCAGCCGCTGCCTTACCCTTCTGTCCGCTCCCCATGTACCACTGCGCGTCACGAAGCGGGGCCTGGCCAAGAGACTATGCGAATGGTGTGTGTGTAAATTTTATGTTTTGTTGTTGTTTTTGACTTTTTTTTAATGTTTGTTGCTTTTGAGCTTATTGACGCTTGTAAATACATAGTATGTATAGCATGATTATATATGTATATTTGCATCAATCGAAGTGTATCTTAAAGATAAACGCGTGCGGCCATTTCATAAACATTTGTTGAAAATCATAATAAATCAGCATGATTTATGCATCTTTAGAAAAATTATTTGGTTTTCATCTCATCGTTTTAGTAGGGAATTTGAACAAAAGCAATGCACTTTAATATTGTATTTAAGATCATAAACAGAACTATCCGGTTTACTTGAATTCATTTCAAAACTTTGGACTTGGCGCCAAGAATGGAGCAGAGTGAAAGTTTTCAGCGTTGCCAGATCAACGGTGGTTTGCGCGCCTTAAAAATATCGATACCGATAACAAACACGCGCGAGCTATTGGAAAACTTTGCTCTAAATGTTTTTATCGCGAGTTGGAATTTACCGCATATGCATTTACACCCGCAAAATTTATGCAGTTAAAGCATTTTGCAATTCTACGAAATCCGAGAAGATCTTTAAATAACATTAATATCATCGCAAGCATCTCTACAATGGGTGACATGGCTGTTCCAGCGGATCAACGCAATGTGGAGATCAAAGCGCGTATACCCGGCGGCGCCGAAGAGTTCGAACGTCGTTTAAATTTGGCCAAGACGTTGACTGGCACCGTGGGCGAATTAATAGTGCAGCGTGATGTGTTTTTTAACTCGCCACAAGGTGGACGCCTAAAGCTGCGGTATCTGGAGGCACCTGCCCGCTCTCAACTGGTCTTCTACGACCGACCCGATGTCGTCGGTCCAAAGCTCTCCAAGTTCAACAAAATCGAGGTGGACGAGCCCACTGTGCTGGAGAAGATTCTGCGCCAGTCTAACGGTACTTTGGGCGTGCTGGCCAAGCGACGACTGTTATTTCTATACGAACAGACGCGCATACACATGGACGAAGTGCAGGATTTGGGTCATTTCATAGAACTGGAAGTATGTCTGCGTCCTGAACAGACACTGGAAGACGGTCAACAAATTGCCGAGCAGCTCTGCCAGAAACTAAACATTGACCCTGTTGATCAAATGACGGGATCCTACTTTGATGCCTTGGTGGAAAAATCAAAGTTAAAAAAATAAATAAAGTTTTCTTTATTGTAGGATTGCTGTAGAATTTATTATTTGATAATTTTGGCAAATTGGTAAAAATTTAACTTAAGAACGCGCACACATTGTACCACTGTACATAGATACAGATACATATTTACACTTATGTTGCGGGCAAACCATAATGGGATTAAAATAAAGCAAACTTGAATCCAAGTCAAATAAATGCAATCTTTGATCAAACGGAACACACAATGAGAAATCATGGAAATAACGACTAAATTTTGCTTAGCTAAAGCTTATCAACTACAGGGACAAATTAAAAACAGATGTTTATAGTACAACTTATGGCTAAAATGAAGCTGCCATTTATTACATAAATGGCTACAGTGTTCAGCTCCCGCTCGCGCCTCGCTTCCCGTTCTCATCGTCGTCTTTCCTGTCTCGGAGTTCACACTGTGATGGCTCAAAATTCGTAACTTTGTTGTAGTAATTTTGGATTGAATAGGATTCTATTGAGCACTAAGCAGCGTCCACTTTCCACTGTCTAGTGTCTACTAGCAGTAGGAACCAATGAGACTTATGGACATGGACTCTGATATGGGATCTGGCGCTGATATTGGTTTCCAGTACAACCAATTATAATTGACTGGAAAAAAAGTTTTTTTTAACTCTGCTTCTTACATTTGGTTGATCAGTTGTCTACTCACGCACGAAGGATTGCTGGAGACGCATGGAGAGCGTACGGCACCGATGACGACACTCGCTGGTCGGACGCAGGATGATAAAGCGTGAACCGACCGCCTGGTGAACATAGACATTGGAGCACTCGGTCTCTGGCAGCGTATAGGCGGGCGCCTGGGCGGTATCAATGGCCACAAAGCGCTCCAGGGCTACGCCCATGCTGGGCAAGCGCATTGGACGGGCAAAAATGGGGCGTAGCAGACGTGCAGGTAGCATGCGATTGCAGCGCCAAAGATTGTGAGCGTGGCCGCGTCCGTATGATCCCACAGTAACTTCCGGATTTGAACTGCTGTTGAGCTGCCCAAAAAGATCCTCCAGATTGTGAACGCCTTGATCTGTTGAGTGGACCCTATAAGCATCCCGCTGGAAAATCTTAAGATTGTTGGCATAGATCTTGTAGAAGTCACCCAAATCAAAGCCCTGCTGATTGCTCCGGAACGTATACGGATTGTCCGTTGGCTTACGGCAGCGCTGCAGCTGCGCCAGTTGCTTGTAACCGGGTAAGGAACTCAGATTGTTACTAATGCTGTTGTTACCCGCATCCGTATCCGTGTCGTTGTCCACATAGAGTTGAGCACACTCATCACTTTCCAGCCAGACGCTTTCGACACTTGCGCAGGGACCGCAGCTAAGATCTTCGACCTGAAAGAAGGGATTGCCCATGAGGCAGGACTCATCGTAGAGCTCGGTGAGGCGTGGAAATCGTTGGATGAGCGGCATAGTCATGCGACGCCACATCCGCATGCCTGGATACACAAGCGACTGGACCATGCGAGAATTGTTCGCTCCATTTGCGGTCTCATAGCGATAGGCGACAACGCAAAGCGACATCAGCGTCAAGTAAAATAGCCAGCAGAGGATTTTTCGCCGACGGTCGAGCAAGTGATGCAGCACCTCCAGTTTGAGATACGCCATAAGTGGCGTTGTAGTATTGTACATCGCTGCTTGGCTCCTCTGCTGGAAATACTGAAAGATCACATAGTTATCGAAGCTAAGCGGACGCACTCCGTAGTTCGCCTCGGCCAGCCGTCGCAGCTGGCGCATGGCGCTTGTGTAGCGCTGCAGCAACTGTTGCCGGCTTAGCTGCACGAAGTTCAAATCGATATCGATGTCATAGTCGTCCATGGTGTGAAGCGGGCGTCGGCCCGTTCCACACGTACAATTTTCACTCTCTCAAAACACACAATGAACGCTTTTTCTTCTTTTCTGTTCTTCTTCTTAAGTCTTTCTTTGTTTTTAGTTTTCGGTGTTTCGATTTCGGCAAACGCTTTCCAAATTACTTATTTCGGTTACTTGATGATTTTTTTTGCTGTGCTTGCTTTATTTTTGTCCAGTTTAAGCAAAATGTTTATTTACATTCACATCGAAGCGTTTTGTTTTTGTTTATTTGGTGTGGTGTTTTTTTTAGTACATAGTATATGTCATAATGCACTAGGTTTACTACGGTCACTTTAATTGCACAAATCGACAGCTGAGACTAAAAAATACCAAGCACATATCGATAACAGAAGATATTTGCCTTAATATATAAGTATATTTTTAAGCGTGTCGTAATTATTTAATTAGTTGCTACATAGCTATAAACAGGTCTATGTTTTTTTATTTCCATAAGTACACAATTTTTTGATTTAGTGGAGGTAAAAATGACTCGCCATATATTATTTATATGTGGTCACACTGTTGCTAGGTCTTAAAAGTTATTTACGTCTGGTCACACAACATCAGTTGTTTGATAATCGAGTGGCTGTACGGAACCGTCGCCAAAAGTAAATGTAAAATTTTTGCTGTTTTATTTATTTTTTTTTTTTTAAACTTATTGTCACTTTAATTGCTGTAATTTTTCAGCAATAATTTGCGCCATTTTGAAAGTAAAAGTGGAACTGAAGTCAGTGTTAGTGACTCTACGTTATAACTATATATGAGCTTATGTTTGTACCATATATGTGTGTGGGCAACTCCACAAGTGTGTGCGTGAAATCAAAATAAAATCACAGCAACGAGCAATGTCCCGCCCTGATGGAACTATTTTATAGAATTTCTAATTGAAAAGACATAAAACGTTTAAATGTGACACCAACAAGTGTTAGAGTGTGCGTGAAATTATGTGAATGAAGTTGTATTACGTAAGAAATTGTATAAATTTGGACTGCATTTTTGGTCAAAGGGAAGTCTCATCGGTGTTGATGATTTCATTGACGATGACGATGACTACGCGGCCAACGCACACACACACACCCAAGTATGCTCTCACACATTAAAATGCTTGCGTCGATATTGACTTAAGCATGTGTTTGTGCATGTGTGTGAGAGTTATTTGCTGAGTACCAATAAATATCCTCCACTGGAAGCACTGACTTCAGCTAGTTTATAGAACAAAGTACGGCACAGGGTGGCAACTCTATTAAAGTTGACGATCAAACGTCAAACTGATTACGGTTGTCGCCACTGCAGCAGCAGCAGCAGCACCGCAGCCCCTTGCGTACCGTGTTTACTTATATGACCACAAGGAGCTGCGACTCCAATTGGTACTCTTAGGCGAGTGCGTATTTTTGTATGTGTGTTTACATGTACACATGTTTGTGTAGCTGTGTTTATCTCTGCTTCTTGGCTGGTGGGCGAGGAACTCGTACACCCACATTATGTAGCGCACTCGTTTCTTGATTCTAGTGGGCGTGCGCGCGAGGCCAAAATATATATTATGATCCAAACACACGCATACACACATACATATTTATGTGTGTGCGTTGTTGCTGTTGGTTTTCTATGCTGTGGGCGCTTTATGCTTGCGGTCTTTTTTCTCCTCTCTTGATTTGTTCATGCAAAATGTTGCATCTCCCTGCTTTCCAGCTGAGTTTCGTGGTTCGGTTATATTTAGACACACAACAGAACGAACCGAATGGTCGATCACCATCAACATCTGCACATTGTACTGACTTATTGTTTTTATTAGTCCGCCGTCGGAAATGCAAATGGAAATGGTCACCCTTTTGATTTGGTTGTATATATATGTATTATCGTAGTGAATAATCATCAAGAAAACGAATTTCAGAATTATCCAGTGTCAGTTTTACAAAGCGATTTATTATTCATACATTTGTGCATGACTAAGCTACAGCAGGAAATGTTTAAGTGGACTTTTCTTCAGTGAGTGAGTGCGTATATAAAGCCTACTTATTTATTTACCAATAAGGGAGAGCGCGCAAAAAAAAGAGCTTTGTCCTGCTAACAGAGCTCTCTTTGTTTACATTCTTTGAGGGGCGTTTGTGTAAGTAGCGCACGCTACATGCTGAGCACTGCAAACAGCATCGAAAACAACAGCAGAACAACAGTTACTTGCACTCTCTCATTCGAAGTTTCTTTATTGTTCCATGCCATTCTTGTACTCGCTCTCGCTCTAGCTTATAGAATTACCTGATATGCAGCGAGACGTGTGAATCGTACAATAATTGACATTTTGTCATTCATATCAAAGTTGGTCGCTTTTCGCCTTTGGCCCTCAGGCGAGAGCAGCCAAATGAATTAATGCGTGTTTGTGTGTGTGTGTGTTGGTGGATTTTTGTTTGTTTTGTTACTGCTGCTTTGCACATATGTACGACAGCAGCCAACATCGCAGAGGATGAGTCATATCCAATTTGATTTTCGATTCGTTTCGTACGAAATGGCGCTGATTGTGTTGCTTAACACCAACAAAAACAACAACGTGGAAAAAGAAGAATGCGAAGAAGAAATAGAGGAAAAGCAAAAACAAGCTCGCGAGAGAAATAAAATTAAATTAAATATGAGGCAAGCAGGGCAGACCTGAGCAGATGTTTGATATACCTTTAAAAAAGTTAAACGTACATTCATATTTTTTAGTGAATCATTTACTTTTTTCAATTTGTTTAGCGTTAAAACTAAAGACAGTCACACATGAATGAATAAGAAGATGTATTTATAAAGTAAAAACAAAACTAAAATTTATAACTATAAGTATACTAATGCCACTGTTTTTAACAATTAAAAAATAACTATTTCATTAAAATTAAATCTATAAACTTACAAGTAATAACAACGTTACATACCACTGTAAATAAATATATTAGAAAGTTTTTAAGCTAAATTTCTTTACACTATTAAGTAACTATTTATTATATGAAATATTTAAAACTAACACGCCGATTTAAAGGAGTTGTCTTGACTAATACAGGATATAATCTATAACCTACAACTCCAAACGAACCAAATTAATAATATATATGTATTTTTTAAATCTTGTTACAGCCGCTGCACTTAAAACTTTCGCACCCCAAAAGCAAAAGAGCGAGATAGCTGCCTCAAGTATTTGAGAAAGCAAGAACAAAAGAGAGAAAGCGGGAAGAACAACTGAATCTTTCTCACCTTCACCATTTCCCCGCACACCAAATGACCCCAACCACAACAGGTAAACGTAAAATGCAGCTGCTTATGTACTTCACACTGCTGCTGTGCACAATTGTGGGTGTGTCACAGGCTGCCCAGATGGATCAGTCACCTGCGAAGCTGGAGCAGAATCCGTGCATGAATAAAGCCACCTGCCATGAATGCATACAGACCCAGAACTGCGGCTGGTGCATGAAATCGGACTATGGAGACAGACCTCGATGCTTTTTGCATACACCAAAACCGGAGGTGTGCCCCGAGGAGTTTATCTGGAATCCGGACACATCGGAGCATATACTGATCAATAAGGATCTGACCCTGGCCAGTGGTGGTGCCGCCTGGGCAGGTGGTCAGGCGATCTCGGGTGGATCCTACGAGAGCAGAATGAATCAACAGAGCTCGGCGTCTGGTTCTTATTCTTCCTCCGGTTCAAGTTCCAGCTACGGCAGCAGTTCAATGTCTGGTTCTAGCTCCGGTTTTAGCTCCAGTTCGGGATCTCAAAGTGCATCTGCATCGGCAGGAATGGCTGCCGCTGCTGGCGAAATTGTCCAGATAAAGCCACAACGTGTTAGTCTCAAGCTTCGCATCAGTAAGTATCTTCTAGCGTTTAATATAGACAGATATATTAAAATTCAAGTGTTTTTATTACTGTAGACGAGGTGCACAATTTAGACGTTAGTTACTCACAGGCCGAGGACTATCCAGTTGATCTTTACTATTTGATGGATCTATCCAAATCCATGGAGGACGACAAGGAAAAACTTTCCGCTCTAGGCGATCAACTCTCCGAAGCCATGAAGCGCATCACATCCAATTTCCGATTGGGCTTCGGTTCATTTGTGGACAAGGTGCTCATGCCCTATGTATCCACCATACCTAAGAAGTAAGTCCAATTCCATTGCTAAGTCTCTAAGTTAACATCTAAGTCTAGAGAAGACCTAAGCGACAACGAAGATAGGAATTATCTTCATGCGATTGTACGAAATATTACCTATTTATAGTTAGTCATGATTTCAGAGAAATCGAAAATCAAGTGAATGAATGAGTGATTTTTTGCAATAATATGTATGTATGTTTGTATTCTGAGTAATATTTTTATAAATTTAGCTTAGTAATAAGTTTTAAATGAGCAGTTATTGAAAACAATCGAGTTTCCAAATTTATATACACATCATTTTGTATGTTTCCTATCATGATTTTTAACCTTTTCAAAAAACAAATCAGAAATCTCGCTGCTTTATTGGCTTACTGAACAAATTCCCCTTAGAATTTAGTTACTTTTTAATACTGATTCTAATTATGTATATAGAAAATTGATTTTTTATACACTTATGTATGTAAAGTTTAACTTGAAGTTTCTTTTGTGCGACCTTCTATTTGACTAATACATAAAACGTTTTTTTTACCTAATTTTTACTTTTATGCAATCCAAAACAAACAAAAACTAACGCCACGATTAAACTTCAACTCCAAACTACAACAACAAAACGTAATCGATATCGTTATCGAAATCGAAATCGAACATCAACAAAAATCCACCATCAATCAACGCAAACAACAACCACCGATATACTGTTCGATAACCAATGATATATAATTAAATCATATATGTATTACTTTGTGTGCATATATTATTATTATATAGACTCGAGCATCCATGCGATAACTGCAAGGCCCCCTATGGTTACCGCAATCACATGCCACTGAGCAATAACACCGAAAGCTTCTCTGTAAGAGCCAAGTTAATATTTTTGTTGCACTTCCTCCACATAAAGCTCTGTATCCCTTTCTGTCTCGCTCTTGTTACACACTCCTGCTCTTTTGCTTGCTCTCTTCCTATCCTTAACTAACTGTAGACTCTCCCAGCCTTTATCATTTCCTTGCGTGATTTTGCAGCCATGTGTCTAACTATTAATATTTTTACATAACACGTACATAAACATGTCTATTGTTCATCATATCTCGTATTTTATCTTAAAAAATTATCTCAAGTTTGTTCTCTCGCTCATACATATTTTAAATATTTTTCACATTCAATTTTAATTAATTTTGTATGTTGTTCTTACAAAATCATTGGAACTACATGTAAAATATTTATGTCTGTAAATCTGTACATTTTTCTGTGTAAATGTTGCAAAACATAAAATTAGCACAAAATTATTTCACTTAAACCAATTTTAATTTCGAAAACTTCATTTTAAACAACTTAACATCGCTTTGCTAGTTTTATGCGATTGGCTTTCCTAATCTTATATATTTTATATTATATCTATATTAAATTTTACTTCATTGTGTGCACTTTTAAGTTAATGTATGGTCGTCGTATAAATACATATTGTAATTACTTAGAAATTGATTTACAAAACAATGTCGATCGTTTAACAATCTGGCAACATTGGTTGGCTTTATGTTATGTGATCAGTTATAATATATATATAAATTTTTTTTTTTTAATTATTTATTATAGATTTATTTCAGTTTATTTATGTTTGTTGTATTATTATTTATTTATTTTTGTTTTGTATTTCCTTCATATTTATGCTTAAAACTCTTCTCTCTCTTTCTTTCTTTAATTCTATATTTATGTCGTAATTATTATTTTTTATTTATTGCGAAATTGTGCAAAATCGGCTGCTTGTTCCTTAAAAAAATCAAAATTTATACTCAAAATTCAGCCTGGAGGTGCCTTGTCCCCAATGCGAAGCTCCCTACGGCTATCGTAACATCATGGGCTTGAGCACGGACACAAATAGATTCTCTGTAAGTTGCCCCAATCGCAAATCTAAAGAAACAAAAAACAACAAGGAGATTTAACAAAGAAACAAAAAAATAATAATAATAAAATTCAGAATTAATGTTCAATATTGCGACTATTTCGTTTGATTTGCCTCTAACCCAACGCATTAACTTGTTATACCCGAGCAGAGGCTATTATAATTTGGGCACAAACCCATAATGCATATTTTTTGATCAGAAGTTATACACGAGTCTCGATACACGATGTCTGTCTGATGATGCTGGGTGCAGTTCCTTGTTAAAATCTGCTGAGTTAGATCACTTTATCTAACAACAAGAAATGTATCTCAACCAAATATGGAAACCATTTGTGAGTTGTCAGTCTATATAGTTACTTACTTAATTCCACCTTATTCGGATTCCTATATCATTATTGACAAGTTTTATAAGGAGGGCATATTTGTTATTCGTGCCATCTCAAAAAATTAACATAGCGGGCATAAATAATATTTCTGTTATAGCAAGACAATTAAGTTCCTGTATAAAAATGGTTTTATTTTTTTATTTATTTATTTTTTTGACAAATTTAATCACACTGAATGTCTCTGCTAAGGTATGCAGTCTTTGTCGTGCCGAAGATATATAGATGATCTTACTACTTAATTTACTTATAATAATGCACAATTGTTATTCTTATTAAATATTGTTTGTATGCTTTTGGTTGTTGCATGGTTTTGGATCATAGTCTTGTGTTCCTTTAAGATCTTTGTTCATTTTGTAAATGCATTTTATCGTTTTAGTTTTAACCCGAAAGCTTTCTTGGCACTTTTCCTTTTACATCAAAATCCCAAACGCAACTCCAACCCCCTTAGCACACTCTTGTAGATATGATATGATTCAAGTCGCAAAAAAAAAAATATCTTATCTTATCAGAACTGTCAATTGCAATGACTAAGATTGAGAATCGCTGCTACTTGTGGTGTTAAAAATAATTCCAATTCCAAAATGGCGATAAGTAATTGAGTTTTGTTTGCAAGTACAAAAAACAATTTGTAAGCTGGAATTGCAAACCGATTTTGGTCAAGATCTTTTAACAAGAGTGTGCTAAAAAAGTCAATCCCCTGCTTAATATGCGATATTTTAGCTGAATGTGTTATTAAAATTGTCTTTGAAATTTTGTTCAACAGAACGAAGTAAAGTTGGCAGCTGTATCTGGTAATTTGGATGCACCTGAAGGTGGCTTCGATGCCATCATGCAGGCCATTGCTTGTCGCCAGCAGGTCGGCTGGAGGGAACAAGCTCGCCGTCTGCTTGTCTTTTCAACGGATGCGGGATTCCATTATGCTGGCGATGGTAAGCTAGGAGGCGTGATAACACCCAACGATGGCGAGTGCCATTTGAATGACAAGGGCATGTATACGCACTCGATTATTCAGGATTATCCGAGCATTTCACAGATCAATCAGAAGGTCAAACAGAATGCTATCAATATCATATTTGCTGTCACCCAGAATCAGTACTCTGTCTACCAGAAGCTATCCGGACACATTGAGGGCTCATCCAGTGCCATCTTGTCTAATGATTCGTCCAACGTGGTTGATCTTGTGCGCGAGGAGTACAGCGTGAGTACCATACCAGTGCTGCTAATGTAGCCTTTTTAGACCCCGAACTCTTTAAAAAATTTGGCCAATTAGGTCTGTCAGAAGCGAAATGTGTGTAACAGGCAGAAGAAGGCGTGGCCGACCACATAAAGTATAAATATTCTTGATCAGCATCAACAGCCGATATGATATAGCAATGTCCGTCTCTCCGTCCATCCGTATGAACACCTGGATCTAAGAGACTATAAGAGCTAGAACCACCATATTTGTAATTAAAATTCCGCAACTTTCTCGAGCAGATCAAGTTTATTTTAAATCGGTGTCACACCCACACACTGCCCCCGCAATAAGCAAAAACCAGAGATACCTCGGAAAATTTATGATATTTGCGAATATCTCCGTAACTTTGGCACTTAGGACAACCAATTTTGGTACGCAGGTTCCTAGAGACAGCATAAATGTAATGTCATTAAAACTTTTGGGTTGCCACGCCCCCTTTTTCCACAAGAATCAAATTAATTTTCAATTTCGATGCCGTTTTTAAGGTATTTTTTCTTATCGTACAACGTTTGTAATTTAAGATTCGTTTGAAGATAAATCATATGAAACTATCCTGCGAGTTGCATAAAAATCCAACTATAAACAAGGGAGCTATCACGTAAAAAAGTTTATCTTTAAGCGCACTATCAACGCATGAACGAGACAGAAACGTACGCTGCATGTGTGGCGGCAGACGCTGGCCGTGCCGAGCAATGTATACATACACACATATAATGACAAACAAATGTGTATGCGCATACATATTTTGTTGATATTTTGTTGAATCGCTAAATTCACTTGTAAACATTGTGGTGAAAATAAAACCTATATATTTTCTTGTAGAGATGGAGCGTGTTGGGCCTCAGTTCTTGGGCCGTGCCATGCCTCAAAAAGGAGGCCCATGCTCGTCCCTATTTTCTAAAATGAAACTTTTATTTTCTATTATGAACTTAGCTTTTTTACTTTAATTTTACTTAATACTTAATTTTTATATGTAATAATTTAAATTTGTTTATTTTATAGAAAATCAAATCATCAGTCGAAATGAAGGATAATGCCACAGGCGATGTCAAGATCACGTATTACTCATCCTGTCTGACTAATGGACCGCTGACCAAAACGAATAAGTGCAGTGGCCTTAAGGTCGGTGACAAAGTCACCTTTACCGCCAACATAACAGTCACCAAATGCCCAGCAAATCCACGTGACTGGAATCAGGTTTGTCACATAATATATTATAAAGAGTCTTATGGGAGTAAATGTTAAGAGTGACACCTTTCAGACAGACAATTGAAAATTCACAGAATTAAGGCTAAAATAGTTGAAGATTTTCATTATTTTTTTTAAAGCATGTTTTATTGACTCTATTTATATAAGGCGTTTTTAATATTGTATTGTAACTCTCAATGCTTTGGAATACAAAATTTTTATTATTTGTGGTTATGGCCCCTCGCCCGGAACACCTTTTTTTTCCGAAGACCCTTTCGGTGATCACGATATCACGCAATCAGCCTAACCGAGATAAAAAAAGTCGAATAATTATTTTAGAAAATTACGTTTCAGTGGTACTGAACGGTTAATTTGCTCAAACAAATTTTTTTTTCTTGATTTGAAAACCAGTTGAACAAACGAGTAAGAAAAATACAGTCGAACAAGCCTGACCGTATAATACTCTCTGCTTTTATTCCCAATTATAATATTAACATCGTTATCCGGATATTATAATAAGTAGGCATATTAGAAGACATTAAAACAAAAATAAGACTAAGCATAATGAAACATACATATGTTTGTCTGTATGCACATACAAACTCGTTTGACATTAAATGTATACTATTGGTCGGCACCGCCAGCGCTGTCTCTTTCGCACTCATGCATTGGCATTGCGCTTGAATAAAAGCTTTGTTACTTGTTTTGTTTTTGTTTATGGTCGGACTCTATAAAATTTTTAGTTTAATTTAATTCGTCTTTAAACGAATTTTAAATAACAATACTGTACGTTAAGAACAAATGCCTTTAAAACGACATGCAAGTTTGAAAAGTTTTTTATTTCTTATTTCTGTCATTCTTTTGAAAACCGGGTGGCAAGTTTTTGAACTATCGTTTTTGATAATCACGGGGGTCCTATCCAAAAGTCAGAGAGTTGTTATGTGGCAGTGGCCGTGTGAAGTCGGCATTGTTTGTGAAGCAGGTAGACTCCTTCGGGACACCATTTGTACTTACTCATACGATTCAATGCTCCACAAAACAATTTGTACTTAATTAAAAATCTCAAATGGAGTAAGTAAGCTTTGTAGTTCTTCACGAATATAGACTGCTGTCTGATTTTCACTAGACCCTGTCGCTCTTAAGAACTGTATCTAAAAATATATTTAAATAATCGATGTCTGTTGTTTAATGAATTTTCGAATCGAATAGAGTGCTAATAAAGTTTATTGCGATTTCAGGTGATACAAATCTATCCAGTTGGCATTAACGAGAGCATGATCATTGATTTGGAAATGCTGTGCTCGTGCCCATGCGAGCATCCTGGGTCCACTGGCTATGAGAAGCACTCGAAAAGCTGCAGCAACTTTGGCACCTTGATGTGTGGCATCTGCGAGTGCGACGATCAGCACTTTGGCAATACATGCGAGTGCTCCATGTCGGATGTGCATTTGAACAATGGCAATAATAACATGTGTCGCCAGGGCAACAATACGAACGCGGCGGATTGTAATGGTCGTGGCAGCTGTGTTTGTGGTGCCTGTGAATGCAATAAGCGTCCCAATCCCGATGAGATCATCTCGGGCAAATACTGTGAATGCGAAAATTTCAGCTGTGAACGCAACAAGAATCTTCTATGCTCTGGCCCAGATCACGGCACCTGCGAATGCAATCGTTGTGTTTGCAAACCCGGCTGGACTGGTAGCAACTGTGATTGTCAGACATCCAAGGACACTTGCATGCCACCCAATGGTGGCGAGATTTGCTCCGGTCACGGCACCTGCGAGTGCGGTGTCTGCAAATGCGTCTCCACTAATGATGGCCGCTACTCGGGAAAATACTGTGACAAGTGCCCAACGTGCTCGGGACGCTGCCATGAGCTCAAGGATTGTGTGCAGTGTCAAATGTATCACACTGGCGAGCTGAAGAACGGTGATCTCTGCGCTAAAAATTGCACCACATTCACGCCCATCGGCGTGGAAAAGGTTAAGATTGATGAGGATAAGGATGAGCAAATGTGTGTCTTCTTCGACGAGGACGACTGCAAGTTTACATTCAAATACAGTGAAGCTGGTGATCTTGTCGTATATGCCCAGGAGGAGAAGGAGTGCCCACCCAAGGTCTTCATGCTGGGCATTGTGCTCGGAGTTATTGCGGCCATCGTTCTGGTAGGATTGGCCATTCTACTGTTGTGGAAACTCCTAACCACCATCCATGATCGTCGGGAGTTTGCACGATTTGAGAAGGAGCGCATGAACGCTAAATGGGATACGGTAAATAATCAATTCGATTTAAATACAAATCAAAACTAATTTCAAACTTTTGCAGGGTGAGAATCCTATCTACAAGCAGGCCACTTCCACTTTCAAAAATCCCATGTATGCGGGCAAATAAAACAACGACACGGAGTCGAGACGAGAAGACAAAAATTGCCAATTATTTCATTTTTAATTTCTCAATTTTTTTTTAGTAAAATTTGCCATTTAACAAGCGACTGTTAACGATATTTCCGACCTTTAAAATGTTCTCGTCCTAAAAAGAACAACCCTCCAATGTTTATTGAAAAAGAAAAACAAATTTAGCAGCTTTTTATAATGGTGCGCGTGCAAGAGAAATGCTTGAACAAAAGTCAACAACTGCCATTGAAACGCGTTCTAAACTAAGTCAAAAGTCCTTTTTAATACATACTATATACAACTATGTAACATATAGTATACAAAGCAAACGAATTGTGCCTTGCAATATATATTTATATATATAAATAATATTTATGTATATGTTAGATTTTATATTGAAGAAAAGCTTCCATGTCTAAGCAGCCAAACAAACTGACGAAAACAGCAAAAGCATAAACAACCCACAAACAACCAATCAATCGATCTATCAATCTACAGCCACATTGTGCCTATGTTACTTACCAAACTACCTACGATCGATCATTTTTAATGTGATCAAGATGTGTTCCCCCAAACGTTAACTACTCCATATCGGAGAGCATTCCAAAAACAAAAACAAAATGATATAAACAATTAATAAGGTCATGTCAACTGTTTGGATGGCGTTATGAGGAGCACATCTGATTATATTTTAAAATTTAAATAATATGTATGTATGTTTTATTTTTAAATAATTTTTAACATAAGGACATAGCGCAACTTTTGCTTTGCTCCCGCCCTTTCGGATCGTTTATTTATTAATGTCTATGCAATATAGCAATTTATTTATTAGCAGATCGATCCAAAAAATAATTAAACAAAGTGAATTTATGCCAATAATTGTGTGTAGAAGAAAATTCGGCAAAAGTGTTGAATGAAAAACAAGATAATTTTGTTAACTTTAATTGTTTCTTAACTTTTCCCCTTTATTTTGTGTTTACCGATAAACCTTTTGTTTTTTTTTTTTTGCATTATTTGTATGTTCTTTTGATATATTATTTTAAATCTAACTTTATATTTAATGATTAAGCGTATTAACATTTAAGCTTGTAATTGTTAATTTTATACTATATGAGCGAAAATATGCAAATACAAAGAACCGATTAAAATATTATTTTGCACCGAATTTTGTTTATGGATAGCAAAAATGCAAACAAATAAGATAAAACGCTCGATATGAATTTTTGTATACGCTGGAAAGATTGTGAGTTTTCCAGTTTTTGACCATTACAATTATATTAATACTATTAAAAACAAAATGAAAAGATAGAAAAACAAACATATTTTTGCGATTTGTACTGATTATTGATTAACAAAAACCACGATAAAATGAATGTTTAAAAAGTGAATAATTATTTTATTAATTATAAATACAATAATACGAGTTGGAAACACTGTCAATTTTAACGAAATTGAGTATAAAAATAAAAAACTGTTTGATGCTAATTTTAGTGAATAAAAAAAGAATCAAAACCGAAAATTTAAAAATGTGTTATGAAATTCTAAGTTTTCTAAGGTCACCAGAATGCACCTTGAGACCCACTTGAAATATAATCCAACTGGATTTTGAAACTGTTCAGACATATGAAAATAGCACACCTTATGTATATTATAATTTCCAATTGGAATCGTGGGCGTAAATTAACATAAGCTTACAAAAGTATGAAATAAAGAGTGTTCTTAAAGAGTGTTCCGACAATGCCGAAGAAAGAAAGCGTTTAATGCAAAAGTATAACTAGATGATATGTACCACGAAATGAGCATTATTGCATTGTCTATATAGATGGGATATTTATAGGAAGTTAAAACAGTGACAAAAAGGGCGTGTAGAACGGAGCGGAAATCAAAGAGCTCTGCATAAAGACACGACTGCGAGAGGACATGACGCTCTACAATTTTGTGTGGGACACCAAGCAACGATTGGAGCATAAAAATCATTCGGCCCATTGCAGGCCACAAATTGTTGGCAGAATGCTTAAAAAGACGGTGAAAATCGATAAATTTAAACCTTATTTGAGTATTCAATCTCTATAGAAGCAGCTTGCGAAAGAAGCACGACAACTGTCGGCTTGATCATTGGCGGCACAAGGAAAAAGTAATGCAGATGATGAAGCTACTCTGGCAAGGTAGCAATAATTTGAACTTGAAAGCAATGTAGACCTGTGAAAATAAAATCGACACAGCTGATTTTACATTCAATTCCTGTCCATGAAAACATTGTTTAGATATTTTGTAAATGTTTTGTTTTTATTGAATAAAAAACAATTTTGTTTTCTAAACAAGTCTGGGAGCGCTACTTTAGTATAGTCTAAACAATTATAAAATCTTTACAGCTTCAGGTGAATATCGATTTATTTATCGATAACACACACAAAAGCTACACATATCATGATTCATATTCGCTGATTGACGTTGAACTGGGTATCAGGAGACAATAGCTTAAGTACGCTTTTCAAACAATACAGTATAAGTAGTATATAATTGTACATGGCTGTACATGATGCCTATGCTCATATATGTCTGGCTATGTAGTTTCAAGGCATTGGTACGGGTTGGTACGCCTGTACGCTTGAGCATTTGACATACGTTGAGATATCTGGACATTGAATCCTTTGAAAGCGTCTCGGCTTTAGCAGCGTTGGCAATGGCAGCGGCAGCAGCATCAGCGGAAGCGTCTGTTGTTAACGTAATCAGTTGACTGAAGTGGATTGATTGATGGATTTAATGAAATATCAAATCGGCATCGGGTGCTCCCTTCTGATGCTTAAACTTGTGCTTGTTGGGCTTCTGGTAGTAGCTCTGGGTGAAGTTGCGCTGCTGCAAAGGCAGCAAGGACTCTTGGTAATCCTCCTCCTCGATGCGTTCGGTAATGTTTAGCGTCAGTTGCTTGACCTTCTCCTTCTCCTCTCGACGCTTCTGCTCCTGCAGCTTCAGATTGATAGCTAGCTGAGAGTCCGATGGTGCCACGAATGTCTTGAACTGCTGCTTGCCTCCCTTATTGCCCCGCAGCATGAGAACGAAGGGAACATCCCCACTTCCTTTACCGCCGTCGGAGGACTGTGCCTCACTGCAGCCGGCTGTTGAGGCTGCTAAGCTGCTACTCACATCCGCTGCACTGGAGGAAGCAGCGTTGGTGGCGGTGTTGGAGGCGGAGGCAGTGGCCTGGCTGGCTTTTGAGATCTGTGGAGTATTGCTTGAAATTTGATCGTAGGATTTCTTTTGCAGACGAGCCATCATGGGTACGGGTATGTCCTTGTTGGTGGCCTTGAGGGGCGGCTCTTTGAGACGCTCTTGGTACGAGTCGCTCGTCATTTTCTCATACATTTGCTCAAATTCGAGATCCTCTTTGGACTTCTCTGGCGGTGGAGGCGGCTGTGCCGGCTCTGCTTCGTATTCAGTCCAATCGTTCATTTGCTCTACCTCTGAGCCACCAGCAGCCTGACGCTCCCGCTGATCATTAGAGGAACCGGAGTCATCAGTCACCTGGAAAATAACAAGAGCTATAGTAAGTTTCAAATCTGGAAGTACAGGGCTTGGAAACTCACGCCTTCGTCCAGTTCGCTTATTTCACTAATCGTTGTCAAACTGGCATCCTGAATATTGTTGGTCTTGAGCTGAGGATAAAGTTGCTCCTGAAGCTGATCTATGGCCTCCTTGGCCTGCTCCAGATTCTTGTAGAGTTTCAGCTTCGGACGGACGCCCGATAGACAATCGCGATAGGTATGATCCACGAGTATTGGGAATAGATCGGAAGTATTCTCCGATTTGCTAAATACCGGATGGGATTTCTTGAACCAGTAGTAGTGCTGGAAGAACACAAGAAAATAGTCCAATCTGGCAGTGTTGACAGAGACGAAACACGGAATTAGTCAAGCTATATAATTAATTGGAACTGTACAACTTACTTCTTACGGGTGACCTGGCTAGTAAAGTAGGGGCCGCAGGTGTCCAGCAACATGCAGGCCAGCTTAAGACGGAACAAACTCTCCGGCGGATCCAATGGGGAGATAACGCTCTGATCCAAGGTGACACCCAAAGATATTATTGAATATAGCGTATTGAGTATGTGCGCCGACTCCACGAGCTTATAGTTGTACATCTCTCCCAAATATTTGGCCATAGCTATGCGACGCTGCGACATCTTGGGCGAATGGATCTCCAGTCCTGCTCGTATGTCCTCAAAGACATTGTCAATCACAATGGTGACGGCACGTGGCTGATACGAGCTAAGGCCCGAGACTAGATCGGCCAGGCACCGAATGAGCGGAAAGCGAAGAAGATAAGCTTTGCTAAGACACTTTATGGCATAGCTGCTAACTTCCGGATCATGCCAGTTGATGCGACGCAGCATTTTTATGCATCTCTCCACATTCTGCTTGCAGAGTTCCTCAAAGATCAGGTGACGAATATACTCATGCATGGGCGGTCTTGGTGTCACTTCACGTTTCGCGGACTCCGGTGGTTTTACCAAGTAGTAGACACTCTCAATTTGAGCGGCATGCCGCGAATCCATCGCGGTGGCTGTTTTCATGCGCAGCATTTGGTCCAAGAACACATTCATCAGCAGACGCGAGTCCCGGCAATTGTACAAATAAACACCGCTAACCTCCACAAAGGCACAGGCCATCTCGATATGATGGTGGATGAAGTCACGGAGCAGCATCTTCAGGCACCCCAAAGCATCGGACTTCTTGAACAGTCCAAACTTGACCAGTTCACCAATGAAGCGGACTATCTTTAGCTTGGACTCAATATTAAGTTGGTTCTTCTTGCGAATGTGCCACTTGAACTCCTTGCGAAGCAGTTCCAAGAGATCAGCGGCCACATCCGTGTTGCACATATGCACAATGGCCACGAATCGGGACAAATACGGCAATATATCCAATCGTGTCCGCTGCACACTAAATATCGTCCTTGTTAGCTTCTTCCGCTGGTGCTTGGTGTTGTAATTGAGCAGGAATTCGATGGCGGCCGAATCAATGAGCTCCTTGTTCACACAGTTGAACAGGTTCTGGAGAAAGACATCGAATTGCTTGCGCATCTGCTGATTCTGGGATTGTGCCTGTTGGGATTAATTAAACTTTAACTCCAGCTTAGGATTATATTTCCAAACACTAACCTGCTGATCTTGTTGTTGTTGTTGCTGCTGCTGACGTCCAAGCTCCATGAGAGCAGTGCCCATTTTCTTGTCACAGGGTACAGCACACGTAGTGACTGCTGGAGCAACTGTCTCAGGGTTGAGAGTACCAGCAGGTGCAGGGGTCAGATCCTCCGGCTCCTTTTCCAGGATTGTATCACTTGCAGTCGACGGTGGATCATCTGTATCCATTTCCGCATCAATATTAGCATCAATGGCTTCCTCGGTCAGTTCGCTTGGCTCCTCCAGCGTTTCCAAATCCACTTTGGGTGCCGAAAAGTTGGGTAAAAACTGGCGCAGATCCGGTAAATCGGTGTAGAAGGCACGCGCCTCCTCATCCCCCCAGGGATCCAATGTGCCAAAGGTGGCGCTATCCAACATGTTGTTGATAACGGTGCCCGGATTGCAGCATTCAGACTCCTTGGTCAGCTCGGGTAATGGCTCGCCCAGTAGCTCTGATAAAGACTGTGCCGAGGCCAGAAGCTTGTCGAAACTGGACTGCATGTGCTCACACTTCTCGCGCTTTTCCTGACTAATCTCGCCCTTGCACTCCATTGTGCGCCGTATGACCTTGGTCATGTTCATCAGGGCGGTCTGCTCAGCCAGCACATGCTTGCAGAGAGCTTTGAAATAACCTTTGAGCATGGAGCGCAGGTTGAGCTGCTTCTCGGCACTGAGGAAATCCGACTTGGGCACATCCAATTTGTATTTGATGGCCAACAGTTGCATTTTCTGCGGCACTAGGCCTGCATACTCCTCACCACAGTGGCGGCAAAAGGAAAGAATTATTGAGAAGTTGCTATGATCGTCCTTGTCTTGTGCTATTAGCTGCACTAGAACCACGCCCAACAGGGCCAATCCCGGCTTCATTTGAATTACACCCGAGCTGACCAGCTCGGCAAAGAGTCGCAGATCCACTCGCAATTTGCTGGGATTACTTATCTTCTCGGTTGTCTTAATGTTGAGAGCCTTCTGCCATGCCTCTAGAAACTGAGCGTCAAAGTCGGCATAGGTACAGTGAAGCTTGGAGGCTAAAGTGACCACAGCGGGCACATCTGTCATTTTCAACTTGGCCTCGGCTAATGCTGCACATATTTCCGAGATATATTTACTCAAATTGAGGGCGGACAATTCACGTAGCAAGGTATCCAGCTGTGTGGTTGTGAATAGCTTTAGTTTTTTCACGAACGCTGTGTTCTTCTTTAAGCTGGAATCAAGGCGAGCAAAGTAGGTATCACCGGGAAGCTCGAAGTTAGTATTTTGCTGTCGCAGCTGACGCTTTGTGTCGATTTTCTCCTGCAGTTCGCTAATGAACTGCTGAATCTCGACTCGCTCTTTAGCTTCGACTGCAGCCGAGTCGGCGATGGCGCCATCTGTGTTCTCGGCATCTGCCTCGCTGCCGGCTGATGGATTTGTCGGTATCGGCGACGATGTCGAAGTCGGTACCGCTGTTGTTGTCTCCTCGCTTGATTTGTTGGCGCTCATGGCATTGCGTTTGTTGTTCACTGAGAAATGGTTTGATAAATTTACCTGCTGTTCAAACTATTCGATCAAACTGTTATTAAAATTTCACATTCGATTGTTGCTTGATTTTTGATTTTGATATTGTTGCCTTAGCCTTCTTTCTTTTATTGCCTGCGTTTCGTTTTTCAATTGATTGTCTATCACTTTTTGCGTTGGTGTTTCGTGCTCAAAGCACACATCGCACATCTGTGTAGGTCATGTGTGTGTGCGCGTACTTGGTAATCGTGAGCAATAGAATCATCGATATTGCTATGCTTATCGATTATTTAGCAATCAAGTGTTAATTGTTTTCTATTGCGATTACTTTTACGCGTTACTGTGGTAAATGTATCATATTTTAAATTGCTGTACTCTCAACTGGACTAAAATGCATTTAATATATATTTATTTAAAATTGTTTAGATTATTGTAAATCACGCTTATTTTTAAATTGCGAATGACTCATTTGGCTTTAACATCTTTGTTATAAACATGGCTAAATTTAATTTAATTAAAAAACTGTTGGTTTTGTTGCTTCATTTGGCCTTTATTGCTGTTCATGTTCATGTATACCACTTGCAAAATTTGTTTGTACATATGAACATAGTTTAGAGTTTCCAACAAAACTTTGTGGCATAAACAAAACGAATTCAATGCTTGTTTTAGTTATTTGATTTGCATATTCATGGAAATTTGTGCACCCGTGTTGTAAAGGGCTACATTACCGCCCACCGCCATCTTTGACTTAGTGTCTTATTGGCGGATGAAATGAAAGTAAATAAAATATTTTATTGCTCTAGTTTCGTTCGTCTCCAAGTGGGACCTTCAACTTAAACCCAGTTCCCAATCCTGTTATGACCATTGATTTCACAGTCGCTACTTAGTAACGAAGTAACCAAGTTAAATCAATAGTGTGAAAAAGTATCAGGTGTAGACTTAGATGCCATCAAACTAAAATCAGTTCTGGAATTTCACTGAATGCCACCATATACTTTGTTGTCCTGTTAACACTTGGAACTTTGCCAATGCTCTGTTGGGCCATCGCAGATACTGTATCAAGACAACGCAATCCTAAACCACAAAAGGCGCCCGAAACGCTTAAAAATTTACTATTACGGTCCAGTGTGCCCATTGTGAGTGAAGCAGTCGATAGAATGGCACTTCTGAAAGGTCAAGAGATTACCAAATTCCACAAGCACTCTTATATCGAGAATAGTAATTTCGATCATCGTCTGGTCAAGGACAATCTTATGGACAAATGGCCCACTTCGGATTTGAACGAATATAAAGATAGTCGGAAGGATCATCGTAATCTCATGGAATCATATGTATCATCAAAGATCATAACATATCCATTTCATTCTAACACATTCGACACTTTTGATTTTTCCTAGCTTTCCGAGTAGGCATTGAGAATTTCAGACACAATTTGGTGCAAAGTTTTCCATTTTTATTTCATTTACTTAACAATCTCGCACAGTTCACATCGTGTAAAAATATATCATTAGTAAAATAAGTTTTTCTTTTTTTCTACTTTTTCTAATTACCAAATTTCAAGTACAAATTCCAAGTTTTTTTTTGCATTTTTAAAAATTGCTAAAGATTAATCATGTCAAACCAGCACGATGCAGGTAATCCTTTGCCCACACAAAGTGTCATGTATTCTCAATTGCAGCCCTGGAGCCAGGCGGGGGCTCCGCCTTGCATGGAGCCCATCGGTGGAGCAAACGTGCCGTCGCGCTTGGCGGCCAGCTATGAGACCACACAGCGACATCCATGGCGTCCAAAGATGGCTTTTGAGATGATCGAGATCAAACATATGCCGGAGCAGCCGGTGACCAATCAGATGACTCAGCCATGCTTTGTTCCGCAAGGCATGAAAACCGAAGGTATGATATTTCCCAATTTGGTCACGGGATTCGAACGTAATCCACAACATGCGGCCCGTGCTGCTTTATATACGCGATACACCAACAACGAGTGGCACAATAATAATTTGGGCATCTATGGCGAGTCCAACACAAATCGGTGAGTAGGGATGTTGATACTTAATGGAATCAGCCAACCTGAGCTGGTGTTCGACTGATTTTAGCAATCTATCCGAGCGTATGCGCAATGATGCTGTGCGTCTTATGCGCGAGACTGACGAGACGGCGACAGCGGGACAGAGGGATGCTGGACGGCGTCTCGGTGAACGCATAACCGATCTGACCTTTTGGCGCAATGAGTTGAATGCCGAGCTGGAGAAGCTTGTGGGTGAGATGTCCGACATCAACGAGCTGCAGCGTCAGTGCGGCAAGGCCATGTTGGACTTGGAGATACCGCTTCATATTGCCCAGGAATGTCTGTTCCATCGCGAGGCCCGCCAGGGCATGGAGAAGGTGCACGACAATGTGGAGAAGGCTTTGCTGCTAGAGATCAATCATCTGCGTAACTCGCGTGATCGCCTTAAGGAACTGCACGAGAAGATCGCCAAACAGGCTATCGACTGTCGAGGTGCTCAGCACTTGCTGGAGATCGATGTTACACAAAAGGAGTCCACAATGGGCGTAGACTCAATGTGCCATCGTCTAAATAACTATAGTCGCGGCATCACATACTTTGGCGGCATTGAGAAGTACGATCCTACAGTTAGTACCCAGGATTCCTGGGCACTAGCCAGCAGTGAGCATGTGAAGCGCTCCCAGGCCGAGCGTGCCAAGCTCTCGCAGCTCCGAAGTGACTCCCAAAATGTGGTTAATGCTGTTGCCTCATCCGTCTGGGACTTTTGGAACAACACTAATAATGCACTCGACAGACGCTCCCAAGAGATGGCTGGGGCTAAGAATCGCGTCCAATTGCATTTGCAGAAGGTGCAACAGGAGTTGTTTGACATGGAGAAGCATCTGTTTCTTCTGCAAAAAGCCATACAGGACAAGTCGAATCCTCTCAAAGTGGCTCAGACTCGGCTTGAGGCTCGCTCACATCGCGAGGGAATGGAACTTTGCAAGTAAGTCCATCATACTTGATGGATTATTCTTTTAAGTATTCATTTATTTATTGTACTTTGACAGGGATACTGCACATGATCGTCTGGTGCAGGAGGTTCAGGATATTCAAGGCACTGTCGATGTGCTCCATCATAAGCTGCAGGAGGCAGAGGGCACTCATCAGTCCTTGCTGAAGACACGATGCATCTTGGAAGAAGATTTGCGCAACAAGGTCAACGCATTGTTTATAGATCGTGAGAAGTGCATGAGCCTGCGACGATCTTTTCCTATAAGTAATTTAATTCGCTATTAATTTATTCGATGTTGTTTTTGTTTCTTTAAAATTGTATCACGTGTCCACATACATAATACATTCCATATTCACTATTATAAATACCGGATTTTTTAAGGGGAATTTCTTTTGGCGGTTTGTGTCAGCTATCGATATATCGGTATATTTGTTGCGTTTCAATTTTGCGTATTACATCTATCGATATGCTGATTTGCGATAGTAACTGTTGCGCGCGGCACCAATGGTCGGCAAGTTGAATGATATTTTATCGATATTTTGCTAATGCGATACTTTCATTAAAAGCGATATTTAATAATTTTAAGTGAATTCAAGTAAATAAAGTACTTAAGTATATATATTACATATTTTAAAGAGTGGCACTACATTTCCAATTGTTAAGTGCGCCACACTTATGTGATTGTATTACATATGACAGAAAAAAAAGCAATACCAAAAACGTCGTGTTAAAACTTTTCTTTCCCGGCTGCAAATAAATATTGTATATAAAATAGAAATTTCATTGAAGTAAAATACACTATATATTTAGGTTTGGTGTAAATAAAGTAGTTTTCGGCATTCACGGATTTTTGTTTATTTTAAATTGATTAAAACAAAATGAATAAATCTATGCTGCCGGGTTCACTTTAAGCGGGAGTAGAAACCGTGACGTGTTCCATAAACTATCAGTTATGGAAAAAAAAAAAAACAAAACAAAATACACATCTGAACATATATACATACATACTACATAAATAAATTTAAACAAACTGTTCTACTTTTTCAAATTGTCTTTAAACAGAAAAAGAATCAACAGCGTTACATCTACAGAAATCTAATTGCCCCCGGTGTGGATCAAAGGAGTGGGTTCATCGGTGAAAATGAAGTTTTCACTGTTCTGTTGCCTTTTAATTGGGGCACTAATCAACCATGGTTCTGGCGTTGATCCCAGCAATTTCAAGACCTGCGAACAGAGTAGTTTCTGCAGGTACATATGACTATACTGCCAAACGTTACTAAATTTAATAATATTCTCGACAAATGTGCATTAAGTGCACTATTCTCTACACACCTTTAATTGCTTTGGGTTCTACCTTCTGCTTTGCAGACGTTCTCGCAAGGTGCAAGGCTCGGGAAGCAAGTATTCCATTACACCGGGCACTTTGAATACATTTACGGATTCAGTGACCGCTGATTTGATCAATAAAGAGAATCATCACCAGTTCACATTCAAATTGGAGGCATTGGAAGATAGCACCTTCCGTTTGCAAATTGATGAAAAGACTCCGTTGAGTCCACGCTACCGTGTTGAGCACGCCCTCAAGGGACAGCCGAAGACGACTCGCATACGTGTGCAAGAGACGGATGGAGAGCTGACCATTACGGCTGATCATTCAAAGGCAGTTATCCATGGTGATCCGTTCCGCATTGACTTTTATGAGAACGATGTGCTCGTCGTATCCGTTAATGCCAAAAACTGGCTATACTTTGAGCATCTCCGTAAGAAGCCTCAAGCACAAGCCGATCCTGAGGGCGGAGATGAATCCCAGCAGCAGCAAAATGTCGAACCTGCAGGAGATCCCATTGATGATTCAGGAGCGTGGGAAGAGAATTTTAAGTCGCACCATGACTCCAAACCCCTTGGTCCCGAAGCTGTTGCTTTGGACTTCTCGTTCCCTGCCGCCGAGGTGCTTTTTGGCATTCCCGAGCACGCGGACAGCTTTGCCCTCAAGTCTACATCTGGCACTGATCCCTACCGTCTGTATAACTTAGATGTTTTTGAGTATATAGTGGACAGTAAGATGGCACTTTATGGCTCCGTACCGGTGCTCTATGGCCATGGGTAAGTGTGAGGCTTAAGATCATACGGATTCAGACGATAACATTATACTTCAATAGCTCTCAACGCACTGCCGGTGTATACTGGCAAAATGCAGCTGAGACCTGGGTAGATATCTATACAACTGAGTCGAATGTTGTATCTTCGTTGGTCAACTTTGTTTCCGGATCGAGGAAGACAACACCGCCAGTGGCGCACTTCATCTCCGAGTCGGGCATTGTGGATGCCTTCATTATGTTGGGCCCTAAGCCCATGGATGTGTTCAAACAGTATGCTTCCCTTACTGGTACCCATGAGCTGCCGCAGCTATTCTCTTTGGCCTATCATCAGTCTCGCTGGAATTACAATGATGAGCGAGATGTAGCCACTGTTTCTGCCAAATTTGATGAGTTTAATATGCCCATGGACACAATGTGGCTGGACATTGAATACACTGATGGCAAACGGTACTTTACCTGGGACAAATTTAAGTTCCCAGAACCCTTGAACATGATAAAGAATCTTACTGAGCTAGGGCGTCATTTGGTCGTCATTATTGATCCGCATATCAAACGAGATAACAACTACTTCTTCCATAATGATTGCACCGAGAAGGGATATTATGTGAAGACCCGTGAGGGTAATGATTACGAGGGTTGGTGCTGGCCTGGCTCAGCGAGCTACCCCGACTTTTTTAATCCTGCTGTGCGTGACTATTATGCCAGTCAATATCATTTGGACAAATTTAAGACAGTCAACGAGAATGTTATGATCTGGAATGACATGAATGAGCCATCTGTGTTCAATGGACCTGAAGTAACCGCACCCAAAGATCTGGTGCACTATGGCAACTGGGAGCATCGTGATGTCCATAATATTTATGGTCACATGCATCTTATGGGCACCTTCCAGGGTCTCAAAGAACGTGATCCCAACCAACGTCCCTTTATATTAACTCGCTCCCATTTTGCCGGCTCCCAGCGATACGCGGCCATTTGGACCGGAGATAATTTGGCTGATTGGTCTCACTTGCAGCACTCGATCAAGATGTGCTTAACGGAAGCTGTTGCTGGCTTCTCATTCTGTGGTGCCGACATTGGTGGGTTCTTTGGTAATCCAGATAGCGAACTGTTGGAGCGTTGGTACCAAACAGCTGCCTTTTTACCTTTCTTCCGTGCCCATGCCCACATCGATACTAAGCGTCGCGAGCCTTGGCTTTTCCCAGAGCGTACTCGTCAGATTATCAAGGGTGTTCTGCTTAAGCGGTACAGTTATCTGCCTTTGTGGTACACCAGCTTCTATGAGCTAGAGCAGACTGGTGCGCCAGTGATACGCCCAATTTTGGCTCACTATCCGCTGGACAAGGAAGCCTTTGCTATTGACAACCAGCTGTTGGTACAAGATCGCCTGTTGGTACGACCTGTCATGCAGCAGGGCGTTAGCAAAGTGGACGTTTATTTCCCGGCCATTGATGATAAGAAAAATGGTGACTTTTGGTACGATGTGGACACATATCAGCGGCAGGAGCGTGCTGGCTTCGAGTCTGTACCAGTTACAGAGTTTAAGGTAAGTGCATTCATCTAAGAGATTTGTCTATTCTGGCTTGACACCCAGCATTCCATGTATGCATTGCAGATACCCGTTTATCAACGAGGTGGTAGCATTGTGCCTAAGAAAGAACGTCAACGACGGGCATCCACACTGATGTTAAATGATCCGTATACTTTGGTCATTTGTCTGGATCGTCTGGGCAAGGCCGAAGGCACACTCTATCTGGACGATGAAAAATCTTATGCTTATCGTGATGGCCAGTACATCTATGTAAACTATGAGTTTGCAAACGATCGATTAACCAATCGCTTTATTGGTAAACCCAAATACAAATCCGACTCCTGGATCGAACGTGTTGTCATTGCTGGCTTGAATCGTACGCCGACCAGTGCCACTATTACCGTCAATGGAGTCAGTCAACAGTTGGAGGTTGAGCAACATAATTTGGTCATTAATGTCCGCAAACCGGCTATTAAAATGGATGTGGACTTTATCCTTAAACTCAACTACTAAACCTTTCGACTAGCTCAAAATTTGCTAACTGAAATTAACAAACTTTGTCAAGATTAGGTTTGATTGACCATATGTTTAGACTTTGTAAACTGTGTAATATTTAGCTATTAGTTAAATAGTTTGCATGGCTGTTGATTCAAATTCCACTAAATATCTATTGACCAAATTAGGTCAAAATTCACTTAAAATAAAATGTAAGAATTTAAAGCAAATTTTAGTTTCTTGTGGTTTTGACATACCAACAAATTAAATAGTTTTGATTGTAATTTTCAATGTAGGGTATAACATTGGTACTAGAGGTGGGCATGGGCTGGGCTTTTGTCGGGTACCCGTGGGTATGGGCTGGAGAATCTAATATCGGTTTGGTCGCTCAATCCGAAAATTAATTTGGAAATATGAGAGCGTTATATATCAAGCACAAATCTCGATAGAATAGGTAATCTCAAAACTCAATAAAAATTGCACACGTTCAAAAAGAGTATGAAAATCTTCGAATTGTCCAATATAACATATATTTTCTGCATTTAATAGCGAAAGCAAATAATATTCTTAAATATTACCATAAATTATAAATAAGCATATATGAGTTATCAACTTCCTTATAATTTCATTTCTGCAATCACTTTAAAACTATAAGACCATAACTATCCTCACCAAGTTTGAACTGGATCGGACTACAAATCGGTCGAAAATAGGATATATGAAGACATGTTGTATTAGTTGAGCTATCGTGACCAAATTTACATATTAGGATCTATTAGGCTTGTCAGAAGTAAAATGTGCGTAACAGGCAGAAGGACGCGTGGTCGACCTCATAAAGTATATATATTCTTAATCAACATCAACAGAGACGATAACACTCTGAGACTAAGAGCTATTCAGCCAGAAAGTTGGGAATGAAAATCCTTCTATGCGTCGGCAAATGACGTTTATTTCCATTTGCCCGCCGAAATTGTAAAAAATCATTTTCATAACGTTATAACTTGGAAACTGCTAGAGTTTTGCTGACATTATGTGTCCGGATCTAACAAGTATGTGCATCCTATTGCTCCCATGGGGCAAATCGGTCGAAGATAGGAAGTTGATATGATATATTTGTGTATATGAGATACATTTATAAAAGCTAAGATAAACGAGAAGTTTTTTTTTTTTTTTGGTTTTTTTTTGTCTTTATTTGACGAAATAGTTTGGACTAGCGTACTGCTACCTTTCAGGCAACTTAATCTAGACAGTTTATAACAATTATTTTAATACTAAGGATGTTTTGAGACATAGGAGTATATAAGTTTGGGGGAATCAAGAATTACGGGGAGTGACTATCACTGCGGGGAGATATGGTAGGTTTTAAGTCAAGATTCTACTCAGAAGATCTTGAGGGTGGTGTCGTTTGAGTCTTCTTCTGGTGCGGGGACTGCACTTAGGCGTCTAGCTAGAATGTTTGGGTGCGAATCTAGCCTTTCGTGGTACCTAATAGCCACTTCCTGGATTCGATCTCCAATTCTTTGAACCTTGAGATCGCGCTCGATGTTCCTGGTTCTCATATACCAAGGAGCTCCCGTGATTTTCCTTAGCGTCTTAGCCTGCAACACTCCCAGTTTGTTGAGATGAGTCTTGGCTGTTATTCCATACACTTGGATCGCATAGAATAGTCCAGGGGCCAAGATGCACTAATAAATCTTCACCTTGTTGCCTAGCGACAGCTTGTTGTGTGCTGTGAGCAACCATGACATTTTGGCCACCTTAGTCCTGTAAGCGTGTTGCAGTGACGTGATATGCCTTTGGAAGGTTAGGCTTCAGTCCAGGATGACGCCAAGATATTTGTAGAATGTGGAGTGCTCCAGTATTCTTCCATTTAAAGAGACTCCATGGCAGTTTCTGACTCGATTCGTGAACGTTACATTTTCACGTTTATCTGCGTTAATGCATATATTCCACTTGTGAGCCCAGTCCTGGAATGCATCAAGATACTCCTGGAGTTCGCTTTTAGCTTCGATTATGCAGATGCTCTTTGTTAGCACCGGAGTATCATCGCGATTAGCACATCTATCTCCTCCAGTCCGGTGATGGCATTGTGCGTTGGCATGTCTGAAGTGTAGATGGAGTATAGAGTGGGGCCTAGGACGCTACCTTAGGGGACACCAGCTTTAATA
This sequence comes from Drosophila parthenogenetica, assembly GCA_035047505.1. Classification (NCBI taxonomy): domain Eukaryota; kingdom Metazoa; phylum Arthropoda; class Insecta; order Diptera; family Drosophilidae; genus Drosophila; species Drosophila parthenogenetica. Next base: position 2,786,370 of record JAWNPM010000168.1, on the reverse strand, counting down.
GTTTTAGACGAAGACTTGCAACCATCAGTGGTCACTCACTCAGCGTCAGTGGGCTGTTTTCCTGGCTTGAGAATCTTTATGATACTAGCCGACTTCCAAGCCTTCGGAAAGTATTCAACGCGTAAGGTGCTGTTGAACAAGTTTACAACAAATAACAGGGCTTGGACTGGTAGTAATCTCAAGGTTTTGTTGTCAAGAAGATCTTCGCCAGGCGCTTTCTTGGGCTTCAGCTTGGACACGAGTACTTTTATTTCCTCCAGTGTGACAGGCTCAGCCGGCATTGCTTACTGAAATAGGGTTTCCAAAGACTCCTCAACCATTGCAATATGACTATCTGGAGCAAAGGCATCGTTTTTTTCAAGAGGAGTATGACACCAATCTCCTGCTGAGTCCTTAATTGCCGATTACAAGGTGGCTTGACACTTGTACCGAAGTGGTTTGATAATGCATCGGCACCTAAGTTATCCAAAAGGTTGTCCATTTGCAGAATTTTCCCAGGCGCCAGTACTTTATGGAGTCGGTTTGCAAGCCTTTTGTGGATCTGTAGAATTCGAGGACCACCAGTTCTAGCATATTCTCTTCTGACTTTTCGTTTGAGGCGAAGAAGACTTACTTACCAGACTTACCAGAGGAAGTTTTTTTTACTTTCAATGCTTGATTTCTCAAGATCTGTTTCGATCAATTGGAGTTTTACTAAAGACTGGATTCAAGCGATTCTAATTGGTATCTTACAACAGCAGCCGTTTTGCAGCGACTTACAAATATGCTTATGGTACGCCTCGTGTCGCTGTACGGTCAACGCTACGAGGAGATTTGCACATGCGTTAGCTTCTCCCTCAGTTCAATAAAAAGCGTCATTGTTCTTCTTCATGCTTTCCTTTAAGTTGTCTATCGGGATAGTTCGCTCTAGAAGCTTGGCATGTTAGCGAATGTTGCTAATAAACGCCAAATGCATGATAACGATAGGGAGATTGACGTCGCTGCTCATAATGGGTTGGTCCTCAGATCTCCAATATTCTAAAGATTTGTAGGGCTTAGTTCATGCAGTTAGGGTAGAGTTAGGTGTTACAGATGAATGATGACGTTGAGCTAGGGAACCGATGATACAGCTGATTATCTCTTGAAGACACCATAGGTGTTGAAAACTGTGGAATCTAAGGGCATACGCATCGCAGTTGTCAATCACAAAACTATGCTAGGCATTGGCTATTAAATTAATACGTCAATACTGTTTAGTGGTAAAATTTTTATACCCGATTTCCGTAGAGTAATAGGGTATGCTATGATCGTTCAAATGTACAGGTGCAACAGAGTGAAGGAGGCATGGCAGACCCTACAAAATCAATTATTTGTTTTTATGATCAGCAGAGTCGACGTTAGACAAAATTCCCGAGTAGAACAAGTTTGATTTGGTTTGGGTGTACAGCTTTATCTAACTTGGACTGCTATGTATATCGGTCTAAATATGAATTAGTATCCACTTGAAAGATTGCACTTATATTATTATCATAACCCATTCTTATTAATACATAATATTTAATCTTAGTAACGTGTATCCCTCAGTCGAGTGGCATTATAATTCTTTCATGTTTTTTTATTACTCTTAGAGTAACGAGTATAATCAGCTGGATCAGATAACAGTTATATTTATTATAACTCCATAGAAACCATAACACGAAAATGTTTTAGTATGAATAACAGTTGTATTTAATCCAGTATGTTCAATATACACATAAATAGGAACTGTAGGAAAATAATGGGCATAAAAATCACATTGAATTTGTTATATCAGTCATAAATAACTGTTACATGTTTTACTAGTTTTGGCTGATTCCTCTTAATTTGATTAAGATGCAGGAAAGAGCTTCTAGAAACCTAATTTTAAGTCAAGTTAAATAAAATTGACAATAAAGAAATAAATTAATCATCGAATAAAATTCATACATTTTATTTTTAAATTTTGACCTGATATTAAGTGGAATCTAAAATTTATATCATGCAAACTCTTTTACTAACAACTAAATACCACATAGATTACACGAGATAAACATAAATTAAATAAAATTAAACCTTGATCGAGTTTGTTAATTTCAATAAGCAAAATTGCTGCTCATACAAAGCTAACTCAACCAATTAATAGTTGAGCTTAAGGATGAAATCCACATCCATTTTGATAGCCGGTTTGCGGACATTAACGACCGAATTATGTTGCTCAACCTCCAACTGTTGACTGACTCCATTGACGGTAATAGTGGCACTGGTGGGCGTACGATTCAAGCCAGCAATGACAACACGTTCGATCCAGGAGTCGGATTTGTATTTGGGTTTACCAATAAAGCGATTGGTTAATCGATCGTTTGCAAACTCATAGTTTACATAGATGTACTGGCCATCACGATAAGCATAAGATTTTTCATCGTCCAGATAGAGTGTGCCTTCGGCCTTGCCCAGACGATCCAGACAAATGACCAAAGTATACGGATCATTTAACATCAGTGTGGATGCCCGTCGTTGACGTTCTTTCTTAGGCACAATGCTACCACCTCGTTGATAAACGGGTATCTGCAATGCATACATGGAATGCTGGGTGTCAAGCCAGAATAGACAAATCTCTTAGATGAATGCACTTACCTTAAACTCTGTAACTGGTACAGACTCGAAGCCAGCACGCTCCTGTCGCTGATATGTGTCCACATCGTACCAAAAGTCATAATTTTTCTTATCATCAATGGCCGGGAAGTAAACGTCCACTTTGCTAACGCCCTGCTGCATGACAGGTCGTACCAACAGGCGATCTTGTACCAACAGCTGGTTGTCAATAGCAAAGGCTTCCTTGTCCAGCGGATAGTGAGTCAATAGTGGTCGTATCACTGGCGCACCGGTTAGCTCAAGCTCATAGAAGCTGGTGTACCACAAAGGCAGATAACTGTACCGTTTGAGCAAAGCACTATTTATAACAAGGCGAGTACGCTCCGTGAACAGCCAAGGTTCGCGACGCTTAGTATCGATGTGGGCATGGGCACGAAAGAAGGGCAAAAAGGCACCTGTTTGGTACCAACGCTCCAACAATTCGCTATCTGGATTACCAAAGTAGCCACCAACATCGGCTCCACAGAAGGAGAAGCCAGCGACGGCCTCCGAAAGGCACATCTTGATCGAGTGCTGCAAGTGAGACCAATCAGCCAAATTATCCCCGGTCCAAATGGCCGCGTATCGCTGGGAGCCGGCAAAATGGGATCGAGTTAATATAAAGGGACGTTGATTGGGATCACGTTCTTTGAGACCCTGGAAGGTGCCCATAAGATGCATATGACCATAAAGATTGTGAACATCGCGGTGCTCCCAGTTGCCATAGTGCAACAGATCTTTGGGTGCGGTTACTTCAGGTCCATTGAACACAGATGGCTCATTCATATCATTCCAGATCATAACATTCTCGTTGACTGTCTTAAACTTGTCCAAATGATATTGACTAGCATAATAGTCACGCACAACTGGATTGAAGAAGTCGAGATAGCTAGCGGAGCCAGGCCAGCACCAACCCTCGTAATCATTACCTTGTTGGTTCTTCACATAATATCCTCTCTCCGTGCAATCATTATGGAGGAAGTAGTTGTTATCTCGTTTGATATGCGGATCAATAATGACGACCAAATGACGACCTAGCTCAGTAAGATTCTTTATCATGTTCAAGGGTTCTGGGAACTTAAATTTGTCCCAGGTAAAGTACCGTTTGCCATCAGTGTATTCAATGTCCAGCCACATTGTGTCCATGGGCATATTATACTCATCAAATTTGGCCGAAACGGAAGCCACATCGCGGTCATCGTTGTAGTTCCAGCGTGACTGATGATATGCCAGTGCAAAAAGCTGCGGCAGCTCATGGGTACCAGTAAGGGAAGCATACTGTTTGAACACATCCATGGGCTTAGGGCCCAACATAATGAAGGCATCCACAATGCCCGACTCGGAGATGAAGTGCGCCACTGGCGGTGTTGTCTTCCTCGATCCGGAAACAAAGTTGACCAACGAAGATACAACATTCGACTCAGTTGTATAGATATCTACCCAGGTCTCAGCTGCATTTTGCCAGTATACACCGGCAGTGCGTTGTGAGCTATTAAAGTAAAAGTTATATTAAAATTCATATATTTGAAGGCACAATCTCACCCATGACCATAGAGCACTGGCACGGCACCATAAAGTGCCATCTTACTGTCTGTTATATACTCAAAAACATCTAAGTTGTACAGACGGTAGGGATCAGTGCCAGATGTAGACTTGAGGGCAAAGCTGTCCGCATGTTCGGGTATGCCAAAGAGCACCTCCGCGGAAGGGAACGAGAAGTCCAAAGCAACTGCTTCGGGACCAAAGGGCTTAGAGTCGTGATGCGACTTAAAATTCTCCTCCCATGCGCCAGGATCATTATTTGATTCCCCAGCATTTACATCATTTTGCTGCTGAGCTTCAGGCTTTTTACGCAGATGCTCAAAGTATAGCCAGTTTTTAGCATTTACGGACACGGCAAGCACATCGTTCTCATAAAAGTCAATGCGGAACGGATCACCATGAATGACTGCCTTTGAATGAGCAGCCGTAACGGTCAGCTCTCCGTCTGTCTCCTGCACACGTATACCAGTCGGTTTTGGCTGTCCATTGAGGGCGTGCTCAACGCGGTAACGTGGACTCAACGGAGTCTTCTCATCAATTTGCAAACGGAAGGTGCTACCTTCCAGTGCCTCCAATTTGAATGTGAACTGCTGATGATTTTCTTTATTGATCAAGTCAGCAGTCACTGAATCCGAAAATGTATTCAAAGTGCCCGGTGTAATGGAATACTTGCTTCCCGAGCCTTGCACCTTGCGAGAACGTCTGCAACGCGAAAGAGGCATCAAAAATCAAAAAAGGTCAATGCTAACTTTTGTAGATAATAGTGCACCAAGTACACGTATGTCAATAATAAGTATATTTATACTGTTTTTAGCTTGGTTAACGTACCTGCAGAAACTACTCTGATCGCAGGTCTTGAAATTGGTGTGATCGACGCCAAAAACAAGGGTAACTAGTGCCCCAATTAGGAGACAGAAGAACAGTGAGAACTTCATTTTGAGGGCCTTGGATCCACTACGTGTGGAACCAGATCTCTAGGCATGTAATGATATGCTGCTGATTTTGTTATAAAATGTTATTAAAACACGAATTTATTTTGTTTTTGAATTTTCAGATTATAATATTGGTTAGTGTGTGATATTTGTTTTGTTTATTTTTCATAACAGCCAAGTTAATAATTTGTGGTACACGTCACTGCTTGTGCTGGCTTAAAGTAGGGGCGACCACATTTGCTCATCAGCAAATTAAAAAAAAAAACAAGTAAGAAAGCCTACAGTCGAGCGAGTCGACTTTGAAAGACCCCGTACTCCTTCTAGTGCGAATTTTTTCATACAAATATGTAATTTTTGACCGATTTGCCCCATGAGAGCTATAGGCTATAGTTGTCTAATGCGGATTAAACTTGGTAATGGGTGTTTTAAGTACAATATACGCATTAGGTGTATATTTGGTTGCAATCGCTGAACTAATATTACATCCCTTCATACAAATGTCCTATTTTCGACCGATTGGCACATGATAGCTATAGGCTATAGTTATCCGAACCGGACAAAACTTGTTGTGGATATTTATAATAGCACCATGTACATAATTTGTAATTTATCACAATAGCTCTAGTCGTTTTCAAGTTATGGTGTTATGAAAATAGTTTTTTACAATTTGTGGGGGCGGTAGGGGGCGTGGCAACAATTTGAAATAAACTTGATCTGCTTGCGAAATTCCAAATTTCGTGGCTCTAGCTCTTGTAGTCTGAGATTTAGGTGTTCATACGGACGGACGGACAGAAGGACTTCGCTATATCGACTCGGCTGTTGAGACTGATCAAGAAAATATATACATTATGGAGTCGGAAAAGCTTCGTTTTACCTGTTACGCACATTTCGCTTCTGATAAACTTAATTGACCCTTCTACTATTTTTTAGAGTACCGGTTCTAAAAGCATCGAATGACGAAAAATGGGTTATGTACAATATATTTTTGTTGTTTTTGAAACTCCAATGAAATTCAAATATGTGTACAATGTTTACTTGCAGCCGGCATAGATAAGTCTTTTAATCGAACTTGGCATTGATTTTATTGTTGTCATTAGTATGCATATAAGGCGTTATTTAACTTTATATAATGTATTGGCAAATTGTGTTTCTCCTTATATTCGTAATGCATATAATATTTAAATACTATATTTACCTGTTAGGTAAAGAAACTGTTGCAAGCACTTAAATTGCTTAATATTGTTTGTATCGAAAATTGATGCATTAGCGCAACATCGATAACTCCCAGCTGAGCCAATAAACCGGCCGCCAGATGGTGTCACGCACAACAGTCACTATTGTAAATCTATCGATAGTCGCAATGCACAAATGTCAGATGCACCAATATACCGATAGCTGCCAGAAACCGCCAAAACAAATAGCGCTTAAACCTGCTGCTAACACTCACTTTAAAAATTGCAATATTTCCGAAAGCATTGACCGCATTTCAATACAATGCACCACCAATGCAATACCAAAGTACAAGTTACTGATATAATCGCCAAAAACATTGGTTTTTTTCCGAGGTGTGTACCCTGGTTCCAAGAAGAGACTTAGTAGCCGAGACACAAAGTTTAATTTTTAAGTACACGAGTGTGACTAAATGCAGATGACAGATCATTTATGAACAATATAAATAGCAAAGGACCGAGATGGCTTCCTTGTGAGACGTTCGAAGTAACCTGAACAGATTTCGATAATAAATTTTTAAAACACAACTGTTGTGTGCTAGAAATTAGGTAATTCGAAATTCAAAGAATAAAACTATAGGAAAATCCCAAAAGATTGAGTTTATGTATTAAGAGGTTTTGAAAAACGGAGTCAAAAGCCTTTCTGAAATCTGTGTAAACGACGTCAGTTTGCAACTCTTTATCAGTGCAAATGATGTGAATTCTAACAGGTTAGTGGTAGTGGATCTATATTTCACAAACCCATGCTGGCAGGGTAAAATCATGGATCTTAAGAAATGTTGCAATTGAGAAGTTATCAATTTCTCAAAAACCTTGGAAATAGCAGACAACTTGGAAATACCTCTATAGTTGCAGACATTGGCTTTGTTTCCGTTTTTGTGAAGAGGAATAATATAAGATGATTTCCAAACATCAGGGAAACAGCATGATTAAACGGACAAAGTAAATAGTTTATACAGCAGCTTTAAAAGCTTGTCTGCACAGTAACGTTTTACATTAACTACATAATTAGATAAGGTTACAAATATTTTTCTTTTAAGAGGACAGACGAATGCAAGAATCCATTTAAAAAACTGAATGATTAACATTGTTAGAATATTCAGATTTCAGCAAAGAATTTTGCATATTAACGGATGCAATTAAACAAGTTTATGGAGCGGTTTTAACTTCAACCCATAATGGAATTCAACTCTCGAAAGCTTAAGCATCGCGTTCACTTACAAAGGGCAAAAGTAATAAATGTACAACGGGACAGGAACTTTCAGCTATTCATAAATATATTGCAAACATTTCACAGTGGAAACACACCACATTTTTATTTTCAATGTCAAATACCATCGCGAAATTAACATGAATGAGTTTTGATTTAGATGAATACGATGTTAGAGTTGAATACCTAAAGGGAAAAGATAATTATAAGGCAGATGCACTTTAACGGATAACTATAGCCGAATTAAAAGAATTACAAACAGAAATCCTTAAAAATCTAGGCAGTAAAGTAATCATAAACAAGAAGGAATAGACAATCGAGCGCGCTCGACAGTATAATACTCTCTTACAGTGGATAGCATTTGTATAAGAACACGTTAAAATCGGACTACTATATAGTTATATATCGACAACTCATGACACACGCACAATTCCCGTTATAAACAATTGTACTATAAACATAGACTCCGGAAAAATCTTAACATAAACATTCCCATAAATTAACTTAAACATAAAATTGTAAGACGATATCAGAATGGCCAGAACGTGAGAAATGCCTATTCAAGCCTAGAGTCCAAATTTCAAAGTCCAAATCAAATGTCACATCAAAAAACTCACTAACACATATAAACAATTAGCGTACAAATATCCCCATCCAGACATCTGTCAAGTTAGTTCTAATCTTGCTGCCGAAACCTGTACTCATACTTATTGATTATACTTCGATTCAAATAGTGCTTGATGTAGAATCCGGCTGTAAACCTAATATAAGAATAAAGATAAAGTGTAACCCACAAAAAAAACTATATTTTTTTGGGTATCTCAATAAAGAACAATTCCGAAACCAATACTGATCCGCCAAAGAATTTAAGGGACGTGTAATTCGAACAAGATTTCTGTCAAAAATATAGATCCATCGTGTACATAATACTTATTTCTGGGCCTTACAAATCATTTAATTGATCCCTGTAAGCAATAAGTATTTTAAACCAACAAAAACCAAAAAACGAAAAATCACCACAACAACCATGACGCTAGAGCTATCAGAAACCCATCTAAAACAAGCATTGTCGTCTCTACGACAATTGCCCACATTCAACGGATCCCAGAAAAACCTAAGTGCCTTTATCAGAAGAGTTGACTATATTCTAACATTGTATCCAACTCGAGATGTAAGACAGCACAGTATCCTGTTTGGAGCCATTAAGATGCGACTTTTGGATGATGCACAACGAATTTCTCAGCTATCACATGCTAATACTTGGACAGATCTCCGAGCAGCATTGATCACCGAACTCAACACCCAGACACCATGCGAAGAACTATTACGACGCCTATATAACACCAATTACAACGGAAACCTTCGTAAGTTCATCGAAGAACTAGAACAAAAGTCATTTACTATTATAAATAAGCTAAGTTTAGAAGGAAACGCAACTAATAATGCCCTTTATGAACAAGATCTTAATACTACTATTAAACAAATAATAACTAAGAAATTACCAGGCAGATTATACGTGACACTTGCCAAATATGACATATCAACGTTATCAAAATTAAAACAAGTAGCTCAAAGAGAAGGATTTTACGAAAATAATTCAAATGGCAATAAGAAACCAAGCCAATCCAATTAAAAAAGTCGAAAGTATTATCAAGGTTACATTCCAACAGTTTATACTAACGAACAACCAAAACCCCAAGCCAATCAAACTAACAATCCGCCCACATTCTAAGAATTTCAACAAAAATTAAATGAAGGTAGAAATCAAAATCAAATAAATTACCTAATGAATGAAAATTATAACACCCCAAACCCACCATTAAAAAGACAAAGAGAAAGCAATAGTGGAATTTCCAAAATGGAAACATCCGAAAATATTCTTCAACAAGCCTCGGATGTTATAGATCAGACAGAAGAAGAAACACTTTTATTCGAATCACAATGAATTATCAACCCTTAAGACTCCTCAATTAATATTATGACCCAAAACTTTTCGAAATATAGAACCTATCCATCCAACTTAAAAGTCCAAACAGTAAACGAAATAATTGAACTTAAAAACTTTGTGTCATTAGCACCAAGCAAAATATGTCCAGGTCACCAAAAATTGTACATCCACAATTTCTCAAACTATTATGACATGTTAATAGGTAGGAATTTCCTAGAAGCCTGTAAAGCTCAAATAAATTACAGTGACAATTCAGTAACACTAGACAAAGATACATTTTTCGGTAGATACAATGATGTCTTGTCGATGACGGTAAACACGAGAATTTCTAGGTCACAGAAGGCATTAAGCCAAATACCAATTAAATCCCAGCAATCGTCAAATTTCCAATTCCCAAAACACAAAAAGAAATAAAATTATTCCTAGGGTTATGTGGATTTTATAGAAAATTTGTACCCAACTTCGCCCAAATCGTCAAACCAATGACACTCAATTTGAAAAAAGGCCTTACAATAAATATTAATGACAACAATTATATCCACGCATTTGAGAAGTTAAAAGTTCTTATTACTTCCGACCCCATACTTATTCATCCCAATTTCAAAAAACCATTTTCATTAACTACAGAAGCTAGCAATATAGACATTGGAGCAGTTTTGTCACAAGACCATAAAACCATTTGCTATGCGAGCAATGTTCGGTCATGAAATTATTTACTCGACTATTGAAAAAGAATTACTCGCAATATTTCAGATCATATTTATTCGGTCGAAAATTTGAGATCCTAAGCGATCATAAACCATTGGTATGGCTTAGCAATATAAAAGAACCAAATATGAAACTTCAGAGTTGGAAAATTAAACTAAATGAATACGACTATAAAATAAAATATCTTCTTGGAAAAGAGAACAATGTAGCTGGCGCCCTACCTAGAATAAAGCTAGAAGAAAACTATTTAGGAGAAAAAAAGAGGGCATGATTAAAGAATACCTTTGCAGTAAAAAATCAGTTCTCTATTTTCACTATGAACAAGATTATCCCACATTCCAAGAAGCCTATATTGAAATAATACATGCAAATAAATTTACCAAAACCATGCTGTCTAAAACCAAACTAGAAGACATATTAACTTATTCACAATTTAAAGAATTTTATTTTAAGGAATAGAATAAACTACAAATTGATTCAGAGAAAATTTCTATTATCCCGATCATTAAAATACATTATAAACGAATGTCAAATATGTAATGTCGCAAAAATAGAAAATAGAAACACAAAATGAACTTTTAAATGAACACCCAAAACTTTTAACGTCAGAGAAAAATATATCATGGATTTTTACATGATAGATAACTTACAATTCTTATCTTGCATTAACATATACTCAAAATTCGCTTTATTAATAGAAGTTAAATCCCAAGATTGGTTAGGTTAGAAGCAAGAAAAGCAATAATGAGAATTTTCAATGAAATGGGAAAGCCCATAGAAATCAAAGCAGACAAAGATTCAGCGTTTATATGCACTGCCCTACAAAATTGGTTCAAAGAAGAAAATTTTAAAATAAATATCACCTCCAGTAATAACGGTATTTCGGATATCGAAAGATTCCATCGAGCTGTAATTGAAAAACCTAGAATTACAAAGAATGAAAACAGTGTAGAAGACAAATTAACTAAGTTCGAAACAATTCTGTACACATATAATCACAAAATTAACCATAAAATTAAAAATCGAATACCTGCCGATATTTTCATCTAAGCTGGGAAACCAGAATATAAAACACAAAACAAATAAAGTGAAACAAATCGAACGATTAAACCAAGACCGACACGAGTATAATATAGACACTATTTATTGACAAGCTCCTCTAGTAAAATAAAAAGCTACTAATCCTTCAAGTGAACAGGACAAAGGGACCAGATTGACGAGAAACATTTCGAAGAGACTAACAGAGGGCGAAGAGTAACCCATTATAAATCAAAGTTCAAAAAACAAAACAAATTGAATTTAAGTAAATATAACAACTAATTTCAGGTCAATTAGGCAACCTACTAATTATGGCCTACTATTAACAATCATCCAACCGACACAATGGACTTACTAACCGATTTTGAAATTCATGACCTAACTGTAAATTTAACACAAATAGAAATAACTTATAACAATCTACTTAATGAAGCTAGAGATTTCCAAAATACCATCCATGTTCAATATTTAACTGAAAAACTTGAAAGATAAATTTATGGCATACAAATTGTAAAACGAAACAAAACAGCACTAATTAACGCTGTAAGTTCAGCTTACAAATACTTATTCGGAAGATTAGACAACGATGACAAAATAGAATTAGAAGAAAAGATTAATAATTTAACAGAAAATAGCGTTCAAGCCCACAAACTAAATTACATAATAGATGCTGTAAACCAAAGAATAGAAGCAATCAATTCAATTAAGTCAGAAAAAGAAATGTCCATAGAATTAAAAACGCTAATATTCAATTTTGAACACTTTACCGAATACATCGAAGACATTGAGTTAGGTATGCAACTCACCAGACTAGGAATAGTCAATCCCAAACTACTTAAACATAACTTTCTAAAACACTTAACCTCTGAGAAGCTACTAAACACCAAAACCTCCACTTGGCTAGAATCTGATACAAGTGAAATACTAATTATTTCTAATATCCCACGCAAAATAATAAAAACTACAATCTTTGAGATACTTCCATTCCCAGATAACGACAATTAAGTCCTAACAGAAAATGTAAATGATAGATATTATTTCGAAAATGATGTATTTTTCAACCAAAATACTAAAAGAATTGAAACAAATAATTGTATAATTGGCAACAGCATGTAAATTCTCCAAAACATATAAAATTTACCAAATCACACATATTGAACCAAACATAACAGTAATTTGGAATTTACCAAAAGCCAAATTAAATCAAAATTGCGTTAATAACGAATTAGAAATTGAAGGAAACAATACAATAAATAATTTACGATTGTTCATAGCAAATAGACGAAATATCTATAATAAATTCACAGCTAGATTACGCTCAAAACATTTATGTAACAAACAATATTACAAAGCTCGAACCCATACATACATTTAAACAAAAGAAATAATATTCGAGCATACTAAACATAATAACATATTCCAGACTATAACTATAAAATCATTTGTAATTACAATTATAAGTCTAATATTATACTTAATCTATAAGATTAAAACTTTACCCCAAAAATTAATTATTAAGTACACTAAAACCAATGACACACAAAAGGAAGAAATCGAAATTCCAGAAGTTAGTAAGCCAAACCACACACTTAACCCAATTGTTTCCGCCTGAGGACAGGCTATTTTCTTGAGGACGGGGGAGTTATATATCGACAACCCATTACACACGCACAATTCGAGTTATAAACAATTGTACTATAAACATAGACTCCCAAAAACTCTTAACATAAACATTCCCATAAATTAACTTAAACATAAAATTGTAAGACGATATCAGAATCGCCAGAACGTGAGAAATGCCTATTCAGCATCCTAGCAAGCCTAGAGTCCAAATCAAATGTCACACCAAAATACTCACTAACACATACAAACAATTAGCGTATAAATATTCCCGTACAGACATCTGTCAAGTTATTTCTAATCTTGCTGCCGAAGCCTGTACTTATGCTTATTGATTATACTTCGATTCAAATAGTGCTTGATGTAGAATCCGAATGTAAACCTAAATAAGAATAAAGATAAAGTGTAAACCACAAAATAAACAATATTTTTTTTTGGGTATCTCGGTCGTGAAACATATAAATATATCGTATGACTCCCGTAGGAAAAATCGGTCAATATATGCTCTGACCATAAATTTGTATGAAAATTTTCTGTGTTTTTCAAGTTACCTTTGTTAATAACCTATTAAAACTGAGTAACGGCTATCCTAAAGTCGCGGGGCGATTTCTTATTCTTTATTAAAATATGTAATTTAAGTGCTGTTTTGGGAAAGTATAAAAATTAATTAAAGTGGTGTTTTGGGAGAAAACATAAATAATTGCATTTTTCCTCAAAATTTCATTTTTTTTGTAATTTTTTCGGGCGGTCGGTTTGGGTTCGGATTGCAACAAATTTGTAGTATTCAGGTGCGGGTAAAATTGGGCTCTTCGGCATATGGGCTGGGTCGGGTTGGTTTCGGCCCATGCCCACCTCTAGTTAGTTCAAAAATACAGTGCCACTCAACTGAATAGGTTTGATTTTTTCGCAAATTTAGACAGTTACTGCTTTTGAACAAACAGGGTAATTGGAATGAAAGAAATTTTTTTATGAAATATAATTAATCAACAATTTAATAGAAAAGTCTTAGTTTATTTAATTTAATGATTATTTATTTATTTTTTTTATTTTTTCTTTTCTAAACGCTACAAAATATGCTTAGTTTTTTTTGGCTCATCTGAATAGATTTGAAAAGTATATTTTCAAGTTGTGACTGACTGCTTTGGAGTAATGTCAGTCAATATAAGAATCTTTTTTTTCGATGCCATTCGCCCACAATGAGCCATAAACTAGACACACCTCGAAAAAATATCTCACTAACTAAGACACTTAGGATTAACAATTTTGGTACGCAAGTTTCTTAAGACATCATAAATATATTGCTATTTAAAATTTTGGGCTGCCACGCCCACAAGAAATAAAATAATTTTCAAACTTTAATGACGTTTTTAAGACATTTGTTCTTATGGTACAGTATTTACTATTCTCAAATTTGCATAAAAATCAAACTATAAACAAGAGAGCAATTAGGTAACAAAGTTCATGTTTAAGCGCAATGTCAATGCATGAGTACAAGCGAGATAGAAACATACAAGCACATGCTTATGCTGCATGTGTGGCGGCAGCGATGCACGCGGAGAAATAATGTCTAGCGTGTTCGACTGTTCTTTTCTTTTTTGTGAGGATGGACTTACTTATGTCAGGCAGATCAAGTTTACATCAAATTGTTGAGTCACTAAAAGTTGGTAAGTACTTTCGAGAAGAAGAAAATTATAACAAGTCAATTTTTGTGGATCCCGACAGCTTTTCTGGAACACACGGGAACTTCGGGATCGACCTCTTATCCCGACCGTCCTGAATTTTTTTTAAATCTTTCCAATCACGATTACGATACATTTTTCGAATCCCGCGGGATTCCCGAAAATCTCAATTTTTACGCCTATTTCTATTTGAAATACAAGCTGGTATGCTTGTTGTCAGCAAAGTCAAAGTTGCACCGTGGAAAAATATCTTTGAATAAAAAATATGGATAATATATAATGAAAAGTTAAAAAGAAGCAATAATATTACGATGACTCTATTTAAAAACAAGAAAGAATGCTATAGTCGTCTCGCGACTTTAGGATAAACTCTACATAGTTTCAATATGTAATTAACTATGGGTAATGATAAAACTATTAGTGCAATAGTTTAGGGGATGGCTAAGATAGCTTGGAAAACACAGAAAATTTTCACACATATTTATGATTAGAGCATATTTTCGACCGATTTTTTCTATGGGAGCTATACGATATAGTAGTCCATTTTTATCGGACGCCTTTTTTGAAAACCAATAACTATTTATACTTTCTGAAAAAGTGAAACTTAATCGGTTTAGCGGCACTGTGTATGGTATCGTATGGAAAGTTATTGACTTTATGATTGAATATGTGATACTAGTGCTTATAATTTCACTCGATTAAGTACGGGGTCTTTTACAGTCGGCTCGCTCGTCTACAGCTTTACATTTTAGTTTAAGCACAACTTTTAATATTCAATAATCAATTAAGCAGAATTGCTTGATAAAATCTTAAAACACAATTATGTAGGACATTACAAAACCATTTAACATATGATTATAAGACATAAATAAATGTTTTTTCTCATTTTTTATTAAAGTTTTTAATTACAGTACGCTAAGATATTTATTATTGCTATTAATTTACAAATCAAGTAACTAAATCCCATAATAATTATTGATTAAATACCATTAAATTGACTAACATAGTCTGTCCTGTTTAATTTTCTAAGTTTTATAATATAAAATTTTTATAATTCTCAATAATGTGTGAACATGTCATTTTGCTGAAGAATAAGGAGAGACAACAAAACTTAACTTCTACATAATTTTCATTACCAGCATATACTGATAAATTCTAGGTACCAATACCAATATTCAAGTGACTTGGCTCATAAGTATAAAGGCATGGCAAGGAAAAATGGACTCGAATCTGATGACACAAGCTGTGAATCTCAATTTATGGATTTTTATTCAAATAATTACGGCCTCAACGCTCAGAAACTAATTCATTAGCCGAAAAGCAAACAGAGGCAAGAAGAGAACGCAAAACGAAAACAAAAAAAAAGGAGCATAAAAAATATTAAAATGTGAGCCAAAATGAAATGTAAAGCGCGAAGAGCAGCGTTGATTGTACTTGATGGATGATAGACTGATGATGGTTTGGACGAAGTGCACGAATTACAGACAGACAGACAAACGGACGAATGGATTGTCTGTATAAGGTAGGGTGGTTATGGCGCTGACGGTGGTGCGGATGACTAAAAAACGGCAAGAGCATTTAGCAAAAAGGCAAGAAACAATGTTTAAAATAAAAAAAAAAATGTAAGCGAGAGCGACGGTCGTCGGCATATTGCAATTTATATGCAAACAAACAAACAAGCCCGACAAAGCACCCAAAACCCCTACCACCTCAAACCACGCCACCCAAGCTAGCAGGCAAGCAACCACCCAATAAACCACCCACCCACCAACGCATTTCTACTCAGAGTAGGTCTCTTTCTGGCAGCCTTGCTTAGTACTGACTGTTGCCGGCTGCTGCATGTCCTCGATTCTTATTCTCTTTTCCCATCCCATGCCATCCCATTGGCATTCACATTCTATACCCATTCCTATGACATAGACACTGTCCTCCAGCTCCTTCTTTCTCTGTGTGTTGTTCGTTGAACATTTCAATCAACGCTCGAGTGAAAATTGAAAAAAATAAAGGCTAGGATAATGTGGCTTGCGTTGGGTTTTTGGGTGCGACGAGTTGTTCACTGCTATTGCGTTTGTGAGAGTGTTGACGCCGCCTAAGCGGAAATGGATGCGCAACACTTAAGTGCCACAAATTGTGTGCCATATGTGGAGACGTTCCGCACACTGAAACTATCCACAGATGCGAGATATACTTACAAGTGGCAGTACAAGTGTGTACTTGTGTATGTGTATGTTCATCACTACGAACAATCACGTGCACAGGTGATAACGATTGACAGCGGGGTAAGTGGTAGTGGGGACACGGGAGTCCCAAGTATCTACTGTCTATTTACATCTAAAGTTGTAAACAGAGATTTAGCAACTTTACATACTTGTTAAGTTAGTTAGGACGAGTAACTGAGAAGTTTGGCAACAGAGGCAAACAAGTTTTTATTTTAAACTTTGGTATTATACAACTAAGCTATATATACTAATACTAACGCAATGATCACTCTGGATTGCTTTCGCAATCATTTGTCCCACAAACGTAAAAAATTGAATAAAATAAAAATTAAATTTTCAGTATTCATTCGTTATTAATGGGAAGACTTATATACTTAGGTTACAATCGAGAAAAAGTTTTTAAATAATCGTGATCTGCGAGAGTCCAGCATTGCAGTGATTCCAATAAACTTTGTGATTCTAGGTCTTATAGTATCTGAGATGAACACCTTATAATATCGACAGGCCGGAAAATGTGATATTATTTTTTTTTACATTCGATGTTGTATTTCAACCCGTTCATAATTTTATGCATAATATTTTGGTCGTAATAAATTCTAATGAGCAGCAAATCAAATATTATTTCTCAGACAATAATAATTTATAACAATTTTACAAAGAGTTTATTGAGAGCATAAAGTTAGTCAAATTTGTTTTTTTTTTTTTCTAAAGGGCATAGTAATAATTATACAATTTAAGAAAATGTTTGAAAATAATATACGGATAATAATTTACTTGTTGTTTTGATTTTTATTTTTTAAACACAAATAAATGTTTTATAAATTCTGATATTTATTGAATAGTATATCAGCTCATTGCTTCTAGAATAAGTTCATGATATTAGACACGATTGTAGTTTTCCTTTAAATTTTGCTTTGATTAATCAAATTAAACCCGTTTTTTAATTTTATTGAAAACTGACATATTAGATAATTATAAAAATATATCAATTTCGATACTTGTGAATTAATTTTAAATTAAATTTTTCTTTGTAATATATTGTGGATTCAGCCAAAAAATTAATAATAATTAATACATATAATCCAAAAGAATTCTAGATTTCCCGCTTTATTAAGCTTGTGAGTTTTGGTGAAGTTTGGCAACGTTGCAGCATTAAATTTCAATGTTGTCAAGTTGAGGAATGTATCACTTGCAATTGGATTTCACTTAAAAATCTGCATTACGAGTTCCCGCAAAGATACACCACAGAGTCTGTGAGTGACATCCCCCAGTGGCAACAGCCGCTGCTACACGGCGCTACCCATTCCCGAGACATTGCCATAACAACCGTTAACCAAAAATACATTTAAAAGCAGAGCAAACCAAACAAATTTCATAAAAAAAAAAAAAAATTGCGACGACCAGCATCAAATCCAAAGTGTAAACATTCACAGCCTTTGTGCAATGTCATTCTGAGGAATAGGCAAGCGGTGGGGAGTCACGGTGCGGAATAGCGGAGAGAGGAAGGTAGACCGAAGCGAAGGAATGGGTACAGAGCCCTGTAGACAATGCTGCTCACAGGCAACAGCTTCCTTCCGAGCTGACGCGTTGCGACTGCTGCTCTGACGTTTGATGTGCAGCGCAGACAACGCAGACTGTATGGGGAAAGTAGAAGTATGTGTGTGATTTAGAATTGGGTGGGAGTACAAGTAGATGTAGTATGAGTTGGAGGAAAATACATATGTACGTGTTTGGTGGGGTAGTGTGTGTCTCTCTAACAACACACTCAGCACGACTGACAAACGGGAACAGCTAACACGGTATTTATTTCCAACCAAGTTAAAAAAAAAAAAAAAACACAACCATAACAAGATTCCCATATACTAGCTGAAAGAAAGTAACGTCATGAATGCGGATGTGTATGCGAATAGCACATCCTACATTCATAGACACTCACACTCAGGTACCCGCACAAAGATTGAGAGACAGACACGTTGCAATTGCTTGGCAACACTAAAACTGACTGCAATGGTTGGTGCTTTCGGTGGAGCAAGCGGGGCTGTCGCTAATGAAGTCGCAAACAGGCAGCCGCTGTCGACGTAGCCGCTTTGCATATTCATTAAAAAAAAATAAAATAAAACGGAAAAAATGATAAAAAAAAAAACAAGAGCGCTCCTGACCGCATAGTACTCTCTGCTTTTATTCCCGATTATAAGGTTGGTATCCGGCTATTAGAACACAAAGCATAATCAAACATATGTACACCAGTTTGTCTGTAGGATAATTTGATATGATTTGTCTTCAAACGAATCATTAATAACAATACTGTACCATAAGAACAAATGCGTTTAAAACGGGATTAAAG
This sequence comes from Drosophila parthenogenetica, assembly GCA_035047505.1. NCBI lineage: Eukaryota > Metazoa > Arthropoda > Insecta > Diptera > Drosophilidae > Drosophila > Drosophila parthenogenetica. Next base: position 2,767,273 of record JAWNPM010000168.1, on the reverse strand, counting down.
TTACAAATTATTTTATTTCTTGTGGGAAAAGGAGGCGGGCAGTCAAAAGTTTTAAATGGCAACGGATTTCTTTAGCATGTCTTTAGCTACGTTCGAACCAAAACTGGTATTCCTAAGTGTCATAGTTATTGAGATATTCGCTCAAAATTTCGTTTTTTTTCGGGGTGTGTCTAGTTTTTGTTCATTGTGGGCGTAAAAAAAAACATTCTTCTATTAGCTGACTAAATGTCGAGTCGATACTGACCAAATTTTGAACTTGTAGCTCTTACCATCTCAGAAATCTGTTTGATCATACGGACGGACAGACAGACGGACATGGCTATATCGACTCGGCTTGTGACCCTGATGAAGAATATATATACTTTATGGGGTCTGCCACGCCTCCTTCTGCCTGTTACATACATTTGCACAAACCTAATATACTCTTGCAGAGAGTATGAAAAAGGAGCTCTGCTCAACATATTTGCAACCGCACGCTTTTATTGTAATAGAAATTATAAGCTTATGGGCCTCCCATACAATTGCCGGTTTGCCGGTCTGTTTTAGCAACACGTTGCCCATTTCCATTCGCACACTTTCCTGTTTTACCATTTTCATAAGCGTCTTTTGTTGTCTCTGCGAACAGGACCGCCGCCACAGGCAGCCAACAATAATGGGTTGTAATGAAGTGCGGCAACGTTGCATGCATGTGGGAGCATTGCTAACTGAAAATCGGATACGTAAATAAGTATGAAAGTTAACTACGTAAATATGTTAAGTAATTTATAGCTTTCAACAAATTTGAATTTGTCAAGAGGTCAGAAAACACAATTGAAAAGCAATGTTATAATCAGATTTTAAAGTAACCAATATATTTATATATTAAACTATATTTTTAAACTATCAATTTTAACAATGCAATACATTAAATTTATGATTGATATATATGCTTACTTATTTCGTAACTATTGAGTAAGTGTAATATAAACTTAACATTAAAAATAGGAACAGTTGGGTGCTGCTGTGTGCAAGACACGTATATTAAATATAGGTTCTTTTTATACCCTTGGAGAGGGTATATTGTTTTTGTCACGATGGTTGTAACGCATTGAAGGAGGCGTTTCCGACCCCAATAATTATATATATTCCTGATCCTAATCTATCGTGATGAAACTTGGTACACATGTGTATTATCTGCACGCAGTTCATATGTTAAAATCGGCCGGATCAGACCACTATATCATAAAGCTCCCATAGAAACAATCTGTGCTATCTCCACTAAATTCTTCCTATATTCATTTAGTACTAAATCCCATGTGCAAACCACATTTCATCCAGATTGTACTACAATATCATATAGCTGTCATAGGAACAATCTGTTAAAAATTCTGAAAATGCTTAGTATACAAATTTGTAGTGTCTCTTGAACGATTTGAACCAAATTCTCGCAATATGCATTCTTTATCTTTTCTATCTGCTGACCAAATTTGATCCAGATCAGACCACTATATATCATATAGCTGCCATAGGAACAATCGATTAAAATACATAGTATGAAAATTGTTGATCTCTATTGAGCGATTTCATCCAAATTCACGCAATATGCATTCATTATCATTCTCATGCTCACAAAATTTCATTCAAATCGGACTACTATATCATTTAGCTACCTTTGGAACAATAAGTGATTAAAATATAAATAACGCAATAGGCGTGACTGCAAGGGTATTGAATCTTCGACTAGCCGAAGATAATCGTTTTTTCTTCATTTGTTTTTAATTAAATTTATATAATAGATAAAAGATATATAAAATAATAGATAGTTGTGAAAATAAATTTCTACAGAAATAAAATATTATATAGCTAGCTGGGCATTATTTCTCCACAGATTTTTGACTCAACTTTTGAGTTAGTCAAAGTTAATTAAATATTTGAAACATTTTTGAATGCATTTGCCATTAATTGTAGTTAACCACATACAAAATTGACTTAAAGAAATTCTAAAAACTTACAAAGAAGATTAAATCAAGTAGTTTTTCTTAATAGTGAAGTGAGGCAACAACGATTGACACTGATCTAGCGCCTAAGTCTTTTTGTGCAGAGATATAATTTGCAAAGCTTTTGAACGTCGACAGAAAATCTGTGGTGTTGCACGCAACAAGGGTGGCTTGGAGTTGTCGCTTTGGCTTAACGCAGTGCATTTGCTGCTTCTGTTGCTACTGCTGCTGCGCACCACCAATAGCAACAGCAGCAGTAGCAATAGCATTCCCACCCAAGTTGGCTTTGCCTACGCCTCGTTTAATTTTCAGCAACGATTTCATAATTTTAAACCCGTGCCGAATGCTCGAGCTTGCTCGGTCTCAGGCCTCGCGTCTAGTGGAAACGGATTCGGATTCACTCAGATTCGTTAGCGTGCGCCGTGTTCTGTGTACTCTGCCGTGCTGTGCTGTGTCCTGCGAATCCTGCAACTGAGCGAGTGCGGCATGCTACTGATGGTTTCAATGCTGGGCGTTCAGTTCATTTGATTGTTAACTGTCAACGACGGTAGTTCAGCGCCAGTGCCAGTGCCAGTGCCAGAAATCAAAGGTTCAAACTTCTCTAAAGCTTCTCATTAATTTCAAAGTATGTGCAGTTGCGATTTTTCCATATATATTTTTTTTAATATAGGTGATTTTTTAAAAAGTGAATACTTATCTTTGTGTTTAGATAATAAAAAGCACAATCTTAATCAATTTTGTTGAGTGTGGGCTTGAGTTTTCAAAGATCGTGTGGTGAGCGCGTGATATTGATATTAGAAACTAATAAAAAATGATAAAGTTAAAATTATTTACACGGTGAATATCCTAAAAAAAATTTAAAAAAAAAAACTTTGTAATATCTATGGAGACATCTTGCAAAGTTAATTGAAAACCCAAAATAACCTACTTATATAAACATAATATAATGCTGTCCTTATTTTCAGAAAAAAACGTCTAAAAATATACATAATATAATATAATTAAAATACTACTTTATATCATACATGTTTTAGATTCTCCAATAAGAGACCTGAAATAACTTTCTCTATTGAGTTTGCCTTAATAAAAGGTTTAAAAATGTTGTGTGCCCACACTTTATTGTGTTTATCTTTCGTAAAGGAATTACAAAAATCTAAAACCAATGACTAAAATAATTATAAGTTTAATAATTTAAATAACTGAAAGGAAATTATTATTAATTTTAAAGAATTTGCTCTAAAAAAATATCTGATTTTAAGCTATATTATACGAATTAATTAATCATTATTTTTGAGCAAATATTTATGTTTATGTTTATGTTAAGGGCCAATGATTGCTTATAAGAATCGTCTTCGATTATATGAAATTATATGCTCTTTTGTGATAAAAAGTCTTGGTTCTTTCTTCTTACCCCGTACTTAGAAAGAGTACAGGGGTCTAATAGGTTTGTTTGAATCGAAATGTGCTTAAGAAGTGGAAAAATTGGCACTAAAATAAATACGGGGGGTTTTAATGGAAAAGAGTTATTTTCAAAGTTTGGCATTATTTAGTTTTAACTTCAAATTAGATTAAAATAAAAAACTTTGTTTTTCTTAGAAATGTCTCAAAAAAATATCTAACCCCTTGTGACTAGTTTTTGTTAAAATCAAAGGAAAACTGTTTAAAATATACGTTAGCTTTGGCCTAAATCTGAGTGCTCTATATGGAGATTGGTAATTATTTATACATTTTGAGCAAACTTGAATTTTTATATTGTATCAAATAAAAAAGCTATTTTCAAAAAATGGAAGAATGGTAATTAAGTTCAGACCATTCCTTCCCAAGTAGAGCTAAGATCACAAGGTCTTTTATTCTTGTTTGTAGGCAAAGGAAATCAAAACCTTTGTAATGTTGGTTATTTCCATGTTAGCGTATTTTATAATCAGATAATGTTAAGAAGTTATTTACTAATCGACTTATCCAATAGTTTTTTACTTAATGTGTATTTTATGTGTTTTAATACCATTTGAGATATTTCTTAGCTAATCTTTGGATTAAAATGTAGTTTATAATTTCATTCAACCATATCATGTGTGCTCATTGTTTGACTATTGCTGTGAGCAACCACTGAACCAAATCTCCCAACTCGAAGGAGTCTATAAAATCAAACTGAACCCTTGTAAACAACCCGAAGCCCAATCTACAAAATTTGTGCAAATAAAGCGCATAAGCTGCAAAATTATTTAAGCATAAATCATACGAACGGTGATGCACTGAAGCGTCAAGGATTGCAATAAATACACAGAAAAAAATACTACTTTTACCTGAAAAGAAGGAAATTTACTGTTATATAAAATAATGTTAACAAAAAATAACAAAATATTTGATTGGAGTATAAAATTTATTTCCAAAATATTTGTTTAAAAAGTCGAATCTTAAATCAAGTACCTTATGGTAATGTTAAGAAATCAGCTTGAACTTAATTTTCGTCTAAAATTCAGCATTTTTTTTTACTCTGTACACTCTCAACACACATAGAAACACACCCCGACATGGGGACACATTCACGTCACTCATATCAATCTCACTGAGATGTCCTCGAAAAGGGTTCAAATCAAATTCGATTAGGACAACGATGTGTTGGCTCATACATGTGTTGTCTCACACGCTCTAAACTGAGACAGAGACAGGGAACAGGGAACATGAGCAAGGACACGACCATTGCCATGGTCAAAGTTAAATGTGAGTTTGTCAAAGTGTAAGGGGCGGAATGAAACGGGTATGTAACTGAAAATGGAGTGGACCCCAGTTCAGCTACACTTTCTGGAGTTTCACACATGCCAAAAAAGCCACAAGTGGCACATTATTTTAATTCACAGTCAAACGTTGTACCGTTTATACCGACATGTTCGTGCATGTTAATACTTGGAAAAAGAGCTGTGTTTGGGGTTACTGATGTTCTCACAACCGCGAAGGTGGCTGAAGTTATGGCGTAGAAATTTGTCTTTTTTGAGACCTAATTGGGCGCGTTTTTGTCGAGAGCGTAGTAGTGAGTTTTATATTTTATTTAATTTATCAATTTGATCGATATCAAGAATTTCCTCAGTCGCTTGATAAAGTGATTTATACATAGCTATGTATGTATGTATGTATAAGCTCTCTGTTTCTTGTTTTAGACCCGGTAAAAAAGAGTAGAGTGGTCTATTAAGTTTGTCAGCAGCGAAATGCACGTAACAGGCATTTGATCAGTCTGTCCGTATGAACACTTGGATTTTCCATATTACAACAGCTTGAGTTACCAAACTTATTATGAAAGTTCATCATTAGTGCCTTAATGTGTTCAATGTACTATCCATTGTAATACCTGGACACCGAATTAATTAATTAATTCAGGAATAAAACCAAAGAGTATTACGCCGACAGCAGTGCTCGACTGTACTTTTCTTCCTTGTAAGGACGAATATACTACGCTGAATAATTGTAATTTATGTACACTTGGTTTACCTATATTAGTCACGCTAATTATCAACCAAAGTGTCGTCTCAGTGGTAGATATGCACATTATTATTTTTCGTATGTGTATGTAAGCCAATAGTATGCCGTTCGAATCCCAGCACAGAGAGGCATTTCATTTATTTTTGTTATAAGTATAACCCAACATGATTATGTGTAAATGAAAATAATAGAAGCTATCTCAAGTGTAAGGCGTGGTGCAACTGGTAGGGTTGTGGCATGTTTTAGAACCTGCGTATGAGGGCGCAGGGTCAAATCCTTATAATTCCTATTGAAAATTTAAATTAATTTTAATTTGTGCAGCTGATAGGGTTGCGGGTTGTTGTTTGTGTGAGGTAGGGTTGTCGACGCGCTCGACTGTAACCTTTCTTGCTTCTTTAAAGTTCAAATTCCAATTTGACAGATTTAAAATATTGAGTTCTTGAACTAAAATTTAAAACAAATCAAATAATTTTATCAAATATAATGCAGATTAGACATTTATCTTATAAAACTTATCGAAATACCTTCTGATCAGGATCTTTGAGATCGGTTGAGATATAATTAGGAACCGCTGGTCATAAATTTTTGCACAAACTCGGATCAATGCTCTAAATTGACCGCTATTTTACACCCTTCAAAGTGATGGAACTGTTTAAAAGGGTTGCAGAACTGTATACACGATACCGAGTGACCTCTTAGATAGCTTTCGGCCTGCGGCAGGAGTGTGTCGTCTGTCAAAGAGCCCTGTTTGATGTGCTGTAATTATGTTATAAGGTTGTTCCCGTAAAATGAGATTTAAGTGTGTGGCAACTACGCAGAAGGATATCTGGTGAAGCAAACATCTGAGTTAATTTTAGGGTTGTCCGCGAAACCAGGGTAGTTTTGATTTATGGTTTAGGTATATACAGTACAGCTGTAGGAATCAATCAGTAGCCACTGTAAAGCACCACCAAACTCCATTAATAAATAAAACCGACTAATACCAACTACAGTAGCTATGAACTTTAATTGTTGAAAAAAGTTTTTATTTCTGTTTCCCACAAGACAAACACAAACAAGTTGAAGCTTGCAGCAGTTTTCAGTTTTCAGTTTTCAGTTTACGGTATTTGTTTTTGCTGCTGCTGTTGTTGCACTTTTGCCAGCTGCGCATTAATCTCAGCTGGAAAGTTGAGACGCTGCCGCTGTGTTGGCTAAGTTACCAACGTTGCCATTAAAAAGATGCTGCCAGCTGCTGATTGAATATTAAAATGCTGCCAGCAACTGTGGCAATTAAAGCTCTGCCGCATCAATCAGTGCGCGGCGCTTTGCAGTGGGTGGAGGTGGTGGCGAAGGGGGCGGGGTGGTGGCGGGTTTCTGGCATAGTGGACTTGCCACGCCTTAATTAGCATAATCTAATTTTAACTTTGTCAGAAATGATTCTTCTTTCACTGTTGCTCTCTTACCACAACGGCTGCTGCCAAAAAATGCAAAGCAACTAACGGAACGCAGCCAATTTACCCGCTCCCCGTCCAATTGCCCCGCCCACCACACTTGACGGAATCCCCATCCCCATAACCGCCCCCGAGCTCGCCTCTGAGCCTGCTCTGCCAAGGCCTGGCGACAGTTAAAAACTTTTATATTTTTACAACGAAATGAAAAAACAATAAAATAAAAAAGCAAAATTATACCAACAAGAACAAAAACAAGATGATGACAACAGCTATAGAGTCGCAGCCGCAGCCCCAACAGCAGTGGCAGTGGCAGTGGCAGAAGCAGAGCAACGCAGCGACAGCGCAGTTTGTTAAAAACTTTTTTTTTAATGCGAAAATGAAAAAGCAACAAGACGAGTTTGTCACAGGCATTGGGGATAGGTAAGTTTGAAGCGGGAAAGCACGTTGGAGGGGTAGTAGATGGAGGGTTAGGTGGTGTCGCTGGTTGAGCGTTTAGAATTGACAGCATCAGGATACAGGCACACGGTGGCAGCATCAAGTGCCTCAAACAGTTTGGCAGGCGAACACAACAATTGAGTTTGTTTCCCTTACTCTGAAAGTGTAACTGTATGTGTTAGGACTCTCTGCTGTTGTCTGCCTGTTTGTGTGTGTGTGTGTGTGGTTTGTGGGAGAAGCTAGGGTGGCCAGATGTTGAAACATTTAATTTGCTGGAATTTAGCGCTCCATATAAGCTTATTAACAGACTAGCGCAGGTGTGCGTGAGTGTGTGGGAGTGTTTGTGTACGTATTTGTGTGTGCCTGTTGTTAGTCAACTTGTTTTTCTATGCAAATTTGCAAGTGCCAAACGATACGTGCCTTTGTAAGCAGGCAATATTTTGACCATCTACTGTGGGGACTTTCATTTATTACTCTCAGACATTTTTGTTTGATTCGTATCAGAATTGGTTCGTATGTTTTTAGGTTTATTTATCCAATCTAAGAAACTTTTGAAGCATCGGAATTAAGAAGTAAGAAAGGCTACATTCACAATAGCTTTAATAGTTTTTGGCGCGGAACGGACTTACATTCCAAATTTTATGCCTCTAGCTGTTATAGTCTCTCAGATCTAGATGTTCATACAGAAGGACTGATAGACGGACATGTCTATATTGACTCGGCTTCTGATGCTGATCCAAAATATATATACTTCATGGGTTTGGAAAATTTTTTTTCTACCTGTTACGCACTCACTTATTTGTATAATGAAATATATAATACATATGTACTTGTTCTCTTGCTTGTTCTCATTGCAAAGATGTAGAAGGTTTTTTTTTATAATTTATAGTACTACTTTTCAAAGTAATTCTACTTTAAGCAACACGAAGCCATTTTTAAGGATATATGTACATTATATCTTGTTACGAAATTAAAGAATTAAGCAATCAATTATTTTAGTCAATATGTATTAAGTAAGTTGTTTTTTTGTAGGATGTTAGAATATGTTAAAAAATTTTTGTTTGTCTCTTAATCGTAATCGTAATAAGAAAAAGTTCTTCAACCAATAAACCGCAGATAATCTTTGTATATAAATCAGTTTGTTCTTACTGACTGACTGATCTATCACGCTACAGACCAAACCAACGATCCTGAAGACATGAAAATTTCACACACAACGTATATTTTTTCACTTTATCGTGAAATCAGACTGCGTTATACGAAATTTTAATTGGAAAGCAGTTATATTCGATGTCAAAGATCCAACTTTGATTAGTATGAGAAAGTTAGTTGTTTTAGTTAGTTAGTTGTAAATTATCGTCACACTGCAACTGACCAACTTTTGTTAGGATCACACTAATTCACCATACACCAGTCATATGAATTGCAGGTAAATAATACAATCTTTGGTGTTTTTTTTTTTATTTTAACTGTTGTTCCTTTACAACTGGAATAAAATTTATATTATTTACAATTAGAGTTTTAACTATAACTTGTAAGTGATACGAGAGATGTTTAGTTCTCTTTGTGACACGTCGGCTGCTTAGAGCTCTAAGCTATTGACAGAGCAAAAATCTTAGTATGAAAATGTTTTTTATTCGAATGATATCTAAAAAAACTCAAAGAGTTCATATTTATATGGTATCAACTTACATAGTTAAACCAAATTTGGTTACGAACAGAGCCGCAAGCAAAGCTGAGCGAATATTTGTAGTAATTAATCAACTTTTTAAATACGACCCAAAAATAATGTAAAATGTAAACAGCAACGCACACTATATTTTATTTCAGTACAATATTATTTGGGCAATTCAAAAATATTATGGGTATCGTTAATTTAAAAACCCTTCGATCTTATTAACTCTTTTAAAACTTTGTTCTAACTTAAAACTATTTTTTTTATTTCATGACTGTTTACTGTTTACAAATTCTTAGTCGGTAATACGGATAAACTGCGCCCGCGTTATTTTTTTTGCCCGTTTTTGCGCCTTTTTCTATAAATCGTCTTTGTTTAGACAACTTTTATTTGAGATGCTGACTTGCGAATGATCGGCCAGCTGTAATCCCATCCAATTTAGTGCCGCAGAAATGTCCTAGAAAGTTAATTGGAAATATGAAGGACTCAACAAAGAACGTTGTGGGCTCAATAAATCTTCGTTTAAACAAATGAAATAGAATGGTTTCAAGGTTTAAAAATTATAAAAATAAGTGGAAATAATTGCCTTAGCGAACTAATTCGAATGCATAAAGCTAAATTTATTTGTATTTTTTCATTTATGAAATATTGGCTTATATGGGGCGGTGAAGAAGGCGTGGTCAGATCGGTTATGCACTATGTGAATACTGTGAACACAAACTGTATCTGTATTTGTCTAATTTCTGTCAAAACTTTGGCAACTGTGGCAATAGGCCTCTTTTTAAAAGATGACTGAAGTTTGTCCGCAAATACTTCCTTACTTCTAAAGAGATTTTTATTTTGTTTGCATCTCATGGGCACAGACTTGACGATATTCTTTGCCAATAGTTTGCTAAATAAGTATAAAGACTTAGCAAAAGAGTGCTGTTTTTCAAACAATTTTCCTGGAAAAACTTCTGAATTATATGAACATTGAAGATTTTTTTAAAAATATTTTTTTTTTTTTTTGATATAACGGAACCTGCCCCTGCTACAGGTTATCTCCGGGGACGTTTTGCGGTGTCCACTCTACCGCCTAAGTAGTTCATCTAAAATTAAAGAATTTTTGACAAAATGGCGGCGATTCAAACTGAAAATTTGCGTTTTACCCTAATTTTAGACAAAAAAAAACGTATTCATTAAAAATTAAAAAGATTCGTTCAATCTCTAGATAACATAGTTCTAGTTACTGTGTTAAAATTTGAAACAAATCGATTTAGCCGTTTTTGAGTAATCGTGGTCACTAACTTTCAAAACATAGTTTTGAGAAACAGGCGTGTAAAGTTTCCCAAACGTTTTGCCGATGAGCAAATTTTCTTACCTGCTGTTAAATTTATGTGTGTAACTTCTAAATTAATGATCGGAGTGACTTAAATTTTTACAGTGTTTACCTAAATACAAGATGGGCCAAAAGAAGTCATCCGATGTTGTTTGTCTCTCATTTTTTTGGAAATGAAAAACTTTGTTTCTGTTTTTTGATTATGTTTATTTATTTTATTCGTCAAGTTGAGAAGATTATATCCGCGCAATGGGCGCCGTCACAATTGACTGCCATACGGGCTCGTATTATGGCATTTTACATCACTTTAGCGGGAACTTCGGGCGACAGATTCACGCACTCTTGTCGAATGTTGTCCTTGAGGGCATCCAGAGTCTCAGACTTGTTTACGTAAACTTCAAAAAACCCTACAAAAAAACGTATGGAACGATTAAATCGGGCGATTTTATAGGCCAGTGCAAATCGCCAAAACGCGAGATGAGGCGACCGGGGAACGCTGCCTTTAAAAATAGACACGATCATTCCGCGTTCTTGTTCGCTCCATGTCTTGTTCGCTTGTATTCTTAATGTGTCTAATCCACAAATGTCAAAACAGATTTGACTTTGGTCGAAATTTGCAAAAATAGGAGCATCTTCCAATAGGGTGATTTCTTTTGGCCCACCTTGTATATGTACATAAAGAATATGAAATTAAAAAAAATCGAATTTTTCAAAATTCTAACTAGATGAAACCCCTTGAAAACAAAAGGCGAAAGATAACAAAGGGTTTTTTTTTTTTATTGAATTCCATTTCAATGTGAATGTATGTATAATATTACTGTTTAGATTTATTATTTTCTCAAACTAAACAAAGATTTCAGAGCCTTTGCAACTTGAGTTGTATTATATATTCTGAATATTACGGCCGGAGAAACTCATGTCTTCTCTATTTAACGAGAACGCTTCCAGAAATGTCGGCTAAGTATAATGAAGACATTAGAGTTAATTTTGATGAGCAATTAATCGCTCTAAAAACATGTATAAAATGTAAAAATCAAAAATCTCATTGAGTTGTTTCGGATAAAATTAAATAGTCTTGCATCCAGTTTTCCAGAGGTAATAACAGAATGATTTTTTTATTCCTGGTCTTCCCAGAAAGAAGTTTTTCAAAATTAAATGTGTCAATAGCTTAGAGCTCTAAGCTGCCGACGTGTCACAAGTAGAACTAAACATGCTATGTCAAGTTCGAACCTGGATGTGGACTCTGTACCCCATCATCTCTCGTATCACTTATAACTTATAGTTATAACTCTAATTGCAAATATAAATAGTTTAATTCCAGTTGTAAAGGAACAACAGTAAAATTAAGTAAATAAAAATACCACTTTTAAAGGGGGTGCTTATTTAATTTGAATTGTTTTAATTTGGAAAATTTGTGTATAGACACACAATAGACACAGAATATCTTTATACTAAGTCTATTCAACCGATTATGATATAGTGGTCCGGTCTACTAAATTTTAAGATATGAACTGCGTGCAGAGAGAATACCAAGTTTCATCAAGATAGCTTTAAAACTGAGAGACTAGTTTGCAAAGAAACATACGGACATGGCTATATTAACTACGCTGTTGATGCTGATCAAGATTGGGTCTAAGTATGACTTAGTTTGAGTAACTTTTTTGTCTATTATTCTTATTCTAATTCTAATCGAAGTCACATTATATTAAAACTAATTTTTTGCAAATACACTAGTCTACGACAGTAAAACATTTTCCTTGTTTAAAAGTTTAGGTGAATGATTTTATTCTTTTGCTTTAAAAATGACAGAATAAAAATTATTATTTGCGTTCTCTGCTTTTTATGTACCCGTATAAGGTTTTTAGTGGTGCTTATTGGCTGAGTACACAAAGACTAAAGTCAGTTATGCAAATGGGCAATGAGAAATCACTTTTAATTGCCGTTAAAATGAATAAAAGCTCAACTCCTTGAAAAGGTACCTAGCAGCAAGATTGCATGATTGAAACTGGTGGCAACTGCGGAAAAGGGAGGAGTAGACTCTGCCACTGCCACAGTGGGCGTGGTACACGACACAGAACACAGTCGAGATGGAGACGTTAGTGAAGACAATGCAAATGTAGACATAAATCTTGAACAACGTCTTGCTCAAGTCAACAACAGAATGAAACTTAAACTCAAACTACAGTTAACAGCAAAAGTAAAACTAATTTTATATGTAAGCCAGTGTTTAAAAGATGGTTGGCTATGTATTTAATTTGATTAATTAAATAAAATCATTTGTTTTGAATTAGTGCATGTGGAATATTTGAGCGCAATGTCAATGCGTGTATGCAAGCGAGACAGAAATATTCAAGCACATTTTCGAACGTTTACGCTGCATGTGTGGCAAACGCGGACGCTTGCAGTGCCGACTTTAAATGTTAACTTTTCTGATTTATAAAAAGAATGAAGGGGAATGGAAGTGTGAATCTAAGTGTATGTCGTAAAACCATTAGGGGTTTCATCTAGTTAGACTTTTAAAGAATACATTTTTTTTAAATTTCATATCTTATCCATGGAGTTTGTTTTTTTATATTGTAAAATGAATTTGTTTTATATTCATTGCTGTGAATATTTGCTGTTTAGTTTGTTTTTTATTTTTTTCTAAGTCTCTGCCAAAATGAAGTACAAAGAAAAGGCTGATAACACATTTTGAAATGAAAAAATTCAAGTTAAAATTGATTTTGTCGATTCGATTCTAGGGTTAATGTACATATATTTATGTAAACACTAAAAATTTCAAGTCGGGCCGATCATTACGCATAAATGTAACAGCAGGTAAGAAAATTTGCTCATCGACAAAACGTTTGTGAAACTTTACACGCCTGTTTCTCAAAACTATGTTTTGAAAGTCGGTGACAACGATTACTCAAAAACGTCCGAACCGATTAGTTTCAAATGTTTACACAAAGACTAGAACTATATTATCTACAGATAATTCGAAGCTTTTTAATTTTTAACGAATACTTTTTTATGGCACTATTAATGGGCAAAATTATGGTAACAACGCAATTTTTCAGGTTGACTAACCGCAATTTTTAAAAAAAAATTTTATTTGCCAATTCTTTCGATTAATTTATAGATTATAGAACTCACTATCATAATCCCTTTGATTTTTTCATTTGAGATAAGCCACTTCGACGGTAGAGTGGTCACCGCAAAACTCCTTTTTTAAACAAGAAAGAAAAGTACAGTCGAACACGCCCGACCGTATAATACTCTCTGCGTTTATTCCCAATTATAATACTTAAATCGGTATTCAGACATTACAATAGATAGTTCTTGTATTAGAATACGTTAAAACAAAAAAAAGATAAGCATAATCAAGCATACATGTGTTTGTCTGTATGTACATACAAATTCGTTTGACGTTAAATGTATGCACATACATATGTGTGTATGAATACTATTGGTCGGCACGACTAGCGCTGTCTCTCTCGCGCTCATTGCTTTAGAATAAAATCTTTGTTGCTGCATTGCTTTCTTGTTTATGGTCGGATTCTTATGAAACTTTCTGGAGAGTTTGACATGATACGTCTTCAAACGAATCATAAATAACAACACTGTACGATAAGAATAAATGCTTTAAAAACGGCATGCAAGTTTGAAATTTACTTTTATTTCTTGCGGAAAAAGGGGGCGTGGCAGCCCAAAACTTTTGATGTCATTGGATTTATGCGTCCTTTAGGAACACGTGTACCAAAATTGGTATTCCTAAGTGCCATAGTTACTGAGATATTAACCGAAAACATCTATTTTTTCCGAGGTATGTCTAGTTTTTTGCTCATTGTGGGCGAATGGGGCGTGGCATCGAAAAAAAAAAAGATTCTTGTATTGACTGACTAAATATCGAGTCGATAGAGACCAAATTCAAACTTGTAGCTCTTACCATCTCTGAAATCTGTTTGTTCATACGGACAGACAGACAGACAGACGGACAGACGGACAGACGGACAGACAGACGGACAGACGGACATGGTTATATCGACTCGGCTTGTGACGCTGATCAAGAATATATATACTTTATGGGGTCTGCCACGCCTCCTTCTGCCTGTTACATACATTTGCACAAACCCAATATACTCTTGCAGAGAGTATAAAAAGGTCATCGGGGATCACGTGCAAGCACTTTATATCAAAAACAAAAAAAAAAAAATATTTTTTTTTTAAATCTTCAATGTTCATATAATATGTGTACAATTTTTTAAGGAAAATTTTTTTGAAAAACAGCAGTTTGAAGGGATTTTAACTATATGAAACCCCTAAAAAAAATTTTAAAAAAACTTTTCAAATTTGCATGCCGTTTTTAAGGCATGTTCTTTTATTCAGACTAATTACGTCAAACAATCCTGAAAGCTTCATAAGAATCCGGTCATAAACAAAAAGAAAACAAGCAACGAAGTTTATATTTGAGCGCAATGCCAATTCATGAGTGCAAGCGAGACAGACGCAGTCCATGCAGACCATGCTTGACTGTACCTTCTTTATTGTTTAAGTACGGGTCCATTAGTTGCTTTTTCTGTACATATAAAGTTACTGTACATTTTATATTTTTACTTATTATTTTATATATTTTACTATATTGAGAGTTACGTTACAAATATAATTTGATGACCTAATTTGTAATTAACAGCTCTCGCTGATAGGGCCTTTGACTATGTACAAATTATATTTACTAAGACCTAGTATAATGAGTAAACATAGGTTTTTGTTTTTGCGCATAATCTTATTGTTTCAATTACATACATATGTACAATTTTGTTTTATTTGAAATGAAAAAATTTGGCTTCTTTGAAAAATTTTATTATAATTTAAATGTTTGAATTGATAGGGTGAGAAAGGAAGGTTAAAGGAGATGAGTTGCAAAAGTATTTGGTCCAGAGATAAACCAAGCATTTTATTATTATATGTTCTGGGATAAGGGTTATAATACTGGCAAAAGGGAAAATGTAGTCTTAGTCTTATAAATTTAACTTGTATGTTTCTTGGTATTTTATAATAGACAATATCTTTTAAATAATGATAAGGACTTGTATTTCCTGTATTAATATATTGGTATCATCTAGAAGTTTCATTGAAACGATTAAGTTTGTTATTAAGTAGATTTGTTTTTATGGTTCTATAGATGTCTGCAATGTTGTGGTTTATAGTTAATATTGAAGGATATTTAGATAAGGTTTTGGCTTGTTTGTCAGTTAGTTCATTTCCCTGAATACCTTTGAGTCCAGGGATTCAAAGTAGCGTAATTTTTGGATAGTATGACATTAATAAAGTTCTTATAGAGGCAGGATGGTATGTATAGTTTTCGGTGTTAATGATAGCATGAAGCGTGGAATATGAATCTGTACAAACAACAAATTTTCCGGTTTTTATTTTCGTATATTGCTATAATTTCAGCTGCGAATATGGTAGTAATCCTATTTTTAATGTATGTTTTTAAGTTGTAATGTCAAAGGAACTTGGCGATACAGAGGCTTAGACAACGGTCTGTATGAACTAACTTCTGTTTTGTTTGCGTTAGTTTTATTAATGGGTATAACTAAGCTGGTTTTTTTTTTATTGTTGAGGTATATACTTGTGGATTATATAATTTAAAATGATGAGTTTGCTATCATGGGATAGGGGATTCTATAAATGCCTGGTGTGTGTCCTTTTAGGCTAGAGATTGCAGAGTCGAATTCTATGTGTGAGATGTCAGTTTAAATTTGTTGTGCCGTACGAGGGGGATAAACAGTGTATGTATATGTTGTATTTTATTTTTTGTTGATGAAGGTTTAAGAAGAGTTTGTGTCTTTTGATTGCTTAGACCAACAAGCTCCAAAGTATTGGATGGTGTTATAGGATCAGATATTGGTAAGGATGTGTTGAAGTTGTCAATAATAAGCATGTTCTTCATGTTATTCAGTCCGCAAAGTTTTCTTATATTAGACGTGGATTTTAGATGTGGAAGTTTGAGGTTGAATATCTAATGTGAATTCTTTGAGTGATTACTTTTTTAATTTGTTTAGCGGAGAAAGAAGATTTTTGTATTACGATGATTGGCTTTTCACATCAAAATATTGCACGATAAAATAAAAGGATCTACATGTTGGGAGAAAATTTCCTTTTTATGCAACGTTCTTCTGTAGCATGATCAGGCATGATTGCATATGCTATTTATACTTAAATTTGCTATATATCGTATTGTATTACATATATTTTCTATTGCTTTAGAATGAAGGACACGACCGGCAATACTGCAAATAACAGCCTCACCAACAACAACTGCAACAATGGCATCAACAACAATACTAGCAGCTTAACGTCGCCAAGTTGTGGCACAGCCGCAGTTCCAGCTACGCCTGCAGCAGCACAGCAAGCAACCGCAACGAATACGGGACAGCAGTCGCTGCAGCAGCAGCAGCAACAGCAACAGCAATCAGCTGGTGCACAGCAGCTGACGCCAAGAAAGAGCAACATTCACGAACTGCGCAATCAGGACTATGTTAGCCGCCTTATGGCTGCCACGCCCCCCTATTTGTACTCAGCACCGGTTGGACCGAATAATTATTTTTTCAGCGATATGTTGCGGTCGCTGGTGCAAACGCGCAACAATGAAACAGCACGTGTGTTGCAGCTGCAGCAGCAACAACAGCAGCAGCAACAACAACAGCAGCAACAGCAGGCAGCATTAGTGCGACGTTCCCGCAAAAGATCCTGGTCACACCGTCCGTACTATGAGCAGCTGCGAGAGCGACGCGAAATCGCTTCCGAGGAGAAGCAACAGCAGAATCAACAGACGAATACGGCGACAACAATAACCACTGAGAAGCCACTGGAGCTGACCAACAAGTCGGCTCCCACGCCCACCCACACACCCACGCTTACAACTACGCCTACACCAACACCCATACCCTACACCTATACAAAACTGGAGACCAAGTCAATGGCCAAGGCAGCGCTTGGAGGGGCCGTGGACAATACTTTGCAGGATAATACACCGCCGGCAGCATCTTTGCCCCCACAGGATCTGGTGCTGCCACCACCGCCACCTGTGTGGTATCCACCTCTATACGCACCCTATGGCATCGATCCACTGCACTTTTTTATTGACTTGCGCGTCTCGGGGCACATCTACGATCGCAAAAAGGAAAACGTCTCTCCTCTCTCCAATAGCAACAGTAGTAGTGCTACGGCAGCGGGGACTGGTGCCTTGCTGTCCGCAGAGGATTCATCAGCTGCTGCTGCTGTAGCTGCAGCTGCAGCAAGTGGTCTTGGTAGTAATAGTCTACTGGGCAAGCAACGTCATGGATCGGCTTTTACCGTACCCATACCCAAGTCAGCTCAAAGTGATGCCATTAATTTATGCGCCAATGGCAGCAGTGCTGCGGGCGATGCTTCCGGTCAAATTGGTGGGGTACCCATACTGGGAAAGTTTGAACACTATGCCAAATACTATGATCTTGGCGAAAGCAAGGAGAATCAGCCCTCGGCTAGCACTGCGGCTGCAGCAGCTGCCGCAGCCGCTGCGGCGGCAAATCTATCCAAATCAGGAGCTAGTTACATGTTACAACATCTTCCACGACTGTACAGTCAGTTTGCGGCTCAACAGGAGGCCGCAGCAGCAGCAGCTGTAGGAGACCTGGATGCCAAGTCCGAATCGGCTTCAGCCTGTGCCGATCTCTGTGATGAGAACTCGATGGGTCGTGGCTCTAATGATACGACTGGTGCACTTCTTGAGAATAACAGTCTTCAAATTGATCGCGATATTGACGTGGAGATCATTGATTCTATCAAATATCGGACTGACGGTGAGAGCAGTCGCTGCTCCAGCAACGATGAGGCATCTGTAACGCAAATCGATTAAGTTCCTGGAGGTCTACAATTTCAAATCACTGTTTAATGTAAAATTTCAATAAACAAGGCATTTGTCTTATATTATATACATATAATTATGTTTCAAGTTTATGATTAACTTCAGCTGAAAAATTTTAAAATTCATGATGGAGATTGAAAGATGTTGCTACGATGATTTGATACCGCGTATTTAAAACATGTAAATGACAGACTCATTAAAAGGATCCGACCGTTCACCTCTGTGTCTGTTTGTCTTTCTGATACTTTAAAAGCCTTATTTGGCACGTAGTTTCACCAGAGTAGGTTGTATAGCATCTGGTGATCGAATATATATCTCTTATAGATTTTTTCAAATCAGTATAATCCAATGAAAAGACAGCATGACAGGTCGGTAATTTAGATAATCAACAATTTACATGCAAAGTGTGCGTCATTGGATTACCCGTTCTTAAGTGAACCTTTGCATTTGAATAGACTGATTGGAATTGTCTTGGTTCTACTTAATTCATCTCTTTGTCCTTATGTATTTATACCCTTGCAGAGGGTATATTGTTTTTGTCATGATGTTTGTAACGAATTGAAGGAGGCGTTTCCGACCCCATAAAGTATGTATATTCTTGATCAGCATCAACAGCCGAGTCGATATAGCCATGTCTGTCTGTCCGTCTGTTTCTATGCGAACTAGTCTCTCAGATTTAAAGCTATCGTGATGAAACTTGGTGCACATGGGTATTCTCTCAGTATGCAGTTCATATGTTAAAACGGCCAGATCGGATCACTATATCATATAGCTGTCATAGGAACAATCGGTTAAAAATGCTGAAAATGCTTAGTATGAAAATTTTCAGTGTCTCTTGAACGATTTGAACCAAATTCTTGCAATATTCATTTTTTACCGATTTCCATCAGCCGACCAAATTTTATCCAAATTGGACCACTATATCATATAGCTGCCACAGGACCAATCGATTAAAATGCTTAGTATGAAAACTTTCGATGTCTATTGAGCGATTTTATTAAAATTCACGCAATATGGATTCGTTTTCATTCCCAATATGTTGACTAAATTTCATTAAAATCGGACTACTATATCATATAGCTGCCATAGGAATAATCGGTTGAAATGCTTAGTATGAAAATTTGCATTCTCTATTGATCGATTATAGCCAAATTCACACAATATAAATTCGTTTTCATTCCCTATATGCTAACAAAATTTTATTCAAACAGTTTATATCATATATCATATAGTTAACATAGGAACAATTAGTGATTAAAACAAAATGAAGGCAACATGCTTGACTGGAAGTGTATTTAATCTTTAATCTTTTTTTTTTATTATATATGATATAGTGCACAGATTAGTTGGCAAAAGAATAGCATTCATATATCCTACATCCATTTATAGTGTACATACTGTAAATATGCTTTCAAAAGTAGTAACATCTCTTTCTAATATACTTCATCTTTGTTATAAGACTCATATTCATGTGTCGTTAATTGACGTCGCATTAACTGCTGGCGTATCATCCTTCAACGTCCCCACACTCTCTCTCGACCCATTCCAGTATAATTTTAACTGTCATCCAACTACGCCTCAAAGTATGCAACGGCAAAAGTAATTTCATAAATCATTTGACGCCGTCATCATCCGCGTTGACTGCCTCAAGGCATTTTTTAAATCGTCGTCGCGGAATTGTCGACATGCCACCCGTCTTCCCCGACACCCCCCACAAGCAAAGCCACACCCTCATTCTCCCAACCACAACACCCATTTTAGTCCCTTTCGACTATCTTTCATTTCCCCAACTGTCGTTGCATTACACGCCTGACTACGCTTTGTGTAAATTAAAACTGCTGCCGGCTGCCACGCCCCAACATCCCCATCAGCCCCCCACCCTACCTACTCTTTGATACAAGAATTGCGACTGCGAGTTTTTCCTCTTGTTTTTCATGTTCTTTATTTTTTTATAATTTTTTTTATTTGTATTTTCATTTGCGTACAGGATATTAATTTTTACACCATTCATTGATTTTGTTTGCGCGTGGGAGCGTAATGAACATGCATACGATAGGAGAGTTCGCTATTGATCAAATGTTCGTGGCAACAGGCCGCCTTACGCGTTTGTCGGTTCGTTTCCGTTTCCGCTGCACTTGTCGTTTCAACTGCTGCTATATGACTATACTTAAAATATTTAAAAAGCTACATATAATATTGTTCGAAATTTTTTGAACCTAGGATCAAATACTTTAATAATAAAGTATAACATTTCGAATAAGATTTTGGTTTGATAGGCGAAACGGTATTTATACCTATTACTAGTGCAGTAAAAGGGTATACCCTAAACGTTGGAATGTATGTAACAGGGTAAAGGAGGCGTGACCGACCCCATAAAGTATATATATTCTTCTTCAACATCAATAGCTGAGTCGATATATCCATTTACAGATTTACACAATTTTACAAGCTTGCACATTTTTAGTTAGGCAAGTCGAATTCAGTGTGTCTTCTATCTCTTCATTTGCCTACTGCGCGCCAAAACCAATAAAGCATTGATGCAGAAAAACTGCAGTAGCAGCCAATCAAGATAGAAATAAAAGCCGAACGTTAGAGTGGGCATAAAGGGATGTGATGGGACAATGTTCACTTAAAGCATCGATAAAAAACGCTAAAATCGACTTGTTTGATTTATGAGTGCTCCGCTCAAAAGCTAAAGAATGTCTGTTGCCTAGGGTCTTTGGGGATTGGGGACTATTTCCATCATTTTATTGTATAATCGTAATCAAAGTAAGTACTTGACAGAGCAGGAGCTCCCCAGAGCATCGAAGGAAATTGAAATTCAACCTAATTGCGGGAAATTTGCAACGCAACTTAGCAGCTGACAGATTTTGTCTTGTTACTTGGGTTTTTGGCTTTTCTTGGTTCTTGGATTCATAAATCTTAGCTGTAGCTCATAATTCATGCAGCACTCGACGATTGGCAGCCCTGGAGTGGGCAGACCGCTACTTAAGGAGCCTTCATTGGGTGGGAGATGATGTCCTGGCTGCGACAATATGCTCAACTTGCGCCAAAAAAGTTTTACCAATGACAAGACGAGGCAAAAGACAACAAAAAGGGGAAACCTCCTTAGCTGCTCCACAGCGTACAAAGCATGCAAACGATTTGGGGTAGCAATGTGGGGTTGAGCTAACAATGCTGGAACTCTAGAAAGCATTTCTGAATTTTTTATTCTTTTCCTTCCTTTGAGTGAAGGACAGCACAAATTATATAAATTCCATGCTGCATGGGCGTTTCAACTGCTTAAAGGTTTTCTGTAATTGACGTATTTGTTTATTTGAGCTAATTTCATTTGCCTAAAATTTAAATTGAAATATTTATTATGCTACCGTAAACTCTCTTTATAAGCAATCCTTATAAAAGCAACATTCTATTGTAACAAAATCTGCATTAGCAATTTTTTTCATTCCAAAAATTTTTTATAAGCAACCAAGGTTTCAGTTTATACTCCCTGCAAAAGCATTGGGTTTGCGCAAATGTATGTAAAAGGCAGAAGGAGGCGTGGCAGACCCCATAAAGTATATATATTCTTTATCAGCGTCACAAGCCGAGTCGATATAGCCATGTCCGTATAAACAAACAGATTTTAGAGATTGCAAGACCTACAAGTTCGAACTTGGTCTCTATTGATTCGATATTAGTCGGTAAATACAAGAATTTTTATTTAAAACCCGACACACCTCGGAAAAAATCTAGGTTTTTGGCAAATATCTCAGTAACCATGGGACTACCAAATTTGGTGGGCAGTTTCCTAGAAAGAGCATAAATCCATTGTCATTTAAAATGTTTGGCTGCCACGCCCCCTTTTTCCGTTAAAAATTAAAAAACTTGTAAGACTTACATGCCGTTTATAAGGCATTTTTATACCCTTGCAGAGGGTATTTTGTTCTTGTCACGATGTTTTTAATGCATTGAAGGGGGCGTTTCTGTCCCGATAAAGTATATATATTCTTGATCAGCATCAACACCCGAGTCGATATAGCCATGTCCGTCTGTCCGTCTGTTTCTATGCGAACTAGTCTCTCAGTTTTAAAGCTATAGTGATGAAACTTGGTACACATGTGTATTCTCACTGCAGTTCATATGTTAAAATCGGATTACTATATCATATAGCTGTCATAGAAACAATCGGTTAAAAATGTTGAAAATGCTTAGTATGAAAATTTTCAGTGTCTCTTGAACGATTTGAACCAAATTCTCGCAATATATATTATTTACCATTTTCCATCAGCTGACCAAATTTTATTTGGATCGGACCACTATATCATATAGCTTTCATAGGAACAATCGGTTGAAAGGCTTAGTATGTAAATTTTCAATGTTTATTGATCGAATTCACACAATGTGCATTTATTATCATTGCCTATATGCTCACAAAATTTTATTCAAATCGGAATACTATATCATATAGCTTCTGTTGGAACAATTAGAGTCTCTAATTCGGCTAGCCGAAGATAACCTTTTTTCTGGTTTCAATTCCATTTTAAAATAAAAATTTTTAAATAAGGTACAATCAAATAATAATTATGAACCACTATAAGTAGGGGGTCTTTTGCAGTCGGTTCGCTCGACTGTAGCCTTTCTTACTTTTTGTTTTTTTTTTGTTTCATCGTGTTTTAATGCAAGTACTATCCATTCTAATACCCGGATACCGATTTTAGCATTATAATCGTTAATAAAAACGACCTTTTTCCATAAGAAACAAAATAATTTTCAAATTCAATTTAAGGCAGTTGTGCTTATCGTACAGTATTGTTATTTAAGATTCGTGTGATGACAAATCATATCGAACTATTCTGAAAGTTGCATAAAAATTCAACTATAAACAAGAGATTTACCACGTAACAAAGCTTATGTTTAAGCCTAATGTCAATGCATGCGAGCGAGACAGAAACATTCAAGCACATTTTCTAACTCTTTCGCGTTTCGTTTCGGGCAGCAGCGCTGCCCGCAGACGCTGACCGTGCCGAGCAATCGTAAACTTACACACATAAAGTGGTTCCAACGGCAAATCGGACAAGAATTTTTAATTTTTTTAATGTCTTTTTATTTAGGATTATATGTTTCAAAATAAGTTTCAGTATTTTTTCTTAATACTATATAATAATAATTTTTGAAAAACTTAACAAAAATTTCACAATTTAGACCCTTACGTTTTCATTATTTTAAAAACCCAAATAATTTTCCAATTCTTGAGCTCAATGCAAAATCGGACAAAAACAAAACATATTAAAAAAAATTTAATATTTTGTTGCATATCCCTTATTAGCAACAACAGCCTGCAAACGATTTGGAGTTAATTTATGCAAATTGCGGCAAACCTCTGGCTGCTAATAAAGCCTTTATTAACTCTTCAAGTTTGTTGTACCGCTGTTGGTACACTTTCCGAACTAATACCTCCCAAAGATTTTCGATAACGTTTATATCTGGGCTTTGAGCAGGCGTTTGAATTAATTTTGGGCAATTATGTATAAGCCAGAGCTTAGCTACCATTGATGTATGCTTGGGGTCATTGTCTTAGTAGAAGGCAAAGTCCTTTAAGATCCCCAATTTCTCAGCACTCTACTTAACGTTATTTTTTAATATGTCGAGGTAGCCAAACTTATCAGTGATTCCATCGATAAAATGTAGATTGCCTACCCCCACGCTTGACATGCAGCCCTATACCATCACAGAGCCTCCACCATACTTTACTGTGCCTTTCGTGTTTTTGGGTTCAAATGCAGTGTTTGATTTACGCCACACATACAGTCAAGGAAAAAAGTCAACATACAGCACAAATTTTGCACGATTTCGGTTTTTTGAAATGAAACTTAAAAAAGTTGATATGCCATTATTTGGAGTCTTACTAAATAAGTTCATAATTAATTTAACAAAGATAACAACAAAAACATAATAAATTCAGTGGAAAAAGTCTGCATACGGGCTTCAAGACCTTGTATTCTAGCTTAAAATTAATTGGTATATTTATATTTTTTGAACTTTTAATACCTTGTCGGTCCACCATTGGCATCTATTACAGCCTGTAGTCGACGGGGCATCGATGCCACCAAATTTTCAGTTGTTGTGGGAGGAATTTCGGCCCAGGCTCGAGTTAGGGCTGTTTTTAGGCTCACCCGGCTGCTTATGTCGTATTTTCGAACCAATCTTTCCAAAGTGTCCCAAAGATGTTCTATTGGGTTTAAGTCTGGTGATTTTGGAGGTGATTTAAGCTGTCTGGGGGCAAAGTAAAGCAACCAATCACGGACAACATGTGCAGTGTGCTTTGAATCGTTGTCCTGTTGGAAGATGCAACTGCTTCCCAGGCGCAATGTGTCCACCGATGCTTTCATATGTTGTTCAAATATACTTTTATATTGAAAGCGATCAATATTCCCTTCCACAAACACCAAATGGCCGACTCCAGATGACGCCATAG
Source organism: Drosophila parthenogenetica (assembly GCA_035047505.1). Classification (NCBI taxonomy): domain Eukaryota; kingdom Metazoa; phylum Arthropoda; class Insecta; order Diptera; family Drosophilidae; genus Drosophila; species Drosophila parthenogenetica. Next base: position 2,742,614 of record JAWNPM010000168.1, on the reverse strand, counting down.
CACCGCAAACCATTACACTACCGCCGCCATGCTTAACGGTTGGTACAATATTTTTGGGGTCAAGAGCGGTGTTTGCCATTCTCCAAACTTTGGAACGACAATCACTTCCGAAAATGTTGTATTTACTCTCATCAGTAAATAAAACGCGTTTCCAAAAGCTCGCATCCTTATTTAAGTGCGATTTAGCGAATTCTTGGCGCAATAACCGGTTTTTTTCGGAAATTAAAGGTTTCTTTCGAGGAACTCGGCTCTTGAAACCATCCTTGTGCAAAAAATTGTCAATTGTTTTGGGATGCACAATGACTCCTAAACACTTTTCGATATGTTCCGCCAATTTCAGTGCACTTATTTTGGGGTTTTTTTTAACTTCCTTGAGGATGCTTCTCTCGTCACGATCCGATAGCTTCTTTGGCCTATCTGTTCTCTTCTTGTTTTCAACGGAATCGTTCTTCTTGTTGTTGCGAATTATAGTCTGGACCGTCGAACGACTTAATTTAACAATATCCGCGATTTCACCATATGATTTTTTATCATTTCAAAGGCTAATTATTAATTTTCGAACAGAAGACTGAATTTCCTTTCTTTTTTCCATTTTCGTTGTAATAAAATCAGCATACTTCCTGTCTACTCAATACTTTAACTTTATACACAACGAAGGTAGGAGTCAAAATAGTAGGTGATTTCCCTATTTTACATTCTATTAATTGAATTATTAAAGGAAATACATTTTACCATCCGAGCCATGCAAGTTAAATTTGCTTTCATCAGTAGACAAATTCTTCAAATAACACTGTTAATCAAACAAAATTACTTATTTAGGTCAGGAACTGCTAACTTACATGATTCCAAAAATCATCTGTTTTTAGCAAATATTCAATTGCAACCTTAACCCTAAATGCATTGTTCTTAGGGCTTATAAAGAGTTTCTTCTTTGCAATCCGGCCATGATAGTCAAAGCGATGCAAAGTATTACGCACTGTGTTACCGCAAACATCCTTCCCAATGCGATTTTTAAGCGACAACCTCAAATCCTTTGCGGTTTTAAAGAAATGAACCTTGATTTCTTTCAAAATCGACCGCTCTTCTCTAGAGTTTAGGCGCTTTCTTTTTCCTCCTGGCTTTTGTTTATCAGGCTTTTTTTTATCGTGAACTGTGGATTTTCTTCTTCCGAAAAGTTCAGATATCTCCCTAACGGGTTTTCCATCAAAATGCTGCATTAAAGTTATTTGTCTTAACTCAACACTTCTTTGTTTGCCATTAGGAGTCATTTTGCATAAAAAAACTTTTTTAATTGTCACTTTAGTGAACGTACAAATATGAAGCAATACAAGTTAAGCCAAAATTTCAAATTCCAGGAAAAAACGGTTATTTTGCGTGCAGGCTTGCTTTGTCTGATTTTGCAACCTCTCGAGCTCTTATAGTTGCTGAGATCCTTTTGTTCATACAGACGGACGGACAGACGACGGACGGACGGACAGACGGACAGATGGACAGACGGACATGGCTATATCGATTCGGCTGTTGATGCTAATCGAGAATATATATACTTTATGGGGTCTGCCACGCCTCTTTCTGCCTGTTACATACATTCCAACGACTACAATATACCCTTGTACTCTACGAGTAACGGGTATAATAAGTGAGATTAACTTAATTTATAATGGTCACAGGAGCAATTGTGAAAAGAAAAAAAAATTAGAGTCCAAATAAAAGTTACAGAAATTAAATACAAATACAAATACAATACAGTAAATACAAGATGATACTATCGATAGATGCCAAAAATAATCGATAGTGCCGCAAAAAAGTAAATATTCGATACCTCGATAGTGTCATCGATATTTTCCCAGCTCTAATAAGCGATCGAATGGAACGAGTAAAAGGTATTTTAGAGTCGGCTCGCTCGACTGTAGCCTTTCTTAATTAATTTACAACTTCAATTTGTTTTTGTTAATTTATAATAATTATTTTTCAATCATTGCACGATTTGCAGAAACATACCGATAGCGATTTACTAACGCATTCGATTAATCTGTAAACAAGCAATCGATTGATTATCCAATGAATTCTGAGATCATTTACAATACATTCAATTTGAATGTTCAAACATCGTGACATCCATGCAGATACAAATGTTAAATGTATGGATTTGAAGAAATCGTACTTAATTTATATTGGTGAGATTTGTACACCCTTGTTTTAATTTAATACATTTATTTAAATACTATATTTGAAATGTGTCAAAAAGTAAATTCATTTTTACATCTCCACATTGAGCATATTCTATGCATTTATCTCAAATAAATAAACTGTTATTTTTACAAGTATTACAAGCAACGAAATATATACTGTTTTCTCATCACACACAAATAAATGTCTATGTAGTAGACATGATTTTATATGGACGACCCACAATCATTGTAAAAATTTACAACTTCGATAGTGCCGCCATCTATCGTAGTTGCTGTCACTCAGCATCACTCCAACAAAATGCATTATGGCGCCATCTAGGGCAACGTTTTAAATAGTGTGCAAACTGCTGTCTGAGTAGAGCTTTCAACTCGGGAAAACAATATTTACAATTAAAAAATGGCAAAAGCAAAGTCAAACAAATTTAAAAATATCAAACTAATCATATAATTTGTGAACAATGGATTTGACGTTTTGATTAATCGATAAAATATTAAAGATACATCCCACTCAAACATCGGATGGCAATATCGATTGATTCATTTTGCCAGCCCTCGCTCTAGTGTATGTGTGTGCATGCACACAACTAGCTTTAACCGTTAGGCGCGTTGACGCAAAAAAGAAACTAATTTTGCCGACTCATTTGATTAGTTTTATTGATTTCTTTAATTTATCGTACTATGCTTACATCACTCCTTACATGCATATTGTTAAGCTGTCTAGTCCGCTGCCGAAGTACCACAATAAACGACGGCTGTCCTACCCTTGGCAATGGTGACAGCATGTCGCAGACCCAACTCTTGGATCGTCTTACCCATGGCTGCCGTTATGATCGCCTCGAGCGGCCGCTTACATACAGCGAAGACGGTACCCGTCTTCCAGTGGATGTGTACATGCGAGCATATATATATTTCATGCAAAATCTAGAGGCTCATGATCTACAGTTCAAAATATTCGCATTGCTCCAGATGCGCTATCTGGATCCGCGTCTTAACTTTCGCAATGTGTCTCCCAAGCGATTACAACCCATTCTGGGTGAGCAGCAACTGCGCGATTCCCTTTGGATGCCACATATATTTCTGGCCAACGAGCGTGACTCCAGCATTCTGGGTAAGTGGTCAAAATAATAATCCTAAAGTGTTTCACATGGAAGAGTACTTGCATACACAGGCACTACAGAGAAGGATATACTAACATCCATATCGCCGGATGGGACAGTCATTATGTCGACTCGTATAAAGGCCACACTCTATTGTTGGCTAAACTTGAAAAAATTTCCATTTGATGAACAGCACTGCTCTACAGTATTGGAGAGCTGGATGTACAACACTTCAGAGTTGGTGCTCCACTGGGAACAAAAGCGTCCAATTACTTACGATCCCGAGTTACACCTCACTGAGTTCCTTATCAAGCAATCTTGGTCCAACGAGACTGTCATCAATGCTGATCTTAGCGATCTTCGGCATGGTGCCTTTGCAGGCAATTACAGCTCACTTAGTTTCACGGTCCATTTGACTCGCGTTGTTGGATTTTATCTTATGGACTACTTTTTGCCATCGATGCTGATTGTGGCCATTTCATGGGTATCCTTCTGGCTGCAGGCTGATCAAGCGCCACCTCGCATTACACTGGGCACTAGTACCATGTTAACATTCATTACTCTAGCGTCCGCCCAAGGTGAGTCAAGGATCTTTACCATTATTTCAGTATTCAGTAGCTAATTATGAATTTAAAAATCAAGGTGATACAAATATGACTTGTTTATTATTATATATGTATTTAACTTACATACAATATATCTTTGAGTGTCAATTTGAGTAAGGGAATACTGTAATCTTTGGAATGTATGTAACAGGGAAAAGAAGGCGTAACAGACACCATAATGTATTTATACCCGAGTCAATACAACCATGTCCGAATGTCCCTCCGTCCGACTGTCCGTTTGTATTAAAAAATGATCTTAAACACCATAAAAGCTAGAAAAGATCAAGAGGCCGCAAATGAAATGTAAAATGTCCCAGCAGTACAAGTTTGTTTTCGTTTTTAACTCGTCCACTTTAGGGCGTTCATCCAAATCGGACTACTATATCGTTTAGCTACTATAGGATCCATCAAAAATACGGTCTAATTACAAATAAGTATGAAAAACTTTTGTATTGACCAAGCTAGTGTCCATTTCCCGAACTATTGCACTAATTTAATTATCATTCACCTTTCTTAATAATAATAAAGCTTTAAAACGGGTATTCTTCACTCGAGGTGACTAAAGCATTCATTCTTGTTGGTATTATTTGTAGTATTTTCAGTAAATTTTTATTACTAGGTGGCAATTTACAGAGTATTTCATACACCGGCATTTGGGACTTTTTGGTATTGCTTGCAATATTTATTGTTGCATTTTCTAAATATAAGAAGTCAGTGTGCAGGAAAATTCATAGTTCAATACCACCGATTTTTTTAATTTTATGATTTATATTATTTGTAGTATTTGAGGGATTTATTTATATTATATGAGGTGCGAATTTGCACTCTAATTTAAACAAACACTTGCAACATGTTAGCATTTTTTCAGTATTTTAATTAAAGTTTATCTCTATTTTTCTGCATTTTTTCATGTGTGCCCACAGGAAAAACACTGCCAAAGGTCAGCTATATTAAGGTCTCGGAGGTTTGGTTTCTAGGCTGCACAATTTTTATATTTGGCAGCCTGGTTGAGTTTGCATTCGTGAACAGCATTTGGCGTCGCAAGCACAACGTGCCTATTAAGAAACTAAATAGCAAACACATCCTTAAGTCGACGCTGTCTCCACATTTATTGAGACGACGCAGTCATCATACACGATCGCGATCTTTTTCTGGCACTGGACGTCAGGCGGATAACAATTCGTTGGGTGGCAATTTGCCTTTTAATAATTATTTGACTGTTAATTTGCCGATTAACACCATTCCGGAAGGTCGAGTTCTTGCCCCATCATCAGATTCTAACCGGAGAGCCAGTCTTCATATGTTGAGTAGTACCAATCGAAAACTTGATGTCACTTTTGTGGAAAGTGGAGTGGGGGGAACTGCTGGTACATCAGCTACTGTGCATACAACAACTGTACCTGGTTCGAACAACTTGGAAGCAGGTGATTTCAATGTTAACATTAATAACAATATCGGAGAGGAGTTCACTCACGAAGAAGAGATAGCTACTACTGGCTGGACAACACTAACACCACAGGAGATTGCTATTTGGATTGATAGGCGGGCTCGTTTTGTATTTCCGTTATCATTTTTAGTCTTTAATCTGTTCTTTTGGACATTTGTCTATTGTATTTAATATCCTATTTTTGTGCAGACTTGTTTTTCAGAAATTTTGTGTTTAAATTTTAAGGTAATTGAAGTATGCCTCTATTTTTATGTTTGATTAAATTTGTCCAATAATTTGATTGGCATTTTTTATTTTACGCCCTTATTATTTAAGCAACCGCCCGTGCTGGAAAACAATATATATATGTACCAGTTACTTTCGTACTGCTTTCTGCGTTGAACATATGTATGTACAGCTTGTAAACTCCATAATGGTCATTTTTGGATAGAAAAAAAACAATAGAAAACAAGAAAGAAAAGTACAGTCGAACACGCCCGACCGTATAATACTCTCTGCTTTTATTCCAATTACAATGCTTAAATCGGTATCCAGATATTACAATAGATAGTTCTTGTATTAGAACACGTTAAAACAAAAAAAAAACTAAGCATAATCGAAAATTCATATTTGTCTGTATGCACATGCAAGTTCGTTTGACGTTAAATGTTTGTACATACATATCTGTGTTATATACTATTTGTCGGCACAGTTAGCGCTGTCTCTCTCGCACTCGCACTCGTGGCATTGCGCTCAAATATAAAGATTGTTGCTTGTTTTCTTTATTGTTTATGGTCGTATGCTTATGAAACTTTCAGGATAGTTTGATATAATTAGTCTTCACACGAATTATAAATAACAATACTGTACGATAAGAACTAATGCCTGAAAAACGGCATGTAAGTTAAAAAAGTTTTTTAATTCTTACGAAAAAAGGGGCGTGGCATCCATAAATTTTAAATGGCACTTTATTTATGCTGTCGGTAGGAACCTGCGTACCAAGTGCCATAGTTACTGAGATATTTGGCGAAAACATAGGTTTTTTTCGAGGTGTGTCGGGTTTTTGACTCATTGTGGGCGAATGGGGAGTGGCATCGAAAAAAAAAAAGATTCTTGTATTGACTGACTAAATATCGAGTCGATAGAGACCAAATTCGAACTTGTAGCTCTTACCATCTCTGAAATCTGTGTGTTCATATGGACAGGCGGACATGTCTATATCGACTCGGCTTTATGGGGTCGGATAAGCTACATTCTGGCTGTTACGCACATCTCGCTTCTGCCAAATTTAATAGACCCCTCCACTCTTTTTTGGAGTACAGGTCTAAAAATAAAAGTTGGTATTTATCAGGGGCAAAGGAAAATTCTATACGGGTTTTCGATTTATTAAAAAAAAAAAATGTTAATTTATAGCAGATTTCTTCCACTGGTTGGCAACGTTCTTTTATAGTATACTTACAAATACTAAAACATCGAGTAAATTTACAATATATATCGCAACATATGTAAACAGCAAACAGCAGCGACCCCAGAAAAAATATGCATATATATTTAAGGTGATAGGGAAAACTAGACAACCCAACATAGCATTTCATTGTAAAAGACGATGATACTGTTATGGATATTTTAATATAATTAAATAAATTCATTGTATAAATGAGATATCTAAATTAGAATAAACTTCGATATTTTTGTAGGAAAAAATTGCATAATTAATTTATTTTTTTATCAATTTTCGTACACAACATGACGGGCTATTTTCTTTCGCATTCAACTGCAATGAATTTAAATGGTTTTATGTAACCATTCAGTTTAATAATAAAATTTATGTTTTAACCGTAATATTTGTTAGATAGTGTAACTCAACTGTCACGATAACGCAGGTTGTAATGGAAACACATTTGGGACTTCTTTTGCGTTAATACTAAGGCATCGCTAAAGTATCGATAGTGGAAAAACAGTATTAGGATATATTTCAGAGCATACAGTGGTTCCAACGCCAAATCGGACAAGAATTTTTAATTTCTTAATTGTCTTTTTATTTAGGTTTATATGTTTATAAATAAGTTTCGGTATTTTTTCCTAATACTATATAATAATAATTTTTAGAAAACTTAACAAAAATTTCACATTTTAGACCCTTAAATTTTAATTATTTTAAAAAACAAATAATGGTCCGATTCAGAAACTGCTAACTTACATGATTCCAAAAATCATCTGTTTTTAGCAAATATTCAATTGCAACCTTAACCCTAAATGCTTTGTTCTTAGGGCTTATAAAGGGTTTCTTCTTAGCAATCCGGCCATGATAGTCAAAGCGATGCAAAGTATTACGCACTGTGTTATCGCAAACATCCTTCCCAGTGCGATTTTTAAGCGACAACCTTAACTCCTTTGCGGTTCTAAAGGGATCATCCTTGATTTCTTTCAGAATAGTCAGAACTTTTAGTGATGACCATATTGAGGTTAGTAAGAGTTATAGGAATGACAACACCGTGAACCATAGTAATAACCATAGGAGTAACCGTAGTGAGAACCATGGCGAAGCCCCTAATGATGCCCATAAAGGGAACCTTTGTGAAATCCATAGCGAGCAGTATAGTGCACCTCACAGTCGCACATAAGAAATGAAGAAAAAACATAAAGCGCCTTTAAAATATAATGTTGGTGATTACGCAATAAGAAACGTAGATACAACACCAGGTATTAATAGAAGGTTTGCTCCAAAATATCGTGGTCCATATAAAATTAGTCGTGTATTTAATAATGATCGTTAAAAGGTTACAGATATAGATAATTGTCAGTTAACTCAAATACCGTATTGTAGTGTTTTGGAACCAGCAATGCTTAAACCATTGGCAAGTTGTGTAAGCTTAGCATTAATTAATAGTAAGTCGGGGACGACCATTATTGTCAGGTAGGCAGAATGCACTATGGGTCAAACGCCCAACTTTTCAAAAATAATTTAATAACATTTAAAGTAGTGAAGATATATTAGTTCAGGTTTTTGCATTTGACTTTTGACCCCAATACGCGTTTGTGGTGGGAGAATGGGCGTGACACCGCCCCTCCTTCATTTTGATAGCTACCATAACTTTTTGTTTGCACCATATGTACATATTAAGTGCGTTTACATGTTCTTAAAACCGTGTGAAAGAATGGTCATAATCGGTTCACTGAAGAAAGATAAAGATTTCATTGAAGAATTTTAGGTCATATTATAGCAAATCCAATATAAATTTGTTGTTTTCTTATAAAATTATGCCCTAAAACTTTAACTTTAACTTTAAAACCGGTGTCTGGCAGGCTTTTTTAGCTCACGTGCCGCAGTCAAACTACACAGAAAACTGCATTGCATACAACGAGGTTAGTTGCTGAAAATCGAAATTACGTGAAAAGTGCGCAAAAGTGCACATTGAGCTTATAGGTTTGCAGTCATATCAAAACACACTACTAAATGTATACAATTGCAATGCTACAAAATGCAACAAACTTAACTTTTCTCTTATCAAAGACAAAATTTTGTTTAAAAAAATTATGTCAGAGACAGATTTTTGAATTACACAAAACTACAAATAAAATAAAGATTCTGGACAACATAAACACAAATTTTAATCTAATTGCATTTATTTTTATTACAATTAGTGATTCAAATTCAGATAGTCTTTGTTTACAAAATTTAGCATGTGCTCGTGGTGTATAACAGCCCTGTTTCACAGCCGTTATGTTTACACTGGGCGCCTCTGTTAAAAATCTGTGTATGTAGCACTTACATTTGGAGTATTCCTAATGGGTTGCCATCAAAATTATCGAAATTTAATCAACCAGAAAACAAGATTTTTTCCTAAAAATCCGTCCTTTGACCCATAGTCGAAAGTAATTTTAGCAATAATTACTTTTAAATATAATAGCAATAATATATAGAATTTTAAAAATGTACATATCGATATAAAAAAAAGTGGGTCGTATCGATATTGTCTGTCGGCAATATCGATACAGAGACTTCGATACGGACTTAAATCTAAACGCGCAACCAGAGAAGAAAGTTAAAAGGTAATTAAGTAAAATAAAATAAATAAAGAACTATTTACTTTACATTTTATTAAATTTTCATTTACTATGTTTTTTGGCAAATTTATAATTTCATTTAAATGCAAAAGTATATAAAAAACCACGTACATATTGTATTTGTATATAGTACATGCATTTGAATTCAAGTACTAATTAGGAGGGTGCATTTTTTAAGTATTATTTGTGGTATATTCAGTACAATTTTATTGATAAAGTATATTTTAATTTATTTTAATGAACATTTAGAGAAAAAAGACACAGCACAAGGTGCCATGGTCCGAACAATTTGGAGTCAGATGATTTCAATCATAGAGAAGATATAGATACTACGGGCTGGACAAACTAACACAATACGACTATTTGGATTGACAGGAGGGCATTGTATTTTTATTTCCGTTATCATTTTTTGTCATTCATTTGATTTTTTCTTTTTGTTTTATCTTTTATTCTCAATTACCCATTTTTGTGGAGACTGGTTTTTAGCCATAATGTTTTATGTTTGATTAAATTTCTTCAATAATTTTAAACGTATTTGAGTTCAAATGACGCGCCTATTATTTAAACACCGCTGATTAGTGTTGGACAACAATATATATTTTTGTACGTTCTGCAAATAGAGATAGCGCTTGTGTTGTTCATATTGGGCATTGTGCGTGTGTTAGAGCAGCGCGAGTATAGAGCTATGCCACTTATTTTTTTTCTGTACAGCGTACACACACACACACCCAAACAATAACATCGGGGCCCCAAAAACGCTCGTTCGGTCGCGACCAACAACGACGGACCAAAAACTTCGTCGTGAATTGTAAATGAAAAAAGAAAAAAAAAGTAAAGTGCAGTTTTAACCCTACGTAGAAAAAAACAAAAAAATGCGAAGAAATTAAACAACAAAAACAACCGCAGCAAGTGCAAGTGGCAAACATAAACAACGGCAACGCCATCAGCAAGAACAACAACTAAACAAGCGCAGATCAGTGTGTCTTTGTGTGAGTATGTGTGTTACAGTGTTGTTATTGCAGTGGTTAAAAAAAGAACACAAGGCAATTAAAGCTTTTGGATGCGTGTAAGTTCTAACCGGTAAAGTTGGCCGACCCCGATCCCCTTGCTCAATATATGTGCAACAGTAAACAACAGGAACACAAGAAGTAGCAGTACAAAAAGCAAAACCAATAACAATACTGCAAGACGCTTTAAGCACGTTGTCCTGCCCCTGCCGCCAATCTGGAGCGGAGTCATGGACACCATTTGTAGGCTGTGTTTTCAAACAGCAACGGTAAGTTGAATAAATAGTAAGAATCTCTAATTGTTTAATGCACAAGCAGCAGATTAATCTATTTTTACAATTACAAGTAAAAATACATATAAAGAATGTAATCCGATGTCGAGTGCAACAAGCTAAATATCAATAATATTGTATATTTTGTTATTTCTATTGATTTTTGTCTCTTGTTACGGGGGAAAATCACAACAATTGAATTTGTGAGCGGATTTTGCACTGCTGCTTCTTTTGCTACTGCTGCTGCAACGCCGTCTTCAATTGGGTGGGGGTTGAAAAGCGCGCGCACATCACGTCGACAAAAGTTGGGCTCGCGCACACTCACACACACAAAGTTACTACATACAAATGTATCTGCGTATGAAAAAACATAAACATCATATACAAACATACATATATATTTGTATATATATATTTGTATGTATGTGTGTGTATTTGTTTTTTTTTTAGCCCCCCAACTATTGCTGGCGTTTATTTTTAGCCAACTCAGCCAAAGTTGCTCTACCCGCTAACTTGAAACTATAAGAAGAAAAAAATATATTTTTACATTTGGTTTGTGTGCTGCTTTTTATTTTGACTCCTTTTCAACAAGGGCACAAAACGAAGAAATATGAAATAAAACAAAATGACAAAAAATTCCGTAAAAGTAACAGCGGTGTGGTCAGTAGGGGTTTAAATAGCCAACGGGGGTGAAACATCAAAGCTCAAGTTAAGCTTCAGTAGATCGCACATGTACATACATATGCAATTCGTAGCATACGCACTAATAGTGATTATATTAATACAAAACAATTGCTTAATCTGTAAGCGCAGCTTTTAGTCATCGCTTTGAACCCCTCCGCAGCGGCGCCACTGGTCACTATCCACAGCAAAACAAAACAAAAACGAAAGAATAACAACGCTGTAGAGAAAAAAAAACATGAAATGAAAACAACAAACCAATGCTATAGACGTCGTGTGTATGTGTTTGTGAATATTGTTTGGTGCTGGTATTGCGGGAAGTATATGGATGTGTGTGTGCGTATGAGTAGAGTGTACGTTAGAGTGAAAGAGCTCCTTGGTTATTATTATGAGGAGGCAAAGGTGAAGGGAACGTGAAGCAAGGCCCAAAAAATAAGCGTTATTATGTATGACTATTTTGTAAGACTATTTTTTCCATCACATTTTCTACTCTGGATTTTCTCAACCTTGCATGCTAGTGAAGACCCCATTACTGATAATCTTGCGTCTTCATTTTGATCTACATACTTACGTATGTATTTTTTTCTTTTGTATTTTCAGTTATTTCAAGTACCCGGCTATAGCATACCCACGTGCGTACGCTGTTCGGAACAGTTGACAAATAACTCGAACTTCCATCAAACGGTTCGAGTGCAGGACGGTGCTGCAGCTTCTGTGGCGGCTGTAGCGGTAGCCGCGGCAGCGGCAGCCTCTTCGGCGGTCAGTGAAGGTGAGTCGGTGGCAGCACAGCTTACGAACGGCAGCGCTGTGGCCGCTGTATTACAATTGCAGCAACAGCAGCAGCAACAACAACAGCAGCAGCAGCAACAGCAACAACCACATTTGCAATCATCAAGTTCTTCCGAGAATCTACAGTCGCAGGACGATTCTGAAGATGTAAGTACGCAGAAGTGTCAGAGTGTGAGAATGAGAGACCGATAGCGGCATACGACGAGTGTATTGTACTAATAGAATTGTTCAGCAGCAACAGTGTTGGATAACGAAAACAAACTTATACACACGAACGGACTTACTGCAGCTCCTGGCTGAACTTGTTCGTTGCTGTCTAGTTTATTGTTTTTTTTTTTTTTTTTTTTTTTTTGTAATACATAACAATGATACATATGTATGTATAAATGAGTATATGTATGTTTATATATATTTGTACATATGTATGTTTGTATAAATGGTACATTCATAGTTCGTTTCCTTTTTCTTGCTTCTTTACGCTTTGCTTGTGCCTTTCTTTTTCACACCGGTGCACTGAGAATTTTCAATATTGGCAACAAGAGCAATAACAGCATAGCAAATACCCTTCACTTTTTTTTGACAATACAGGAACAATACAGGAACAAACTTATACAAAAGAAATGAACTGCAAAAATTTACGTTAGATCGGTTGACATTATGTTATCACTTTAAAAAATATATGCCAAAGCGTATGCTTTTGTGACGAAGCGATTGGAGGGTATAAACGTTTCGGCTTTGTCGATGCTGCTGCCCATTTTCTTTTTTTTTTTTTTTTCTTTATTTTTATTTTTATTTTTTTTTTTTTCATTAATATCTGCGCTGTTTGCTTGCCTTTTTCTTGCTTTGCTTTTCTCGACGGCAGCAGCAGAAATAACAACAAAGGCAACGTCAGAGGCAACAGCGACGTCAACGTCCACTGCACGACGTTTTGTGCGCTGTGTAAAGAGAAAAAAATTCATTTTTAGTTGACGCTTTTATGTGGGTGTGCGTGCCACGCAATAAAAAGAATAAACATCGATACACATTTTTATAAAACAAAAAAAAAAAACAAATCAATTTATGCAGTTCTAAACAAATTCGCAAAAATCTGTTAAAAAAAAACAAAGATTTGCGCACCTACAAATTTAAATTTGCAACCATTTTGACCGCCAGCTTGTTGAGCGTAAGTTGATGTTGCGTGCGTGCGTTCGTGCGTGTGTTTTTGAGTGTTCTCTTATATGTATGTCTGTATGATATTAGCAATTTGCTAAACTTGAAATCTCCCAACTCTTACTGCCATCGCCTTTGATCTTCGTCTAACACACTCACGTTGTCTCATTGAACGCAGGTGGATCTTATATTCAACGAGGAGGGCTCTTGCCCACTGTGCAACAAGACCTTCTCGCGCAAATCCTCGCTCATGACGCACATACGCAATCACTCAGCAGAGCGCAAATTTGTTTGCAGCTACTGCCACAAAGGTAAGAAAAAAATTTACAATTCATTTTTGTCGATAAATATTTTGATGTTTTAACTAACTAATTGGCGCACACTTTCTTGCAGGCTTTACGCAGGCAGCTAATCTGCGGAATCACGAACGCATACACACAAATGATAGACCGTATCAGTGTGTTGATTGCGGAAAAACGTTTACCCAAATCACAAATCTAAACAATCATCGGCGTCTTCATACCGGCGAACGTCCCTTTGTCTGTAATGAGCCTGAGTGTGGTCGCAGCTTTGCGCAGGTAAGCGTGGCAGATCAGTTGTTTTAGGAGTTGATAACATTATACTTATTTGTACGCATATTTGTTTGGCAGGTGACCAATCTGAACAATCATATGAAGTCTCATCATAAGGTGCAACAATATTGCTGCAATGTGTGCAGCAAGAAATTCACCCAGGTCACCTCATTGAATCAACATCTACAAGCACATGCAGGTGTTACCGGCTATTATTGTCCCCGCTGCCCAGAGAAGAATTTCAAACTGCAATCACAACTGCACACACACATGAAGACACATGGATTGGCCTTTCCATATGAGTGCAGCAAGTGCGATGAGAAGTTTCTGCAACAATCACATCTGGATCAGCATCTTAAAATGCACGATGAGTTCAAATTCAAGTGCGATATTTGTCCAAGTAGCTTTAATCAGGAGTCTTTGCTCAAAAAGCATGTACAACGCCATGTCGAGGGTCGCTACTTGAATTGTCCCGTCGCGAATTGCGCTGAGTCGTTTGCTGTGCGACAGCATCTATCGAAGCATTTGCTTACCAATCACTCACATCATGAGTTACCGCCACCGAAGCGTTCCAAAAAGAGCATAACATTACAGTCGCCTCAGCAACCGCTCGCAATGATTGGACAGCCTCTCTCATTGCAACACACGACGGGCCAGCGTGAGTACAACTAAAAAGTTGATCTGATCTGTAATGATCTGAACCACATAAAATCTATAAAGAAAAATAACTGATTTAAATATTGTTTATACTTTTCAGGTGGCAGACCGCCCAAAAACAAGAAGGCCGCACTAGCAGCTACTGCCATTAAGATCGAGATCAATGAGCCATTGCACAGCCAGCATATTATAAGCAGTGCCAGCGGTCTTTCCATACAGCAGCAAATCAATCAACACATGCAACAGGCTCAGCAGCAGCAACAACAACAGCAACATCTCCATCTGCCCATGGGGCAAACGGTCAAGGCGCGTTTTATACCCACAAAATAAAAATAGGCAAAGACACAATGAGCGAATAAGAGGAGTAAAAAGATAGTTAGGGAGCGAGATAGAAACACAGTAAATGAGTGCGAGTGAGAGCTTGGGCGAGGGCGAGGTCGAGATCGAGTATGAGAGTGAATTTCGCTGCCGATGAATAATGTATTCTATTGGTCTGACGTAGCGTTGTCATAATCCAAATCACATCTAGCAATAGTTAAAAGTTTTGAACAAATCATCACATATCCCTTGAGCACTTACATACATCGATAACAATATGCAATATATAATAGCTGATAGCTAATAAGTGATTGCTCGCAATAGAAAACTTTTAAACAATTTTTGATTTCCGGAAGTTTAAAGCATAGCCATAAAATCTAATTTTATAAAGCAGCATACTTTGTTTTCTACATTGTGCATAAACTAGAAAATCAATTAAGAAGTGTCGAGAATTTTTTTTCTCTTATTATTTTGTTAACATGAATTTCATTTTACATAAGCAAATGTGTGTAATATTTACATTATTTCATTATTTCGGCTACTATTCCAATTCATTAATACATCAAGTACGTTTATATTACCAAAAGTTGCATATTTATTTAGCGTGTTAAAGTTTTCTGTTTTTCAGACGACATCAAAACATATATACAATTTCGTACGCGAGATTAAGTTTTTCTTTAAGACAAAATTGCCTATAAAATCATCTTTAATTCAAAAAACTTTAGACGTATAAAGTTTAATTATACTTGCTTAATATATTTATTATTTCTCCTTTTTGTTTGTTTTTGTCAAAAGAAAAATAGTTATGAATGTAAAATGATATAAGAACTTGTATCGCTTCTGAAATCAAAGAGTTATAGGTACCGAGTAATCACTATTATTACAAATAGCTATTAACTAAATACGATAGCAAATGAACGAGTGGGCAGTCCGCGTTGGCGCCATCTGACGTCGGCGTTTCATCGGGTGAGATTGAGGCTGCTGGTTCGGTTTCTTGACGTCTCAGAAATGGCGGACGAACGTACGTGTCGTGGGAACGCTGCATACCTGGCAATTGGCTTTATGTTCAACGCCTGCCCTGTCGCTCAACCAAAACATAAATAAAAAAATTAAGAAAACTTGCAAGAAACAAATCTTTCGCGAAATCTAAAAAAACAGAATTGAAAACGGCAACAATTGAAAATGGGCAGTAACAGACGAGAGGAGACTTAACGCAAATGTAATGTTAAGCAACAACAATTGTAACTTAAATCGAATTAAAATGTAATAAGTGTAAAGTAATAAGCAAGGAAAACCATAAGCATAAACAAATTATACAATACAAATAATTATACAATTAAATCCATTTTATTTGGTAAATACATATTCTAAGTAAATAGTTTAAGTGTTTTTATTTTTTTTTTTTTTTAATAAAACTTAATGAAACTCTGAATTTATTATTTCCGTTCTTCTCTTTAAGAATTAGGAAGGCATATTTCAATGATACAAATTGAGCAACTCAATGAATGTCTACGAATTTTAGTAATTATGATCAAATATCAAATATATCAAAAATTGTCGGTGTTCGAAAATTCCAACTTTTTCGAGTTGTTGAGCTTGTCACTAATATTTTTCAACAAAATATTAATTAAACAGTCACTTCTTTCGACCATAAAATATCACAACATTCTTATTATACTCTCTGCAAGAGTATATTGGGTTCGTGCAAAGTATGCAGCAGGCTGAATAAGGCGTGGCAGACCCCATGAAGTACATACTATATTCTTCATCAGCATCAATAGCCAAGTCGATATGCCCATGTCCATCTGTATGAACAAAAGAATCTTAAAGACTAAGAGAGCTAGAAAGGTCCCAGTGGTAGCAATGGAAAGGTAAAATACCCAAGCAATAGAATATTGTTTTTGTAAATATACAGGAAAAACTAAAATGTTTTAGGATATAAAAATATTTTGTTAGAACATGTCTAGGATGTCTACATGTACTGACCAAGTTTAAATCAAATCGTACAAATATATTGTATAGCTCACATAGGGCAGATCGGAGAAAAGTACGCTCAAAGTATGAATTAATATGAAAAATGTATGCGTGGACCAAGCTATATTAATCAACCTCACACAAAATATATTCGTCGATAAACATACTGACCAAGTTTCATCGAAATCGGAACACAATATATTATTCTTTGTTTCAACGTGTTCTAATATAAGTACTATCCATTGTAATACCTGGATACCAATTTCAATAATAGAATCAAATAATTGGGAATAAAATGCAAGGAGTATTATACGGTTGCGCATGCTCGACTGTACTTTTCATTTCTGTTTTTCGTTGTTCTGGAAAAAGAATAATGTCTTCAACTCTTATGTCCGCATGATATTAATTAAATTTGTAATAGAAAGGGCTAAGCCAACTTCGAACTTGAAACAAACAATCACAAAACACATTACATTGACCGATTCGCATTAACGTATTATTGTCCATTAACAATGGACAACACAATCCTTTGATTGTTCCACTTAGTTAATTAAACACCCAGTTTAGTTTACTTTGCGACAGAGTCTGTCTATTTCTTTTTAAATTTTTAATAAAAGTTAAATGTAGGAACATTTAAATGAAGTTTGGTGTTAATTTTGTTACTAAAAAGAAAGGCTACAGTCGACCAAGCTGGCTGTAAAAGATCCCGTACTTGTTCTATATTACAATTTCCATAAAAATTAAACACTTTCGACAGATTTTGCTGTGGGAGCTATATGACTTAGTTGTCTGATTTAGACCATTATTAGAATATATTTAGAATCATGATTTACACATTATGTTGTTCTGAGACGGCTCCAGAAGTTGCCAAATTATGGTGTACGTGGTCATTAAGCAAATGTATTCAAATACTTTTAATTTAAGTCACTTTGAAAGGACAAAACAGCGAAACTGTTTGATATTTTTGATTAGCACAAACCCAGACTAGATAACCGGACATCGAACTCCGACTTGTGTTCGTTCTTCAGATAACGCCGCATTCCCAGCAGCAAATAACGCAGATGCGGAGCATGCAGCACCTCGAGCAGAAGAGACATCAAAACCTCGAAGGCTTCATCGCCTCCAGTTCTATAGTCGACCATAGCTTTACCAAAACTACGGAATTGATCGCTGTTGATAACACTGCGCACCTGTTGATTGATTAAAATTTAATTTATTTTATTACCAAGGGATTTATCCAAACCTCTCGTAAGAAATCCGTTCGGGATTCTGGTGCTTCCTTAAGTTGTTGGGACTGTGTTGGCTTTTCTGACGGATTTATAAAACTTCGTTTAGGATGACTTTGACTACAGCTCGGTTCCATCTTAACCACAACGTCAGAGCCGACAAGTTTGTAGCGCTTTTTACTGAACCCTTGGCTGGTCAAACTTTCACTTGAAGAAGGCGAACTTCTTTCGCGTTTGTGAATCTTAACGAGACCACTGTCCACATCATTGAAGTCAATGCTCTGCAAAGCGAAGGTTTTGAAAAATGTATGTTTATTATGTAAAAAATTAACAAATTAAATAATTAATAAAACTTTGACTTTAATTATTTTTATTTATTTGCTTTTAACTCGAAATTTTTTATACTCTCTGCAAGTGTATATTTGGTTTGTGCAAAAGTATGTAACAGCCAAAAGGAGGCGTGGCAGAAAGTATATATATTCTTGATCAGCGTTACAAGCCAGTCGATATAGCCATGATCGTCAGTCTGCCTGTCTATCCGTCCACATGAACAAACAGAAATCAAAACTGCTAAGATGTACAAGTTCGAATTTTGGTACACAGGTTCCTAGAGACTGCACAAATGCAATGTTATTAAAAATGTTGCTGCCACGCCCCTTTTTCCCATAAGAAATACAAAACTTTTCAAATTTGCATTTGTCCTTATCGTACATTATTGTAATTTGAAATTCGTAATTTGAAACAAAGTTTATATTTGAGCGAAATGTCAATGCGTGTGTGCAAGCGAGACAGAAACATTCAAGCATATGTTTAAAGGTTTGCGCTGTATGTGTGGCGGCAGCGCCGACCAATGATATACTTACATACATATGTAAGTGCATACATATAGTGTCAAACGTATATGTATGTGCATACAGATGTATGTGCAATCAGATGTAAATTCGATTATTCTTTGTTTTCTTCTTGTTTCAACGTGTTCTAATATAAGTACTATCATTAAGTACGTTGTACATTATACATAAGTACATTGTAATACCTGGATACCAATTCTAATAATTAAATCGGGACTAAAATGCAAAGAGTATTATACGGTCGGACATGCTCGACTGTACTTTTCTTTCTTGTTATACACAGGTTTTATGCACAGGTAAAAATGTTTTTGGCATGAACCATAGAACGTATTGAAGGAGGTGTGTCCGACCCTATAAGCCGAAAAACATTTTCACTAATTTGCTGTTACATTCAGAAGTTATCAGTTGATGTAATGAGTTCGCCACGAAAACCTGGTATAATTGATTGCAACAGTTTTTGTTATATATGTGGCAAATTTCGCTTGCAAAAGCAAAGTAAGCAGATCACAGAGTTTGTGAAAACTACCTACCAAGCATACTTTGGGATAAAGTATGTACAAAATAATAAACACAGTAGAATACGGTTATACCGACTTCGCTTAAAGCGTTTGTCCGGTCATTGCGACCAAAATTCGATGACTTGTTTGGTCCTTTCATACAAGTTTGTATGGGATTACGTATGGTTAAAGCGTCTACCGGCTATAACGACGTAAAATGGTCGGTCCCTTGAGTGTCGTTATAACCGGATTCTACTGTATTGGGTGCCCAATATTGTGTTTAAGTTTTGTGTAGAACCTTTGCGATACTGGAGTCAAGGAGGATGTAAAGGAATTTAATTCGGAGTACCGATGATGTGAAATGATCCAACAAATCATTTTAATAACTGTTATTTCTGTGCAGTTAAAGTAAAAGGTACAAACCGTTTTAAGAAACGGAATTGGGTTTATCCAATTAGACTCCCAGTATAGCACAGTGACGATTTACCAATTCCTGTGTTTGCAGGATTATCTTCTTCTAACACACATGGAAATGTTAGAGAATTCTGATAATCAAGTAAGCAGCAGTGAATCTGTGAAAAATATTCAGTTAGAAAACCATATTTTTCAGTGCATCGATTTTTATTTTGAAATTTCGAATTTGAACTCAAGGTTCATATAAAAAATATGCGAAAGAAACACTAAACCCTACAATTGTATATATAAGAAAAATGATTTTTTTTTTTAGTTTTTTGGTTATGTTGTTAGACCGATATTCCCACGAAAGGAAAACGGCTGCACTGGCTCAATGAAATTAATTTAAGACTTACAGTAACATTTGAATTCAGACGACTCATAAAATCCCTCGCATTCGGTGCGGGCTGATTTGATTGCTGACTTCCACCACAAGCATTTGCATAATCCGCTGGTGTCCAGGTCTTAATCGAATTGGTCATCTCAACTTTGCTGAGTGCGAAAAACTTGAAAAACTGAAATACCATTGCACTTGTGCTTGCTTTGAGGGTTCTACTTACATTGCCAGTTCGGAGGCGAGCTGGAACTTTGATGAGCCCGATGGATTTGCCTCCCGTTTAATTTGGCTAGCGGGGATAAGCGCCGACGTCTCCTCTTTGTAGACGCTCTGGAGCAAGGGCTCAACGGCGCGCTCCTCTGGCTGTACCATCTGTTTGAATGGATATAAGTGAATCTTAGCTATGGACTGGCACAAACAAAATAGTACTGACCGTCTCCTCAGCATTCTTAAAGAACTGGCGTAGCTCCCGGACAATGGGGCCAAAGGGTGAACTCTGTGGGCGAGAACCCAAGTGGCTACGTATCCATTTCGACAGCTGCTGTACCTGGGAGGCATCCTGAAAACGCGAGTCACATAGCAATATGGCGCCGTAATCGTTCCGATGTCGTATTACACGACCGATGGCTTGATTGACGGCTCGTGTTGCATCCAGATTATACCATTCCTGACCACTCAGCAGTTGATTTTCTTTGGTACGATTGGTTTCAAGATAGCGACGTTTGAGTATTACTTTTGGATCTTTGAGTGGTGGAAATGGTAGTCCAGTAATTATCACAGCGCGGCCATTGCGATCAGCAAAGTCCAGACCCTCGGAGACTTTACCCCGGCAGACAGCCATAAAGCAGGCGCCCTTTGAATCCCTTATGGCTTGATAGAACTCCTCCATTGTGCTTGTGAACTGATCCTTCCCACGCGGCTCTAGAAAAATCGGCTTGCGACTCGATATATCCGCCCATAGCCCACTAGCTTGCCACGCATCTACGCATGTGTTCATCATTGGATACGAAGGGAAAAAGACCAATAAGCCATCCGGAACTATTCGGGATACATTGAGGATCGTCTGGCCCAGCGAACTTATGTATTTGGGATTGTCCCTGGTTGATTATAGAAGAAGTATAAGTATAAGTGATCAATGTATGTACATAGCTATACGATATAGTATTCCGATTTGAATGAAACTCGGTCAGTATGTTTATATTATTGATAAATATATTCTGTGTCAGTTCCATGAAGATAGCTTGGTAGATAAAAAAATTTCATACAAATTCAACTTAAGAGCGAATTTTTGACCGATTGTTCCTATGGGAGCTATACGATATAGTAGTCCGTTTGAATCAAACTTGGTCAGCTTATGTACGCCTATGTACAACCTATGTGAATTTGGTTCGGATAACGTAACTAACAAAAAAGATTTCTATATTAAAACATGCTATTTCTACCTGCTTTTACCATTATATGAACATAGAACGCCCTAAAGTGGGCAAGTCAGAAAACAAAAACAAACTTGTACTGCTTGGGCCTTTTATTTTTCATTTGCGACCTCTCGGGTCTCTTGCAGAGAGTATAAAAACAAAGCTTAATCGAATATATGTTCATCTGTTTGTCTCTATGCACATATGTACATATACGTTTGACATTACATGTATGCATATATATACATATGTATGTGTGTATGCATGCGCTCAAATATAAACATTTTTGCTTTATTTCTTTTTTATTTATGATCGGATTCTTATGAAACTTTTGGGATAGTTTGATACAATTAGTCTTCAAACGAATTTTAAATGCCTATTCTATACGATAAGAACAAATGGCTTTAAAATGGCATGCAAGTTTGAAAAGTTTTTTATTTCTTACGGAAAAAGGGGGCGTGGCATTCCAAAATTTTTGTCATTGCTTTTATGCTGTCTCTTGGAACATGCGTACCAAAATTGGTATTCCTAAGTGCCATAGTTACTGAGATATTAGCCGAAAACATAAATTTTTTTCGAGAAGTGTCCAGTTTTTTGCTCATTGTGAGCGAATGGGGTGTGGCATCATAAAAAAAAAGATTATTTTATTGACTGACTAAATATTGAGTCGATAGAGACCAAATTCGAACTTGTAGCTCAAACCTTCTCTGAAATATACTCTTGCAGAGAGTATAAAAAGAGTATAGGGGTCTATTAGGTTTGCCAGAAGCCAAATATGCGAAGGTGGGTGATTAACCAATTCGAATCCCAAATCGTTGATTTTGATCATCGCTTTGACTGATGTGTGAGCTGGTGCGTTGTCATGGTGGTACAAAACTTTTTTACTGAGAAACAGGAAATAAATTTTAGTAGGGTTCTCCTGACCGTAGGATTTGTGTTATGAAATTAAAATGGGACTCGACCCAGCGCCCTCCAAATAGGAAAATATGTATATAATTTTACGCTTCTTAGTACCCAATGTGTTCTTGAAGCTTATATACAAAAAAATTTAGTTTTTATTTGAAAAAAAAAAAAATAAATAAAGCGTTGACTGGGATTCATGCCAATACTCTGGCGTGCCTACGTTCTTACGTAAAAGTGCCATACACCTATGAACTCGGATCGGTTCTCAGGGTGGGGCTGAATTTTAAACCGATTTTCGTGACGGAAGCGTAGTAACTTTAAATAAAACTCGCTTTGCCGGCATATATAAAGATTCTGTGCACATTTTGCGTTTTTAGCTCTCATCATCTCTGAGATCACATAACGGAGAGAAGGACTTGGTGATAAAAAACGTAAATACAATAATTTATCCCCTTATGCCCATATCTCAACAACAAACGCAATGTACCCTCTAACCAAATAAAACACAGATCTATCCCAAATAGATAAACATGGCAGCACTGATTGTAGTTAGTAGTTGATCAGACTCTTACCGATTCTTGTAGTTGGATATAAGCTGCTCACGATCGGGTCCATTACCAATGATCTTCACATACACCTGGGACTGATTGACAATATGCGGATTCTCCAAAAAGTGAGCTATCGGAATGGCCAGTTCGGCAATAAGCGGTTTGAGTGGTGCCAAAGTGCCGCTAGTGAGGATTACGCTCCGGACATGTGTGTTAAGTAGCTGTTCCATGCCAAAACCAGGATTGAAGCACCAAAAATTTACGACCTTCGCTGCCTTTGTGGTTGATGTTGTATTGTTACCTTTGCTTAGCCAGCCGGAGTTGGTTTTACTCGTCGTGGTTTGCTTGACCTGTTTCACTTCCTCAATTTCTACATGTACCTTGAAGCTGAGATGTACCTTGGCCATGACGTCCTCTTTGTTGGCAAACACAATGTTGAGTAAATCGGATAATAGCATAAAGCTGCCGCCCTTACGGAGCATGGAATGCTGAGAGGCTACCATTAGATACTGGACCAGTTTATCCAGCAGTCCCACGATCGTGGCACAGTTGCCATAGGTAAACTGAATTTTCAACAAAGGATTAACGACTGAATATGGACAGCTTGCATACAATTGGACTCACATTTGCCTGGCCAAGAATCTCATAGATATAGGAAGCTGGAAATGTCGCTCCTTCGGCTTTGTTTTGCACCACAATGCCATCGATGGCTTTTTCTAGCTCCAGGAGCATCTCTTTAAGTAACGTTAAATCGTCCAAAGTAAAATCCTTGGGCTCATCGCCTCCAGTGTCCACCGATTCACCGCTGGTGAAGATTTTCATAATGTGCGTAACATCCTCAATGGCCATAGCCACGTCAGAAGATCGTATCTGCACAGAAGCAGATTCCTCACAGATCTTCTCAATGTTGTGCGCCTCATCCAGTATGACTATTGTGTTACCCAACTCAATTTTATTGGCTTTACGGGCTTTTGGATCCAGCAGATAGTTGTACGGCATAAACGTGATATCCGCATCTTTGACCAGTTCCTTTGAGGCATAGTATGGACACATTTTTAGACGCTGCCCCACCTTAATAAGATCCTCTATGTCCATTATGCTGGGTCCCCGAAAGTCCGGATGATCCTTTTTTGACTCAACACGCAGCTGGAACGTGCATGTCTTAGCGTGCACCTTCAGTTTACACATATTCACCTTGTTTGAGTTGCCTTGCTCTCGCATCACATCCGGGTGTATGCACAACTGATCACGTGATCCAAGGACTACAGATCGCATATTGGCATATGCAGTGCGCTTGAGTTCCCGCATAGCCTGATTCAGCTGGGAATGG
Organism: Drosophila parthenogenetica; assembly: GCA_035047505.1. Classification (NCBI taxonomy): domain Eukaryota; kingdom Metazoa; phylum Arthropoda; class Insecta; order Diptera; family Drosophilidae; genus Drosophila; species Drosophila parthenogenetica. The sequence continues at coordinate 2,718,247 of JAWNPM010000168.1, read as the reverse complement.
GTACGAGAAGCATATATCACCTTGGGTACGCCCCAATTGTTGGCCTTACCAATGGCAGCCGTGACCTCATTGCTCAATAAAGACGCCGCATTCAATGATTTCTGTTGTTCCTGTTGCACCTTTTTCATGTTCAGTTCCACCTCCGACTGACGCGTTCGCAGCCAGCCAAGCGAGGAGCACAGTAGACTTAAAGTTTTGCCGGTGCCGGTGGGTGACTCCAGTACGCCGTTTGTGCCATCGCGTAAACACATAATCACCTTTTCCATGTAGGCGCGCTGCACCTCATATGGCTCAAAAGGGAAATGCACTGGAATGCCGGCGATAATGTTCTCCGGCATTGTAATTAAATAAGTTATTTAAACAACGCCGATTAATGTTTTTTGTTTTCGGCTGTCCACGCGCGCCAAACAAATGGCAACATATGTGTCGTATAGTAGCCCTGCGTAGTGACGATACCGATAGACAGGCGATAATCAATTTAAGCTTGAGAATTTTATAATTTATTAAACAACAAATTGAAATTCATTTCCAATTTTAATATTTAATTTTTGTTAATCGTTTCCAATTTCAATATTTAATTTTTGTTAATCGTTCTTAAACACTACACTTCTATTTTAAAATTTAAAAATTTTAGCCCCTCTTCAAGAGAAACAGCTGATGGGATTTGTTTGACAACTGTTGAGTATATTCAAATTACCGAGTCAGTGAAATGAACAAATGAACGACTTATTCTGATTTTCATATATGATAACGTTCATTTAATATATCTAAGACGATGATTTTAAACGAATTTTGGTTGTTTTTTGCCGAGTAAAAAAAATGCAAGTCTCTCAAAATCTCGAGGAAAAAAAAGAAGCAACGTTTGAAATTATTTTGAAAAATTTGGTCAAAGCAATTCGGTTTCCAATTTTATTAAGACCTTGAATTGGAAGCAACATTAAATTATGAAAAAAAAGTTGTTTCCTTTTATATAAAAATTTAAAATTGGTATGACCATCAATAATGTTAATAAAAGTCTAAGGAATGATATTTATTTAGAAATTACGCGATATCTTAAGAGCATAAGCTGCTACGTCCATTACATTTTTCTTCCAGTAGCAATTTTTCGATATTAGTTGATGATTTTTATGGAGTAAGGCTGTCGTAGCTTGCATATACATTATGCGTACCATTTTTGTACATTTTTTAAACTATTAGTTTAAACACTAAAGCTGCCACCTTTTAAACAAAATCATCTGTCTACAAATGATTGCCACATTTTCTTACATTTTGTACGAATTGGTAAGCTGATTGAATAATTGAATGAGCCTATGTGCTAGTGTGGCGGAGAGATAATTTTATCTAAGTAATCGTAACGAAGCATTTTATCAAAACATTAGAAAATCGTCCCTTATTTAGATTTATTAGTTTTTATCGACAAACAAAACCAACTCTGCTCAGTTGCCATATGCGACATTCCTGTCTGTTATCGAGTTATCGATATCCATAAAAAATAACAACAATCGCAGCGTCTCAGTTAGTTTTTCACTTTTGAACAGAGAGGTTGGCTGGCCAATGGCGCCGGAGTAGAAGAAGCAGAAGTAATAGAAGTAGAAAAGGCAGAGGCGACAATTCGAGACGCAACGAGAGTGACGGACACTGTGTGTGTGAAACAAACTTACCCGCCTGCTGAGATACTACAAGTAAACATACAAATAACTACATATATACATACATACATACATGCCACCACTCGTCGTGTCGTGGTCGTGTTGTTTCGGTCGTCTGTCCGTCGGTCGTTTGCGCCATCGTCGTCGTCATCATTGACGACAGTCAGTCAGCCAGTTGGCGAGTGGATTGGTTGGTTAGAAGTGATGGGGGTAGTGCGGGCGGGCGGTGGGGGCGGCTGCTTGGATGAGCGAGCGAACGCCAAGAGAGAAGTAGTGAGCGTGAGAGCGCGCGTATAAAGATTGTTGTTTGTGTGCTTACGGGCTATGCACCTTAATACATCCACATACATACGGTATGTATGTACGTACGTGTGTGCCTATAAGTGTATGAGTGCGTGGCTGTGGTCGTCGGCCTGCGCGCGCGGCGAAGGTGGTGATAAATTTTTTGTTGGCACAAAGTAAAAATATAACAGAATAAAAAATCGTTCACAACATAACCGAGTATCTCTTCCTAATCGAAATTACAGCAACAGTAACTAAATATTTATAATTTTTTAAATAAATGATTTTTTTTTTTTTTTTTTTTTTTGTTAATTGCAATATTAAACGGCTTTTGTAGCTTTATCTCCTGTTGCTGAATAGTTACCCCGTCATTTAGTAAATGGCACATCTTGTTTTCTATTAAATTTTTTTTCCCTGGTGATAATGCTGTGCGATAGTGTGTATGTGAATAAATTAGAATAAGTGTTTCTTGTGACGTTGATAACGCAACTACTATTGTTGTTACAAAGTGAATTACACAGAAACAATACCAAGAACGCACCCAAAATCAGCTGCAAATCGAAGGCACGATAACACTTAAATGTTTGGCGCGCTTCTCTCAATCGAAAACGTCACTGTAATTGTATATCGTTCGATAGTCGATTTAGACTATTAAAGACCGATAAGTGTACCCGCAGCCAACCCACTGCCCCATGCAAATTAGTTCTCGTTCGTGCTCATATAGCATTTAAAATTAAGGTCACTCTAATCATGCTGTTTGTGAGATAAAGAAAACCCCCTTCCCGCTCCATCAACACACAACAACAACAATAAGACTTTAAACTTTTGTGGATCCTGTCTTGCAAGGTCGTTGAACATATAAAGATGCTGTTTACCTGTAATTACCTCACAAACTGTTGATTAATAAAGTTGTACGATGAGCTGTATTCCATGATATTCAGAGAATTAAATCGTAGCAGCGACATGGTGTTGTCTTGGAACAGAAAGAAGGATGAAGTACATATGTCCAATCCCTGCTTATGTTCGTCTTGCTGGAGTCGCAGAGTTGCCACCAAGATCGAATGCAAATGTTTTTGTGTTTTTACTAACATAATTCAATAGGAGCAAACATTTTTGGGTGAAATTATTTTATAACCATCCACGTGCGGTTTTTTGTTGTTTTTGCTGCATTTTATTAGCTTTGTGGCAACGCTTGTGCACGCACATATATATTTGGATGTATGTGTGTGCTCCTATTCAAATAGAAATTGAGTGCTTTGTACTCAAAACTCAGTCAATTAGTCGCCAAAAGGCGGCGGCAGCGATGACAACAGCAAATGCAAGCGCGTCGTTAAGAATATTGGTTAATCCGCGCGTTATTTGACGTTCCATTTAAAGGCGAACATTTTTATGGATTTGTTCCTACATTTACAATTCTAAGGAATATAGTTTTGAAACATCTACAGCTAATAATGATAATAATTTAATTTCCGAAATTTATGTAAATGTTTTCACTGCTCTAGTAAATTACTGCTGCCAATTAGAGATGTGGCGTTACAGTAAGATGAATCGATCGTGAGAGATAGTGAATTTAGAATAAAGCCATACACGTGCTTGAAGCAAAATCGAATCAAGGTTTGTTTATGCATATGTTTAATTAACTACTATGCACATACATTTATGATAAAATGAAAGCCCCTCAACACTGCGTATGTATATATAGTGAAAGCTTTTTGATAATGTTTTTTGTTTTAATTTAAATCTGTGTTTCCCCAAATTGTGTAAGCCAAAAATATATGGAAACATATGTGTTTGAAGTAGTACCCAAACTGATTTTCACAATCGTGCTTCGGTCTTACACACTTACTCATCTCTAGTGCCAAAGCGATCTTGCACTAAACCACTGTAGATTGCATGAATGGTTTTGCAGAGCGGTTGAACTGTTGGCTAAGGCAGGGGGCATTGGAGTTTGGTGGTTGATTTGGTATTTAAAATTGTGTCAAACCTGGGGATGTGCATATCAGCACAACGCAAAAAAATAAAGAGAAGAGAGAGAAAACGAAAACGAGGGCTTTAAAGTCGTAATCAGAAGTTTTGTGATCAAAATTAGCACATTTATTGTCAAAATTGTGCGTGCTTTTGTGTTGATGTGTTTGTATATTGTATATTATCAATGATTACGAAGGCGATAGGTGTACACATATATGCATACATGTATACATGTGCATGGCTCTCTTGCTCTTTTCTCTTAGTCTCTCTTACTGTGTGTATGTGTTAGTGGGTGTGTGCATTACAAAACCAGCTAAAAGTTTTTATTTAACTTCATCGTGACGGCACAAAGTGCGTATGCGCAACATGTATTTAAGACTAAACTGTTTATTCTTGTCTCTTGTTTATTCGCAGAGTTTATTTGCCGCTTTTAAACGCCAAATGTCAGCTGTTTCACGCAACATGTACTATAAAAGCAGCACAGTAAAACGCAGAAAAAGAGCAAATTGCTTAAGTCCAGGACAACAACAAGAAGAAGCTTGCTGCTAGCAAGCAAAGAAGAAAAACAGGATAAATATCAGAAAAATAAACTACATATAACTGAAAGAAAAAAGTATAAATTAACATTTATAAATAAAGAAGAACAAGTAAAAGAAAAGACTACGCTTCACACAATTAAACACCCACTGTGGCTCTATCTGTCTGTCTGTCTGGACTGTCTCTGTCTTTCCGCTCTCTTCCAACTGCAGCTGTATTACGCTCAAAATAACTCTTCAAACACAAGGAAAGAAAACGGTAAATTCGCATTTGCTGCTCTCGCGCATCACAGCGTGTATATGTATGTGATGTCTTAACGTGTGAATGTGTGTTATATGTATTTATATTTATTTGTGTGGATTTTTTTTTATTTCATAGGAATCGCAAAACAAAGAGTGGATTTATCAAAAGAGACACGAAGAAGTAAAAGAAGAAGAGGAACAAACTACTGTTAGGGACCGCGAGTGGAGCAGGAGAGGAAGCTGAAGCGGCAGGAATAAAGGCAAAAACAACAGCCATGACAATCATTCTATTCTTGGTGGACACCTCGTCGTCCATGTGTCAAAAGGCGTACGTAAACGGTGTGCAAAAGACATATCTGGACATTGCTAAGGGCGCCGTTGAAACGTTCCTCAAGTATCGTCAACGAACCCAAGATTGTTTGGGTGATCGCTATATGCTGCTGACATTCGAGGAGCCGCCAGCAAATGTTAAAGCCGGCTGGAAGGAGAACCATGCGACGTTCATGAATGAACTGAAGAATCTGCAGAGTCATGGCCTTACCTCAATGGGTGAATCATTGAGGAATGCTTTTGATTTGTTAAACCTGAATCGAATGCAATCGGGTATTGATACATATGGTCAAGGACGTTGTCCGTTTTATTTGGAGCCATCAGTGATAATTGTAATTACCGACGGTGGGCGCTATTCGTATCGAAATGGTGTACACCAGGAGATAATACTGCCGCTAAGTAATCAAATACCCGGCACAAAGTTCACCAAAGAGCCCTTTCGCTGGGATCAGCGTCTATTTTCGCTGGTGCTTCGCATGCCCGGCAATAAGGTCGATGAACGTGTCGATGGAAAAGTGCCTCACGATGATTCCCCCATTGAGCGGATGTGCGAGGTGACTGGTGGACGATCATATCGAGTACGCAGTCACTATGTTCTTAATCAGTGCATTGAAAGTCTTGTTCAGAAAGTGCAACCCGGTGTTGTGCTGCAATTTGAGCCCATGTTACCCAAAGAGTCAAGCGGCAACAGCAATTCTGCGGCAGGATCTAGCGGTGGAGCAGCAGGCGGCGCATCCAGTATTGGCGGCAGCACTGGTGCTGGCGGAGGTACTGGCGGTGGTGGAGGCGGTTTGGGTGGCGGTGGAGCAACATCGACAACGACATCAAATGAACCCACGCCCGACATAGTCTTCCAGCCTATCAAAAAGATGATCTACGTACAGAAGCACATAACCCAAAAGACCTTTCCCATTGGCTATTGGCCACTGCCCGAGCCATATTGGCCCGACTCGAAGGCGATAACGCTGCCGCCCCGTGACGCCCATCCCAAGCTTAAGATCCTCGCGCCTGCAGTGGATGAGCCGCAGCTGGTGCGAAGCTTTCCAGTGGACAAATACGAGATCGAGGGTTGCCCCTTGACCCTGCAGATCCTCAACAAGCGGGAGATGAACAAATGCTGGCAAGTGATCGTCACCAATGGGATGCATGGATTTGAATTACCCTTTGGCTACCTGAAAGCCTCACCCAACTTTACCCAGGTGCATCTCTATGTGCTGGCCTATAACTATCCGGCTCTATTGCCGCTACTGCACGACCTCATCCACAAGTATAACATGAGTCCGCCCAATGATCTCATGTACAAGTTTAATGCCTATGTCCGATCGATTCCTCCGTATTACTGTCCATTCTTGCGCAAAGCACTGGTTAATATCAATGTGCCGTATCAGCTGTTGCAGTTCCTGTTACCTGAGAATGTGGACAACTATTTGTCGCCGACGATAGCCAATCAGTTAAAGCATATTAAGAATACCGCCAAGCAGGATCAGGAAAATCTCTGCCTTAAGGTCTACAAGCAGCTGAAGCAACCGAAGCCACCGTATCGTCAAGTGGAAACTGCCAAATTGTGCACAGGTGCTGCACTGCGCCGGGATTTGGTGCGACATCCGTTGCTGCGCGACACGTTTGCCAAACTGCATGCCGAGATCGAACCCGTCGAGAACTATACGATTGTGGTACCTCAGCTGACCCATCAGTCGTCAGCGAAAACCTATCGCAATCCATTTGATATTCCACGACGGGATCTGGTTGATGAAATTGCTCGAATGCGTGAGACCTTCTTGCGACCCGCCAGTCTGGTGGCAAAGGATTCGGGCCACTGTTTACCCATCGCCGAGATGGGCAACTATCAGGAGTATCTGAAGAACAAGGATAATCCGTTGCGTGAAATCGAGCCGACAAATGTCAGACAGCACATGTTTGGTAATCCCTACAAGAAGGATAAGCACATGGTTATGGTCGACGAGGCGGATCTCAGCGATGTGGCCCCCATGAAATCGCCTAATGGTAATGGTGGTGGAGTCTCATCATCCTCCAGCGGCAATGTTGGTGGCGGCGGCAGCTCAAGCGGTATGGGTCCCGTTGGTGCCGGCATGTCCGTCCTCATGCTCGGCGGTGGCAACGGCAACGGCGGGCCCATGGGACCCAACTCAAAGAAGCTGGACGGCACAGCGCGTGGACGTAAACGTAAGGCGGGTCCCTTGCCCCGTGCATTTGAGTTTCGGCGTCTCTCCACGGACTTTTCCATGCGAAGCGGTAGCGCCCCCAGTTCTCCGGCCAGCTCCACATGCAGCATCATTTCGCTTGGCAGCGTCGGAGATCTGATGGTCGATGAAGATAGCAACAGTAGCTATGCATCCTCGATATGTTCGGAAGCATCCAGTGTCAGCAGCGTCAGTGATTCCGGAATGGGCATGGCAATGCATCCAACGGAACGTCTGAGCTTTGACTTTCCCGAAGAGGAGGCCAGCGAACAGGAGACGCCTCTTAATGGCTACGTGCACAACTTTATAAACGGCATCAATGAGGAGACAAGTGCAATTGAAGCCGCGGATATAAGCAGCAACGGCAGCAACACTCCCGCGGGAAACATCACCAATAGCAGTGGGAGCAGCAGCAGCAGTGTCGGCAACAGCGCAGCTGTAACAGTTGCAGCAACAAGTACTCCAATAAGTTCCGTTGCACGACACTTGCCAGATGTAGGGGCAGCCACAGCGGCGACAACAACGAGCACTGTAATTGCAGCGACAGGAGCAGCAGCAAGTAATGGCACACCAGAAACTGGCAGCAACAGTAGCAGCGGCGGTGGCATACTGGGCATCAGCAACAATAGTAGCAACATAAACAGTCATGTCAACAACAATAACAATTGTCACGTGAACAACACCAATGACGTTTTGTATGTGCCTCTCAATGGACTGACAATGCAACATGCAGCGTACAGCAGCAATGTAAGCTCCATGTCAACTACAATCGACAGCTCCATGCTAATGTTGCCAGCGACAGCATCAACAACATTATCGGGAATGAACAAGAATGGCTCAGGTGCAGCAGTAATGCCCCCATTGTTGCTGGTTTCCAATGGCTATGGGAGCCATCATGGATTGGGAAGTGGTGCGATGTTGTCGCCGCCTGCGAGTTTGGCATCAACAACAGCAGCAACAGCGCTTTCTGGTATTGCAGCTGGAGCAGGATCCGTAATTGCAGCGGTAGCAACAACAACAGCAACAGCAGCTGCTGCATCTACAACAATGGCCACAAGCAGTAGCAGCAGCAGCAGTAGCACAACAACAGCAACACCAACACCAACAACGTATTTCAGTCACAATGACATCAACGATGCCTCTGAAATCTCGCGCATATTGCAGACTTGTCACAACGGCAACAGCGGTAACATGAGCAATAACAGCAGCAGCAATGCCAGCGGCAGCAGCAACAGCGGCAGCAACAACAGCAGCAGCACATTGAATGGCAATGCCAGCGATGGAAATGACAATGATATCGACTCTGATCTCTCTGGGAATAGCTTTGATGCACTGAAGCGCACAGTTGGTGGCATCGGCAGCAGCTCCTCATTGAATAGTAATCCGCATTTCTATTGGGCCAGCGGACTTAATCATCACAGCAGCAACAGTAGTCCCAATAGCAACAATATTGTTACCAACACCGGCAACAACAACACTAACAACAGCAATTATAACGTTAATAACAGTAATAACAATAACAATACTAGTAATACCAATTGTCATAGGAATTATAATAACAGTAGCCCCAAACTGGAAGCTAAAGCATCGCCAACGCACAATTATAATAACCATAATAACAACAATAACATTAATGATGGAACCGAGATGCTATTGTCACCTGATCGTGGTTTATCGGAGGAACAAAGGGAAGCTGCGCGTAAACATAATGTCGATTTGCGTTTGCAAATCTTTCGTGATATACGACGACCGGGACGGGATTACAGTCAATTGTTGGAGCATTTGAATTTGATAAAGGGTGATCAGGAAATGAAATCTGATTTCATAGACATGTGCATCCACGAATCACTTCGTTTTCGTCGTCACCAGATGGTCTGCAGCATACAGGAGTGGTGGGAGCAAAAGCAGCAGCACCTTGAGATCACAAAGAGTTAACGTTGGCTGCTCTGGAATTGAGCGTGCAACAAGCTAGCGTATTAGCTATTAGCTGCGGTAACAACAGCAACTTCAACAGCAGTTGCAACACAACAGGGGAAACTGCAATTGTAGCAGGTGCAACTGCAACAGTAGCAATTTTAACTGCAGTAACAGCAGCAACATCAAAAGCAGCAACACCACGCAACATTTCTGTGATGTCAACAACCACAACAATAACACTAAACTGAGCAGCAGAGTTGGAATAACAAAAGAACTTTAAACTTAGAACTTTAGTTGCTCTAAAGCAGCTCACGGAGCCAACTAATCACAAGAAATTAAAAAAGCTCTTGCTTAGTTATAAAAAACATCCACTAATACACACACACACACACACACATGTACACATACACTGACACGCTTACATGGAATACCTGTAAATAATGGAAACTGTCAAGTAACGGGAAAGTAAGGAAAGTAGTAGAAGAAAAAGATTAGAAATTTGGGATGTATTTATGTAGTTTATAAGCTAAAAGGTAATATAATTAAGAAGCTAAAATCTAAATTATGATAAAAAAAAAAAAACAAACAGTAAAAACAATGAGTTTAGAGGTCGAGCAAGAATTACCACAGAGAGTATGGAAATTAGGTTCATTAAGAGCAAAGTTATAAATTTTGTAGAGCATAAAATAAAAGTTACAATTACAATTAATATTAAAAATAAAGAAATAACAATAAATTTTAGTCGTTAGTCAATTAGTTTGTAGGCGAATAATTAATTGTATTAGACAAGTAAGTGCAAACACACACACACACACACACACACACACACACAGCCACACAGAAAAACATACACTCACAAACACACACAGTTATCTCTACTTCAGTTAAAAGCCTTTTAAATCATATTGTATACAAACGTATACATGTTTATATAAAATAAGCAAAAGTTTTCACATAACGGTTGTTTTATAATTAAAGCCATTTTGGTATGAACCGTGCAACTAATCATTTCTACTGGCCGCCGTATAAACTGAGCACACACATACACAGCTATATAACACAAACACATATACATATACATAGTTCGTATACATTTTATTTTACCTTTTTTTTTTTTTAGACTTATGCTATATTTTGTATGCTCATTTTTTATTTGAGCAGCGCCTAGATGTTTATTATACTACAATATTTAATTTTATTTCAAGATCTTCATTTACTCACATAAATACTTACATATTTTACATACATGTTTTATTTAGCTAAATGGAAAATAATTAACTGTAACTGATACATATATACATACATACATATATTTGTTTTAGACAAAGTGTTTCTTTTTTTTTTCTGTTTTTAATTATACCAAATAATATTAAGCATTGCGTTCCTCTCAACTGTTGAGTGTTTTCAATTGTTTCCACATAACGCCATGAAAAATGCTACAGATACAGTTGCGCAAAATAAAATAGCACCACTTCGACACCTTCTTTTTATGAACAAAAAAATTAACTCTGAGAATAGAATTTTCTTCAAAATTTATTTATTATGCTCTGCTGGGAGTATTCACTATCCAAAAAACAAAAAAAATTGTTGAAAGGCTTGCCAATTTTTTTTTGTATTTAGCTTTTGAAAAACGAAAGAAATAATAGCACCACTTTTTCTTTGTGACTCGAAAAAGGTCATATTTTAGGGATTTATCTTTGCCAACGGAACTAAATAAAAATAAGTAAAAACGGTTATCTTCAGCTAGCAGAAGATGAAATACCCTTGGTAACTATATAATACGGTAGTTCTATTTGAATGAGGTTTTGTGAGCATATAGAGATTGATAAGGAGTTCATATTGTGTGAATTTGGATAAAATCGATCAATAGACAACGACAATTTCCATTCAAAGCATTTCAACTGAGTGTTCCTATGGCAACTATCTGGATAAAATTTGGTCGGAACGCGTATTGTGAAAATTTGGTTTAAATCGTTCAAGAAACACTGAAAATTTTCATAGTAAGCATTTTCAACCGATTCTTTCTATGACAGCTATGTGATATAGTGGTCTAACCCGGAAGAAATTTAGTTTGCACATGGGATTTATTACTAAAAGCATATAGGATGAATTTGGTGGAGATAGCAAAAAAAAAAAAAACCGATTGTTACTATGGCAGCTTTATGATATAGTGATCCGATCTGTCCTTTTTACACATGTGTACCAAGTTTCATCACAATAGTTTGAAAACTGAGAGACTAGTTCGCGTAGAAACAGACGGACATGGCTATATAGACTCGGCTGTTGATGCTGATCAAGAATATATACATATATACTTTTTGAGGTCGGGGTTAAACCAAATATTCACAAAGAAACTGAAGAATCACCTGAATAGAGATTTGACCCGAAATAAGTTCAACAGATTGACCGGTTAAAGGAGGTGGTTTGATTTAAAAATGGAAAAAAAGACGTTTACTCAAGAGAAAAAGTCCAAACAGAACACAGATACATTAATAGTCATAAATTTAAAGCTTTCAGTAAGATTTGGACCACAAACACAACAGCAGAATGGTTTAGAAATAGATCCAGGCAATTTAAGTTATCATTTTGGAATAGTCTGAATAGTCATTAGATATGAATCTAATTGAAAATCGGTGATCAGATGTTAAAGGAATAGTTGCCATTTCTATGCCATTTTAGTCAACGGTCATTAGGCAAAATACTGGCAAAAAGGTATTAGAAATTGGTAGGTTCCTTCGCAAGCGTTGAAAAGCTGGTATATCCACTAAATACAAATACGCTAATTTAAGGGATCTTCTTATTATTTTAATAAAGTAGCATATTTAAATAATAAAGACTGATTTCAGTTGCAGCTTCAATGTTTACCTGCAAATTAAATAAAGGAGAGGATTGGTTCAAAATTTCTTTGTTTAGCCATTTTTGTTATTTTCTTGGCGTTTAAAAAAGAGTTTTCAAGTTGGTGTTTATTTAATTATTTTCATTAATTTTACTTCCTCATACACCTGCATCGTAAATGTTACGTTTACAAATGCCTACCACGGCTGCCAAGCCTCCCTGCCTAGAGGTAATGGCGCCCTGTCAAAGGCGTTATGAATATGCCATGAATGTGCCCCTATATAAATTTACCCAATTGACTCCCGTACCTGAAATGATATATAAATCATGTCCGATATTTAAATCATGTCCGAAGTATCTTTATTTGCAAACACATTATTTCCATTATTTTACTTTTCACGTGTCTAAATATTTTAAAATTCTACATGCATATGTATATACATATGTACATGTATATGTATATATGTAGATTAAACATGATTGATTCATTTCATTATTTATCGTAATTTTGATTCGATGCTTTGAAATTCATATTCATTAAAATGCCGTTTAAAATTAAGCCCTTTTTACCTATTGTTTTATTTTGAGGGACTTATTTTAAAAAACCTATCTGCGTCTTCATTTTGCAGTATACTTCTGTTTATAGGCTTGCCAGTTTTAATAAAGTTTTCAAACTTCCCGCATTATTTTACTAGTGGTGGAACATGGAAGAGAGCCAGTGTTGGCAGAATTTCAATGCAAGAACAGTCAAAGCGATAGTTCAACAGTAACGATGCAGTCTTAACAATTAAGTTTTCCATGAAAGAAATGGTAAAAAATGTTTCTACTACCAAAACGTAGCTTGTAAATATTGTAGTGTTTGATAATTGTTATAAAGCATTTATTATTCGTCCAGTTGATTCTAGTCGATTACTGGTTCATCAGTGTTGAAAAACTTGAAATTATATGTGCGAAGTGTTTAATGAGAATATATATTTTTTTGCTTTTATAATATAAAAGTAATTTTTTTAATATCCATTTAAACCATTTTAGTAATTCATATATTTTTATTTTATTTTGAACGTTAATTCTAATTGGACATCGCTGCAGAGCGTTGCCATACTAAATTGTTGTTCACTTGTGAGCGCTCCAAATGTGAACAACCAGGAAGCAGTCACTTGCTTGTTCAGTTCAGTTCAGTTCATTAAACATTTACCTAATGGACAAACCCAACACTAGCGCCTAGCAGTTGTTGGGTGAGTTGCACAGGCACAGGCAAAAGCGAAAAGCAAAAGTGAATTCAGAAAAGCAGAAACAATATGCAAAATTAATGTGCGGTATGCATGTTGTTCGCTGTTAACGTTAACGCAATGCAAATCATATCAGTTGCAGTCGAAAATCCATAATACATCACACAAGTCACTTATCAAACGAAGTGTGGTTTAATTCCGGAGCTGGAGTTGCTGCTAGTTTCAAGTTTTTTTTTTTTGATTTACGGAAAGTAAAAGTGGCTGCTTTGGGGCATTCGCCACCTGTCCCCGCCTTTACCTCTGCAATAGTCATAGCCTGTATGTGTATTTGTATATGTATTTATATTCATGTTTCGGTTACGTTGTGTGTATGTTCGCGCGTATGTTTGAGTGCAAAAAGAAGTTGCAAAAATATACAAGTTACGCAAAAATACAACAGTAAAAGCAGCTAAATTGTGTAAAATAATAACAGTGTCGTGTCTGTGGCAGTGTGTGTCTGCACTCGTGTGTGTGAGTGTGCTCATTGAGCGGACGCAACGCGAACCGGCGGCAGTGCAGCGCAGCAATGAGTGAGAACAACGGCAGCAATACCATTACAGCCGCCAATGGACCGCGAGTTGTTACCATCTATAAGACGGAAACTGGCTTCGGCTTTAATGTCCGCGGACAGGTGTCTGAGGGCGGTCAATTGCGATCCATCAATGGCGAACTGTACGCCCCCTTGCAGCATGTCAGTGCTGTGCTGGAGAACGGCGCCGCTGAAAAGGCGGGCATCAAAAAAGGCGATCGCATACTCGAGGTGTAAGTAGTCATTAAAATCTAGAAAACACACACACACACATCCATATCCGCGTGCAAACATTGTATGACAAAACCACAAGAGAGTGATGGAAAGGAAAGAGAGTATTCCACCCACAAAACGAACGAACGATTGGACGACTCCACTCGAAATGGAAAAGAAACTTTAAATTGAATTGTATTCAGTCTGCGGCTTGCTACCAGAAGTCCTGGAATCAATAACGTTATGTTATTGTGTGCGTGTACATGTTTGTGTCTGTGTTTGTTTGTTGCCTCATCGTGTGCGTGTGGGTTTCTTTGAAAGAGAGACAGAAAGAGTAAGAGAGGGTTGTTACTAAACTTTCCGTAATGGCTGGAAACAGTTACAAGCAGCTTATGTTCCTTGATGTTGTTGGTGCTATGCCGTAATATTTATGCCATTGTTTTTCCACACATTCACATTCACACTTTGCTTGTACGAGCACACCTATACACCTACATAAAAGCGTACACACACCCATGTGTATTCACTCAAACATATACAGGGTGACAGATGCGCATACACGAATGCATTCGCACACACATATGTATGTACATTTATATGTAACCGTAGTTTGTGGGTGCCTATGTATGTATGTGCAAAGCAAGCTAATTAAAATGCCCCTAGTGCCCGCTCCGTACCCCCACTCCCAACATTCCCCAAAATCCCCACCTTCCCGGTCACTCGTATGAATCGTACAAAACGCGAGTTAGCTTTTTATACTCTCGCCCATCTCTCTGTCCTTTGCTGTCTGTGTTCGCTTGCTCAATGCGCTCTGCAGAGCTTTTGTTGGCATCTTTGACATTTTGTATTATCGCGTCATAGCCAAACAGTTTCCCTTCGCATTTACCTGCTGTGAGCTATCAATCAAAATTGAAGAAATTTTTATTTTTTTTCGGGGCGCCAATGTTTTGATAACCTTTACTAAGTCTCCCTTGCAGCTAGCAAACAACAAAAAATGTCAAAAACCCGGGTATAAATTCAATTAATAATTTTAGCAACAGTTTCGTTGCTAACCTCTCGCGATGTCTAACAACTTAATTATCGTCGGCAGCAGACGAAGCTCGACGACCTCCCACCTTTCACTTGCCGACCTCTCGGATCTGTGGGCATCCCGGAATGAATCCGTCCCCCAATCCATACTTTCTACTCATTCCTCTTCACTGCTTCCCTTCGTTTTCCTCTTGTAAATATATATGATATGATTTTTCGCACTTTTTTTTCGTTTCGCTCTAAAGCTGTCAGTTTGTTGTAGTTGTAATTCTGGTTGCTGTTGTGTGTGTAGCGCCCATCATTTGATTATCAACTGTAGCACCAACAACAACAGTTATAATTTGCCGGGGCGTGAGCAAACAAAGCAACTGTAAAACGCAAACACAGAAAGAAAAAAACTGCAAGATAAATGGATATTCGCATTTAAGTGCTTAAATAAATTCATGAAATTCTTTTTTCGATTGGCCAATTGAACTAGTTTATGATTTAAATTTATTAATATTCTTTTACTATTGTTATAATTAAAAGATTTGAATTCGTTGGTTTTAATTTTACAATTGCTTTTACTTAAATCAAAGTATTTTTGATATATTTCAGATGTTTTAGTGACTTTTATTTAAATTTGTAAGGTAATTAAACGGAGTAAGAAATTAAGAAATAATTTTCTGATTTTTGCTTTTGTCAGACCTGTGAGTTACAACCCCAATTTATAATAAAAAACTATCAAATTATTTAAATTGTATCTTTACATATGTATACATAAATATATATGTATATATATAAAACTAAACATTTATATTTGAACAAATAATAATACATATTGTAAATTATTTCAAGTTAAGAAATTTTATAAGCTTACAATTAATTTAATATAATTAAAGTTTAGAATTTAAATTAAATGAAATGACCAAAATAGCTCTTATGTTTAGTGTTCCCTATTTTGTCAGCCCTGGTAATGACTGCCTCACCCCATAATCCCCTTTCGCCTCCTCCCATTCCAGCTTAGTTTCGAGGGGCGTTTTTTGTGCCGGTTGTCAACTGGATAAACACTCACATCCTCCGCCGGCGCAAACGCAGCCTTATCAGCATTACTCATTTTTATCGGCGACTGGAGGACGGGTGAAGGGTATGGGTACGAGCAGGGGAGGAGGAGGGGTGGGGACTTTAGTCGTTAATTTTTTATTCATCGTAATGCTTACAAATAATTGCTTTCCCAGCCAATCTCTCTCTCGCAATCTCTCTTACGCTCTTTAATTGCTAAATGCTTAGGGATTGGCCCACAGATAGCCAACTAGCGCTTTTGACCAATATGGCTGGGGTGTTGTCTCCACTGTCAGCTGCAGATGCTGTGTGGCGTGCCTTGTGGCCCACAATGTGGGCGCCACGTTGCAAAGGCTTCCGTTGCACCGTACACAGTAAGGATCATTGGATGTGCACTCGGGTACGTCACCGGCACAGCCACGAACCGTATGAACTAGTTGTAGTCGACTGATAACGGTGCTCACGCACAACTCCGCTGGGTGGCTGCAGTTGTTCACTGTCATGTCGTTGGGTTTCAACATTTGGGCACAATCGTCGCCGTGTTCCTGTGAATTGCATCGGTAGCAGCTTCGGACGGACCAACGATTGCAGCCGTCTCCGGTGCGGCATAGCTGACATGCTTCTCCTTCTTTGGGCAGGAAGTCGCCATCAGCACAGCCCCGGCGTAGCATTGTATCTAGAAGAAGAAGAAACTTCATCTACTGTCCTGAAGTATTTATATGTGCCTTGTTTTTAGGGTATTCAAAATTGTTTGATTTCCACTACTTAGCCAAAAGTTATGTTTTTTAGTCAACTTGGTGAATCCTAGTGAAAACACACCGCAGCGCATAATACAAACGATAAACGCGAAAATAGATACAAAAAGGTTCATACTAAACATTCCAAGCGATTCTTCTTATGTTAGCTATATTATATAGTGGTCCGATCTGGATAAAATTTGGTCAGCTGATGGAAAATGGCATATTGCAAATATTTGGTTCAAATCGTTCAAAAGACACTGCAAATTTTCATAGTAAGCATTTTCAACTGATTGCTCCTATGACAGCTATATGATATAGTGGTCCGATGTGGATGATATTTGGTTTGCACATGGGATTTAATACCAAATGCAGCTCAAAACCGATTGTTCCTATGGGAGCTATATGATATAGTGATCCGATCTGGCCGATTTTAACATATGAACTGCACATCTGTACCAAGTTACATCACGATAGCTTCAAAACTGAGAGTTGAGTTCGCATAGAAACAGAAGGACAGACGAACATGGCTATATCGCCTCGGCTGTTGATGCTGATCAAGAATATATGTATATACTTTATGGGGGTCGGAAACGCCTTCTTCAATGCGTTACAAACTTCGTAACAAAAAATATATAAAAATACGATACAACATAATACAAAGTAATATCTTAATAATTATCTAGACAATAAAAGTCAAGCGTCGTACAACTCGAGAAAGATTGTTCACTTTGGTTTGGTGGTATAAAAAATATAATGGTTTCCAAGTTATGGTGATGTGGAAAAGTTTTTTTTTACAATTTGTCTGGCGGTAAGGGGCATGGTTACAATTTCAAACAAACTTTATTGGCGTACACTATACACGCACTTTTATTCCAAATATTGTGGCTCTATAAGAGTATAGTCTCTGAGTTCTAGGTGTTTATACAAATGGACGGATAGACGGACATTGCTATATCGACTCTTCAGTTACTAATGTGGTTGGAAAAACAACCTTTTACCTGTTATGCTCACCTAATATACCCCCATAATGTTGTGATAAGTTTACATGATTTAGCCAAATGTTATATTTATGAGTCACTTTAGACAATCATAGTATATGTGGTAGTTATCTGAATGTATGCAATTATTGGTTAATAAAGCTAAACATAATTTTGTGCTTATGGGCTAATATATCAATTCGGCCATAAATTTTGTATTTTATGACTAAAAATTATCGTCTAAAGTTGATTTTCCTCATATTAACGGTAAAACGATCAATGTTTGACAGATAATTAAAGTATAGATATTTATTGTAATACAATTATATAAGAAATTTAACTGAAATAGGATCACAATAAAGTAAACCCCTTTTCTAAAGGACTTTAAATAGTGACAAAATAGTACCTACAGGTGGTATCATAAATGCGACAAAAATCTTGCAGAGGATTTATATGCAAATAAACTTTATATATTTTATATATTTAAATTTTATATAAACTTACTTAACTTGTCAATATATCGACATAATATCGAATTTCATGTGCTTCCTCACAAGTGTGAATGTGTCGTACACAGCTATAAACGGTTTTCCATCTACTATTTAACTTTTTTTTAAGTCAATTACTCTTAAAAGGTATTTAATCATTTTTTTAAGCGATAAAGTAACTTCAAAGTCACTTCAGAGAGTTAAGAATGAATAACTAAAGTTCAAAAATGACTTAAACTTATGTTCTGAGCTCTATATTCTTTTTTCGCTTCCTCTGAATAATATTTGTTTGGATTTTGCCTGACTCACCCTAACCTTGCTCGCAGGAGTAGCAGGCAACAGTGCCGGGGTTGCATTGTTTGGTACCGAGGGCATGGCCTGAACGACACTTGGCGTCACTGGTGGAATTGCAAGTGGCACAATTAATGCTCTGACACTGCGAATTGCAATTGTCACCATAGCATTCGGTCAGCTCGCCTGTGGGAAAGAAACCCATTGTAGTGGAACAGCCGCGTTGCAGTACTTCCGTTTGATTGTTGCGGTGCGTGTAGCAGTGCTCCCGATGTCCGTACATCACCTTGTTGACGCACTGCGTCACAGTGGTATTGCTGAGAGCGCATTTATCCGAGTCGGACTGCGGGTGCTGCTCCCGTTGACAGTCAGGGTTGGGAGAAATCCGATTGCTTGTGCACTGGAGGCAGCGGCTCTCGGTGACAGTCAGCTCTGAGTTACAGCCATTGTAGTTGCACTTCAGGCAAACATGTGGACAACCCTCAGGTAGATTAGAGTGCTCGCAGCCACGTTGAGTATTACTCAAGTGCAGGATGTTTGTATAGCATCGATCCTCGGCACTGTAAATGGGGCACGGCAGGAGTAGTTGGGGCCGCTGGCTAACATCGATGCAGGAGGCACCGTTGCATTGATAGCAACGCAAGCGATCCACCGGATAGACATGCCTATTGCAGAGACTAGTGTTGCAACGATCGCAGGGCTCGGCGCAGTAACCATTAGGGTATAGTCGCCTCAGGCAGCCGCGCCAGGTGAGACCAGCTGTGATCGAAGTGACACACTCATCGTTTAACACCGAGCACTCCTCTACCTCCAGCTGCTGGCCGGGACGTGTGGCGCACTCCACATCCTTCGCCGAATCGCAGGCATAGCACTCAAGCCCGCTGCTCACCTGGAGCAACTCTAGGAGCAGTACGAGCACGATCGTTGTACCCACAATCAGTTGCTTCATGGCCTTCAATTCTTGAACTGACCAACTTGATTCTTTGGCCCATTGTTTACTGCTGGCTCAACAAAGAAATACTGAGATTTTAGCTTAACTACTCTACGATTAGATAACGCTTTCGATAACGATTATATTTGGGATTGGTACTTATATCAGTGCCACCATTTTAGCATTTTTTCTGAACGGATGTGTCCTTCTTATGCCTAGTTTCCAAAAGGGAAAGGAAGCTAAGTTTGATCTGACAGGTTAAGCTCGACAGTCTTAGATATAATTGTATCAAATTGGAGACTACATTCTTATATTGAGCACAGAAATTAACATAAAAGTTGTAGAAATTAAGTTTTGTTGCTGACGTCATTCAGCTCTGCCCATGCAAGCTACAAGTCAACATCGACATAACATTCCTGTTTAACAAGAAATGCATGCAAATTGGCGGCTCGATGGAAGAAGTTTTATTTTTGTTTTTATTTAGTTTTTATCAATTTTAAAAACATATGATTTTAATTGACTTTTTTATGTGAGTCAATACAGTGTCTACGTATCTTATTTTGGAGTGGGTTAATTGAGCGTCTGTCCTTTTGATCAGAAGTGCTTGCTAAATATACACATTAAACACAATTATTGATTTATAACAATCAATAAACAAACAATTTAGAACAAATTTTCTATTAGCTTTTTTCTAAAAAAAACACTAAATTCAAATATGTTTATACAATTAATATCATTATTAAAATGTATATAAAATAATATTATTTTATATTATGATTTGATTTTTCATTGCTTTATTTCCATAATATTATATTTAGCTTAAAGCTAGCTATTGTTTTATTTACAGAGTTTAGACTTAATTTATGTCTGATCAGCTGAGATATTTTATTTACATGTTTAGAAATAAGTTGTTAATAAATTTAGAATATAAATGCAACATAGGTACTATCTTAAAACTACAAAAGAAGGCTTTATTTTATATTATTTAGCGTCAGAACTATAGCTGAGTTTTGTTAATTAATGAATTGTTAATTTTTCCCCGTTTTTACTTCGTTGACTTGTTTTTCATTCTCGTCCCATTTCTAACTCTTTTTGGGGTTCATTTAGCCATTTTTGAACGACTGTCGGCAGTACTGATTATGACGCTTTCTCAAGTGGATTGTCCAAAATTACCAAATTGCATCGATAAGTTCCATTGTTTGATTTATTTTTGTATAGCTCGCCTATCTGGCCGATCGTCCCAAAACCCATACTCTTTCGTCTATCGTTTTAATACATTACTGAAATCGATGTGAGATGCGTTAGCAATAAAAGTTGACAGCCATATACTCTACAAATATTCACTCCATGAAAATTATTCCTCCAGGCTTTATTGAAAAATTTAGCAAATTCAATTATTGAAGTTAATTACTTACTGCTTTCACCATATTTAATTTTTGAAGTGTCAGTTGTTTTATTTATTTAAAAATCTATAAGTAATAAAAAAAAGTATCCAATGTCCTAACTCTGTTCAAGTTTCGGTACAACTGTATCAAAATTGGTACATACTGATTAATGTTTTGAACTTGGATTAAATTGCATTTGGAGACGACTTTTTTCAACTTTACAACGTATAATTAAAAAAACAAATTCCTTTAAACTAAACTAAAACTTGAAATTAGAGATGGGCATGGGCCGTGCCTTTTAAATAAAAAACTAGTGTTTGGCCGTGTTGGGCCCTTTACAAAAAATTGCCGTGTTTTACTGTGCCAAAGTCTTGAGGCACGGTATGCACGCCAGGCAGAAGAGGATCGATAAGTAGGCCTAGTTTAATCGCATCGATATTTCTCACAATTTATGAACACTTATATTAAAAGCACGATTAAAACAATCTCTGCATTAAATACAACAAAAAAATAGGATTTCAAATTTTTTTGAAATAAAGTAACTAAATTAAACAAGAAAGGAAAGTACAATACTCTCAGTATAACACTCTCAGCTTTTATTTCCGAATATAATGTTAAAATCGTTCCAATTTTAGTAGAAATAGAAGAACACTCATTTTCACATCCTTTATGCTGAAAGCAATGGAAGAGCTGCTGGATCTCAGCATCAGAAATGTAGCTAAGGATCGGTTGTCACCCAATCCGTCGGATGGCACTACAGTCCCTCTTCGCCTCCATTGAGTAGACGCTTCTCAGTAATGAATATGCACTGGGAGTCTTCGTGGACATCTCGGGTGCTTTTAACAATGTCAGTACCAACACTATTATCGATAGACTCAGGGCGATCGATACACACCCAACCATTCTTTTAAGCGGCAGGAGTGTCCAGTCGGAGTGTGGTGCTGCAACAATAACAAGATGTGCTAACAAAGGCACCCCTCATTGAGGAGTAATGTCTCCGCTTCTTTGGAACCTATTAGTTGACGACCTCATTAAAAGATTTGGTAGAGAAGGTGATAGATAGGTGCTGGATAGCAAACTGACTTTGAGAGGCAATGTTGAAGAAAGGGTAAAAAAGGCAACCATGGCGCTGTTAGCAACCAAGAAGATGCTCAGCTGCTCTTAGGGTCTGTAACCCAGAGAGCAGGAATTGGATCTACATTTCAGTTGTCCTCCCTACACTGCTCTAGTGCGGTGGCAGGCTACCGAAAGGAAGACATACCTTGTTTTAATGGAAAAGCCACAACGTTAAGCATAACAGGTGCTCTCCTCACTAGCCCCAAAAAGCTCTGCAAACCCTCTGGATCTGTCTGGCTGCTGCGCATGCGGCCAAGCTTGGCATAACCACTAACACGAACTGCAGGAAATGCAATGACCCTAATACTACCGAAACGCTGGAACATCTACTTTGGCACGGCTCTAAAGCGAACGAGGCTAAGATGTCTAGGCGCACAGCCAATTCACGCAATAGCAGAGGTTTCCAAGCGCCCGCCAAAACTCTCCCAAATTCTCCTGGACTTCAAGCCTTAATAACCTCCGCGACTGGGCTACTAAGGGCCGAATCCGGCCTATATGCAGTACCCGCGAGGACGTCTGGCTTAACCCAACCTAACCTAATGTTAAAATCGGTATCCGGGTATAAGAAAGTATAGTACTTGCATTAAAACACGTTATAACAAAAAATGAACAAGATAGAAAAGTACAGACGAGCGCGCACGACCGTATAGTACTCTCTGGTTTTATTTCCGATTATAATATTTAAATCAGTATCCAGGTATTACAATGGACAGTACTTGTATTAGAACAAGTTCAACCAAAAAAAAAAAAAACGAAGTATAATCGAACATAAATCTGCTTATCTCTATGCACTTACAAATTCATTTGACATTACATTGTGTGTACATATATAAGAGTGCGTGTATATTAATGGTCGGCATGCCACACATGCAGCGAAATCGTTCGACCATATGCTTGTATATTTTTGTCTCTCTTCCACTCATGCATTGACATTGCGCTCAAACATAAACTTTGTTACGTGATAGCTCTCTTGTTTATAGTTGGATTTTTATGCAACATTCATAAAAGTATGATATGATTTGTCTTCAAACAAATCATAAATAATAATACTGTACAATAATAAGAAATGGTTTTATCTAGTTAAAAGCCCGTCAAAATGCTGTTTTTCAAACAGCTTTTTTAAAAAGGCGTTCTTCTAAAATAATAAAATCGAACGGATAAGATAGTGAATTCTATAATCTATAGATTAATCGAAGGAATTAGCAAATATATAATTTTTCACTAAATGGCGGCCATTCAAACTGAAAAATTGCGTTTTTACCATAATTTTGCCCATTAAGAGTGCCATAAAATAAGTATTCGTTAAAAATTAAAAATCTTCGATCAATTTCTTGATAATATAGTTCTAATCACTGTGTAAAAATTTGAAATTAATCGGTTCAGCCGTTTTTGAGTAATCGTGATCACCGACTTTCAAAACATAGTTTACAGAAACGACCGTGTAAAGTTTCACAAACATTTTGCCGATGAGCAAATTTTCTGACCTACCTTTACATGTAAGTGTGTAACTTCAAAAGTAATGATCGGATCGACTTGAAATTTTTAAAGTGTTTACTTAAATAAAGGTAAATTAAGAATATGAAATAAAAAAATCGAATTTTTCAAAATTCTAACTAAATGAAACCCCTTAAAAATGGCATTAAAGTTTGAAAACTATTTTATTCCTTGTGGGAAAAGGGAGTGGCAGCCGAAAATTTTAAATGGCAATGCATTTATGAAGTCTCGAGGAACGTGCGTACCAAAATTAGTACTCCTAAGTGCCATAATTTCTGAGATGTTGCACGAAAACTTCGATCTTTTCCGAAGCTTTGTGGACTAATGGGACGTGGCATCGAAAAAAAAAAATGCTTGTGTTGACTGACTAAATATCGAATCGATAGAGACCAAATTCGAACTTGTAGCTCTTACCATCTCTGAAATCTGTGTGTTCATACGGACAGACAGACGGGCAAATATATTTTATGGGGTCTGCCACGCCTCCTTCTGCCTGTTGCATACATTTGCACAAACCCAGTATACTCTTGCAGAGAGTGTACAAACCAGAAGTTGCTTTCTGTGAAAAACTATTAGAATATACAGGCCTGTATGTTTATATGTGGGTGTGGCTTTCACTTGTTGTGCCTCGTCTTCTTCTTCTTGCTTTTCATCTACAATTTTCTCTTGTTCTTGCTCTTCCTCTATTTCATTGGATTCTTGTTGGTTGCACGTTATTCTATTGTTGCTGCACTTGGCACTTAACATTGCATTGTTGTTTTTGAAGTCTTTGTGTGTGTGCGGTAGGGGGACGTGTGAGAATGCGGGCGAGGGGTGGCAAACGATGCAATCAATGGGGATTATGAACTATTTTCATTTCTTGTTGTTCAACGTGCGGCTCGTTAAAACATTTACGACAACAAATTGAAGGAATGACAAGAGCAACAACTAACACACAATGCCTCAGCTACTATTGTGCTACAAGAACAATAATGTTTGAGAAACCCAACGAGAACAACGATCAGACCAATAGCAATTTCTTTATTTAAGATTTCGGTTAACCACGACAGAATTTTGACCCCTGTATCTCTAGGTTTATCTAAGGGTTGTGGAAGACTACTGCACTAATAATAATAATAATAAAATAAAAAACTTTTAATATTTTTACTATACATTTTTTAGTATTTAAATATTTATTTACATTTAAATAGTTCAAAAAAATTAATTTTAAAAAATAATTATTTTTCACGCGTTTTTAAAGTGGAAGGGAAAACAGAGGGCAGTGTCCTCGTCACTACAATTTCTATTTCGTCAAATTCTTAAATTAAATCTTAAATTAAAAAAAAAAAATTTTTTTTTCGTGTAATGGCAACTGTTAAGAAATCCGATTTTTTACTACATTTTAAGCTTTTTCAAATTTTTTTAACATTATTAAAATTTAAATTTGCATTTTTTTTAGTTACTATTATAGAGGTGAATTTTATTCAAAAAAATTTTACGTAAATTGGTCGATGTGAACTTAAGAAATCGTTGCGTTCGTATTAAAAATAGCAGTTTGCAGAAAAACATAATTAAAGTTTTACATTCGCTCAAAGTGACAGGTCAGTCCTGTCCCTTTAATTATTTCTCATTGAAGTTTTACTCGAATTAAAATCTACTAAAAATACGTCTTTTAAAACGGTAAATCTCACAAACTTATTTCAAACCCACTCTCCATCTTATTTAAGCGGATATAAAATAGTCCTTAATTTGTTGAAAAAGGCCAAACAGGTGTCAAGTTGCCATTCATCATATAAGGGTCTATGTTGATTTTTAATTTCCCAGCTCTCTGTGTAAATCCAGTAACAATTAAAAGTACTATTTTAAGAGTCGCTTACGTATATTGAAGTTCATTTTGTCAGAATTGTTATGTTGTAATTTATTTTATGTTGTGTTTTGTGGTTTTGTGGTTTTGTGTCCATGCTCTACTCTAGTTCATGCTATTAATGTTGTTGTTTTTCTTGTTCCTTTTTTTCTTTTTTTTGTGGCATATGTCCCAGAATAATCAATAGATTTGCGTCATTCAAAGGTTGGGTTCTCGTTGGGTTGGTTTTGTGTCGGGCCTTCGAGTTTTTTGGGCCAATCCATGAACTTAGCTAAGCCGATAAGGTTCACTTTTGGGCTGTGCTGTTCACGTAGATTTGGCTTTGTGGATAATCCAGAATAGACGCATGCCACAACATCAAACCATACGATACCCAAAAAAAATAAACTTGTAAAATTAATCTAGCACACAGAAGCTTTAGATTGCCTTGAAAAACAGCTTAAAGTAAAATAAATTCTGTTTATCTTGGTTGAATAAAAATAATGAATTTTGTCTTTTAAACCAAAAATTTAAGGTTTAATTTATTTGATTAAATGTCTTATGCTAACACTATTACTTAGTAGCAAAATGCCAAATTTTCAGTTAAGTATATGACAAATTGTTTCATGGCAAAATATTAATCATTAAGCCGACGGCAGCAAATCTCCCGAGACGCCTCAGAAAAAAAGATGTTTTGCGGTGGACACAATATATCGGCACTCGATTATCAGAATTCAAAAAATTAAATTGCTATGGTTAGGTAAGATTCTTTTGGATGTAACGCTGTCGAGTTTTTTTTTTTTTTTTTTTAAGACGATTTGACGTATTTAAAGAACAACATTAATACTGCAGCTGTTAAAAAGGCGTCCTACGTAAGTGATGAAAGAAGACCCTAAAAAGATATGTATCTCTTTCCAAATGTAATTAATAGAAAATTGAGAAAGTCATAACAATTCATGCAATTTGTCACTTATTGCTTTTAATTAAATAAAAAGAAAAAT
This sequence comes from Drosophila parthenogenetica, assembly GCA_035047505.1. NCBI lineage: Eukaryota > Metazoa > Arthropoda > Insecta > Diptera > Drosophilidae > Drosophila > Drosophila parthenogenetica. Next base: position 2,691,961 of record JAWNPM010000168.1, on the reverse strand, counting down.
ATGAGAATTTTTTTTGGCTTCAGTTTCGTCAGTAGGTTGATCATCGTTACGGTTGTGTTATATGATATCCGCTGTTCTCTCGATACTTGTGTTTATGTTTGAACAAACTCTGAAAATAACTTGTTTGGAAACTAGTTAAGCGCATAAATTGATCAAATATTACCGAATCAGTTGCCTTTAATAGGGTATACAAACAAATTAAATTATTTATGTGCATTTATACATATTTGTTTATTCAATGGAAAACTGCCTGGCCTGGCACAATTATGACTAAGTTAAAGTACATACAAAGATGTTCCTCAATCGAGTGTTTTTCTCCCTCGATTTTTTTTACTTTGTGGTTTTATTTTCGCTATTGTTATTATTATAATACTATTGGGATTGAGGTTAATTCCAGTTGAGATCACATAATGCCAGTTCGTCTTTTTTTTTTTTCGGTAGTTATCGGTAATGTTAATACATTTTATTCATTACAGAATTATAAGACAACATTTAAACAAAATTTGACAAATTTTTGTATTGCAAAATATTAATCATTAAGCCGGCTGCAGCAAATCTCCGAGACGCCTTAGTAAAAAGTTGTTTTGCGGTGTAGACAATATATCGGCACTCGATTATCAGAATTCAAAAAAATTAAATTGCTATGGTTAGGTAAGACTCTTTCCGAGGTAACGCTGTCGAGTTTTTTTTTAAAGATGATTTTTGAATTTTTGGCAACACTGAAACAAAAATGTCAAATTTTGTCAAAAAAAAAAAAAAATCCGCCATTTTGATTTTAAAAATTATTAATAATTTAAAATAAAAAAAAAGTCTCGACTCGCATTACCTGACAAAATTATTCTAGAAACTGTGTAAAAAATTTTATAAAGATAAGTTTGGTAGTTTTCGAATTACAGTATCCACCGACTTTGAAAAAGTTGTTCTGAGAAAAACGCGTTCTGAAAAAAAAGTTTTGAAGGTAGTCGAAACACAGTCGGAGCAACTGTAGCTTAATTCATTATAGCTTCGTCAATTTTCGTCCGATCACCTTGAAATTTAGATAGAGTATTCTTGAGATATTATACTTGTACTTATACTCAAATACCTATTTAGCATTTTTAAAACAAATGTGATTTATGTGATAAAATATAATAAGTTAATTGAATTTCTAGCGGTAAATTAATTTTGCAATAATGTTAATAAAAATATGTTGCTGCTGATGCTGCACAGGTTAATGTAAATATAATTACCTTCCTTATAATATATATTAATAAACTCAAGCTTGCTTGGGTTCTTATGTACAGTGATTTTTAGTCATTATCTAGTTATTGGTTATTGTTTCTGCACATGTCATTGTATATTAAACCCGCTCAATTAATGATAATTTAGTTTGATTGATTTATGTCATGTCATTGCGCTACAACTGAGCCACGTTAGCAGGAACATGTTGCCTCTTCCTCTGCTTTGTTGTGACAAGTCTGACTTAAAGCTCCTTCTCTCGCTCTTGCCCGTCGCCTTCCCTCCTCCTTTTTGCATACGAAATAAGAACGTATGATCACTGCAATAGAGATAAACAAGTGTGCGTTTGTTCGTGTGTATGTGTGTGGACGAGTACATGTGTTTTGCGTGTATAAACAACTTTTGCAAGTAAGAGGGTGGATGGGTGGATGGGCGATCAGTGAAAGACCAGTGAAAAAGACGATTTAGTGATTGACTAGCAATTACTTGGTATCAAAAACTCGTATCAGATTTAATACATTTTTAAAAATTTTTTTTGTATTGTACATTACCCTTAACTCACTTAACGATTGCAGAGCATTAAAAAAGAAAAATATATTGCAATTCTTTATGACTTGCTTTGTTTTATAATTTATTTATGTTTGTGTTGTATTTGAGCAATGTTTATATTTAAATGTACACATACAATAATCAAATAAACAAAATGAACTTTGGGAATGTTCTGCTATAATTAATAATAATATTACTCAATGATCAATTCCGATTTTGATAGCTTGAAATTTCGTCGGGATTTTTAGTTAAAAACAATAAAAACTGGTTTTTTTACACCTTTTTTTTGGCTACTACACCACGGAAATAAAAAGTCTGCGACTTACCACAAAGTTTTTAAAGATGTAAAGAAGTTTTATCTTTTGTTGTCAATTTTGGTAATGACTTATATAATTTTGTAACGTAGCTTATTCATTGGTTTTTCATGTCATAATTCTATATTTAAATAGAAACGGGTAGATGGGTTACTTATGCGCAAATGTTATTCTGCTGAAATTGTATGAAAAGTGGGGTATGTCAGTCTTGAAATAAAATAAAGAATGGTTAACGTAAGCACAGATTAACTTAATATTAAAGTTAAGAAAAATTTAGGGTCTTAATGTCCTGTGCTTTCTTAAAAACAAGAAATAAAAGCTTGGCTATTATTGGACGAATATATATAGAGTATAGCTGCATTCACACAAGCCCATCGATAATGGAAACATTGATAACTAGAGACTGCAATAACCAAAAAATTAATTGATTAAAATTGTTTAAAATTTTGTTTGACACGCCTTATTTGATCTCTTTTCTGATCTTCTAATTCGACAGCTAAGAACATCAGATTTGGCAAGCTGACTGTCACTGGCGAGACACAATGTGTGTTTTTAATAAAATAAGAAATAAAATTTATTTACTATAAGATTAGTAAGTGCTGGTGTGCTATAGTTTTTGTAGTCTAACCTAGGTGTAAATATTTTAAGGTGCAAATCTATTCCATTGTTAACTTAGAGCTGGGTATCCTTAGCTTCGATCACTTAGTGGCTTAATCTGCACGTCTGTTATGGTTGGTATGCTTGGCTCTGAGTCATGTTTTTGTTGTTGTTATCGTCACTGTTGTTGTTTTTCTTGTGGTTGTTGTTCGTCTGCGTCACCAGCGACACGACTAACACGATAGCTGTGATTTATTTATTTTTGCTGCGGTGGCAAAAGTCAAATCGGAAAGACGCACACATACAGTCTCTTCATGAAACCATCCAAAATGGTAGAAGCAGAAGACGTGGGCGACTAGTCCAGCAAAGACCTCGACGCGCACAGTGGTCGCTAGTTTAAGGTTTCTGCCACATGGGGCAAGCCAAGAAGCAACAGCAACAATGACTAGCCGGCATCTCAAGCAGTTCCGCTTTCAATTTTCCGGTTTCAGAACAACTTGCAACTTTTTATAAAACCCAAAAACGGTCTTACCTACAAAACTGTGCCGAATTCCCTAACAAAGGAAATATGTGAGTGATAACAAAACGAACACGTTCTAAATCTCAGAATGTTTGTCATTAAAAAATTGTGTTCATAAACTTTAAAGCAAAATTCTGCTTTCACGAAAATTTTTAATTTAAAATCTTTTACGCAAAACAACGAAAGCTCATAAAATATTCAGACAGTAACAAATTATTAGGCAATATGATTGTTGGGTTATGTCCATAGTATATCCTAGGCAAATTTAATTCGGGTCAAACAGCTTCATAAAGTTATGATGTTCATTGGTTAGTTATATAAAAAACTCTGGACCAATCACATCGTCTTTTATCTGCTTGCCGCTAGTATAAAAAAATTGGTATTCTTTTCGCTTTGAATTCAAAACATGTTTTATGCTTTATGTTCTCGACTGAATTAAATTGTGTCTTTCAAATATAATAAATATTATTACGCATGCAACTATTTAATGTTCTAAATATAAAAACATTTAAATTTATGTAATGTCATTTAAACATCAGCTTCGCTTTTGGTCTTAATAAGTAGTTTTATTGATGAATTCTTAAGGTTCTTCAATGTAAAATTTCCCATATCATTCAGATTGATCCGTTTGGATACGTGCAGCTTTGTAGTACGACATCGAATCAACCATTAACCATCGAATCAACAATCCTTTAAGGCCAGGTTACCCCTGATTATTTTCAAAAAATCGAACATTTTTTTATGCATAAATTGTTAGTAAATAGTCGTAGAAGTAATATAGAATTAGTTCGAAAGGTCGGCACTACCGAGAAGTAGGTAGAATAGAGCAGGGACCGGTGCGCGCCAAGGGGTAAATCATGACGTATAAAAACTTTGAATGCGATTATCTCAAAACAACGTTTTTTCACATGGATGCCACTCTCACGTCAAAACTATACCACTTATCAATATAATTCAAAAGGCATTTTATTTCTTAGATGTGTCGCTATGGCCAGAAGCAGAATCAGAAACATTTATTGTCATTTAAAAAAGTTATAAACAATTAAAAGTAAAAAATTGTAGTAAAAAAAATTCAAAAGTCCGCCATTTTGTTTTCTTTCATTAAAAATATTTGATTCTGCTTCCGGCCATAACCAATTCAATACAGAACACGAAACCGTTTAATTTGTTGCATTCAGATAATTCGTTTTCGAGATATGATGGCATCCATCTACGAATCAGCCTTAATTCAGCAGCCATTTTGAAAGCCACCATTTTGAAAAAAAAAATAAAAAAATTTTTTTTTAGCAATTCAATATTTGTTCTTTCATGTGTAAAAAAATGGATTGAAAAATATATTTTTTACTATGAATTAATTTTATTTAAAAAATCAGACAAATCAGGGGTAACCTGGCCTTAAAGTACGGGGTCTTTTAATCAATCGCTAGCCATGGAAAATAGCCTTTTGACCCCGTACTCTAAAACAGAGACGGGTCTATTTAGTTTGTCAGAAAAGAAATGTGTGTGAAAGGTAGAAGGAAGCATTTCCGATCTTTATATATATATTCTTGATCAGTATCTACAGCCGAGACGATATAGCGATATTCCTTCTGTTTGTCTGTCCGTCCGTCCGTCCGTCCGTTTGTTCATACGGACCTTGATTTTTTAAACTACAAGAGCAAAGGCCACCAAATTCGAAATGAAAGCCCGTCTACATGTCAGGCAGATAAAGTTTATTTCAAATTTTTGCCACGCCCCCTACTGCCCCCGTAAATTGTAAGTAACTATATTTATGGTTATGTATAACTTTAAAACCATCGTAACCGCATTACACATTATGTGTTTTGTACCATGGTAACTATCATTAACAAATTTGATCCGCATCCGATTCCTATAGCCTATAGCTTTCATAGGACAAATTGGTCGAAAATTAGTGATTTGTATGAAAAATTTCAGTTTTATATTACCGATCTTAAGGGGTGATCGGACGGAAATTGACGAAGTTATGATGAATTAAGCTACCGCTGCTCACCCTGTATTTCGACTACCTTCAAAACTTTAAACGCGTTTTTCTCAGAACCCCTTTTTAAAGTCGGTGGACTTACACAGTTTTTAGAATAATTTCGTCAGGTAACGCTGTCGACTTTTTTTTTAAATATTAAAATATTATAATTTTAAAAACACTGAATGGCCGAATATTTTAGCCAATAATACAAATTTTTGCTTCAAAGTGTTGCCAAAAATTCAAAAATCGTCTTAAAAACAAGTTCGACATGCGTTGCATTAAAACACGTTGAAACAAAAAAAAAAAAAAAAAAAACAAAGGATACATCTACTTGGCTGTATGCACATATGTCCATATACGTTTGACATTACATGTATACAGTTCTGTCTCGCTTGCACTCATGCATTGGCATTGCGCTCAAATATAAATTTGGTTGCTTGTTTTTTTTTTTTTTTTGTTTATGATCGGATTCTTATGAAACTGAGGATAATTTGATATAATTAGTCGTTAAACGAGTTTTATATAACAATACTTAACGATAAGAAAAAATGCCTTAAAAACGGCATGCAAGTTTAAAAAGTTTTTAATTTCTTACGAAAAAATGGGGCGTGGCAGCCAAAAATGGCACTATATTTATGTTATCTCTAGGAATCTTCGTACTTAAATTGGTATTCCTAAGTGCAATAGTTACTGAGATATTCGCCAAAAACATGGATATTTCCGAGGTGTGTCGGATATTTATTTTTTTTATTTTATTTAAATTTTAAGTTTTATAACATAAATTAAAAAATTCATGTGGATTTTGATCTGTGTAGGTAGAAGAGGGATTACCTGCTGCTAGTTTTTATCGTTTGTTGCCTAGTTTCAGCCAAGTATCTGCACCACAAATCGGTTCAACAACATGAAGGCTCGTGGTTATCATAAACAAATTCGACTTGACCCGAATCGCAAGTGTCTGGAACTCGATTAACCGCAGTTTTGTCTTATCAGTGCTCTGATAAGTGCCACAGTTGAACAATAAACTGCACCTCTCTATCTTTCTCTTTCTCTCTCTCTCTGTCTCTCTCTCTCTCTGTCTCCCTCTCTCTTTCTCTCACACTCTCTGTCTCTCTCTCTCTCTCTCTCTCTCTCTCTCTCTCTCTCTCTCTCTCTCTCTCTCTTCTGTCTCTCTCTGTTGATCTTTTGTATTTCAGCTATCTCTATTGCTCTTGTAGTCTCTTGGTCTTACTGCGATTCTTAAATAATCCGTCTGTGCGATCAGCTCCCCAATCGTCGTTTGACAATCGAGTTGTAAACTGATGTTTTAACTCAAGTTTAATTTAATAGAATTTCCCGATTTGTGTGTGTCTCTGAAAATGTTGCCATTCCACGGCGTACAGTTTGCCCAGATGAGTGTCTACGAGCGTCGATGTCGGCGGTCCGTGTGAATTCCACAAATTATTTAATCGTGTCCTAATTTCTTTTGTATTTGCAGCAATGGGGTCAGTGTCGAAGGTGCCACACATAAACAAGTGGTTGATTTAATTAAATCTGGCGGTGATTGCCTCACACTAACGGTAATATCCGTGACACAGCAGGAGGCCGATAGACTGGAACCGCAGGAGGATCAAAGTGGCTACTCCTACATTGATTACTCCGACAAGCGTTCGTTACCCATCAGGTGAGTAATTTATAATTGACTCTATGTGACCCATAAGTAATCTGTAGTAACTCACGCTTCTAGCATACCCGACTATAGTATCGTTAACCGAAATGGAGAACGCTATATTGTATTCAACATCCACATGGCCGGACGGCAGTTGTGTTCACGCCGTTATCGGGAGTTTGCAAATCTGCATTCTATGCTACGCAAGGAATTCAGCGGCTTTAGTTTTCCTAAATTGCCCGGAAAATGGCCATTCCAGTTGAGCGAACAGCAGCTGGACACTCGTCGCCGTGGCCTCGAGCAGTACCTGGAGAAAGTGTGCGCTGTCCGGGTGATTGCCGAGAGCGATGCTGTGCAGGATTTCCTAACGGATACCGAAGATGATATATCCGCATCGCCGGTTGATATTAAAGTTATGCTGCCCGATCATGAGGTCACTAGTGTGTCTGTTAAGAAGTCATCTAATGCTCAGGTCGTATGGGAGATTCTGGTGCAGCGCGCCAAACTCACCGCCTATACGCAACAATATTTCTATCTCTTTGAGATCGTCGAGTACAATTTCGAGCGTAAATTGCAACCACATGAGATACCACATCAGCTCTATGTACAGAATTACAGTACCGCCTCATCGACGTGTCTCTGTGTAAGGCGCTGGCTCTTCTCCGTTGGCAAAGAGCTAACACTACCCGAGGGCGAACAGGCGTCCCGATTTATCTTCTATCAGGCCGTCGATGAAGTCAATCGCGGCAATATTCGTGCCGATGGACGGCTCTACGAGCTGAAAGCACTTCAAGACGCTAAAAAGGCCAATGATTATTTGGCACTCGCCCGTACACTGCCCGGTTATGGCGACGTCGTCTTTCCGCACTGCTCCTGTGATAGTCGCAAGGAGGGTCATGTTGTGCCCGCCGTGGGTAAGTCACTTAAAACTTTACAAATTCTAGATGGCCTATAGAGTGATAGGAGATAGCTTTACCCGAGTTTCTATTGATATGGATTTATTTCAGAAGCATCTAGAAAAACGATTCCTCTCAAGAATTTTCCTAAAATCATACGTACAAGAAATATTTTGTACAATTAAAAGTGTACACTCTATTAATAAAAAAAAAAAAAAAAACAAATCAGGTTATACGTGTATAATTGTTTATAACGAAATAATATATATATATTTTTTTTTTTTTTTTAAATGAGACAATATTTATATCGTTTTATTCAGGGAACTTAAAATGACTTTTAAGATGATTTACTCGTTTATGTAATTCATTTAAGCGAACTTTTTCGAATTTGAACGGATTAGAAAGAGATGACAGACAAAAGAAAACGAAATGAGAAATTAAACTAAATTGTCTATTCTTAAGGGGAGAGATACATGCAAAATATTGAAAAAAATATTTTTTGTCCATTATATATTAGAATAGACCTTTCAGAAAATGTCACCAAATTTTTAAGACAAACAACATGAAAAATTGGGGCCACAGTCCATTTTTTTTAAAGCATTGTGTTTAGTCATTTTGTTTTTTTAGACCCCCTCTGTCTGTCCGATGTCCAAATGAACACCTTGATCTTTTAAACCCCAAGAGCTAGATCTACCAAATTTTGACTGAAAGTCAGGCAGGTTAAGTTTATTTCAAATTTGTGCCACGCCCCATATTTCACATATTTCATGTATGTATGGTACCATTATACCCATACTTATCAAGTTATATTTGAATCGGGCAACTATAGCTTTAAGCTCTCATAGAACGGATGAAAAACTGCTTTCTTACTTGTTTTTTATTTTATTTGGTTTACCTATAAATTTCGAAATTTTTTTTTTTTAATTTTAGTTTAATATTTGAAGAGTGTACATGCCAATTTGTAAACACACATAATGGCTCTTTAATTAAAAAAAAAAAAATCATGAATTAAGAAAAATTTAATTATTTACATGAATCTTTAATACGAAAGGGCACAAAATTCTAATGTTCAATTTAATTGTATTGAAATAGTACCTTGTACTATTTTAAATATTAAACTACGTATTATAGATTTCTAATGACATCATAAGTTGTCACAGTAAAGAAACAACGGGACAATTAATTTATGGCGATTAAATTAACCGCTTTTGGAGACTTGGGAATCGGGCATTCACCAGAGAAAGAAATTTTTATTACTACCTACCTATTTTTTTCACATTACTGAAAACGACCCTGTACTCATTTCCATTCTGCATTTTTCTATACGATTTCTAAACTTAGGGTTTCAAAATTTAAAAAGGTTTTTTTTTATTAAATTATTACATATAGTTTTTCCTCTATACTTTTATTTGCAGGAATGAAGAGTTTTCGGCTGCACGCATGTCGTGAGGACGGCTCACTGGAGGCCCAAATGGTAGAGCTGACATGGGACAGCATAACCCGATCCGAGAGTGACGAAGAGTCCATGTCGTTTTGCTTTCAGTACAATCGTCCAGATAAGCCAGCACGTTGGGTCAAAGTCTATACTCCATATGTAAATAAATTAATTCATTATATTCCTTTTTCTACGGATTAAACTTTTTTTTTTTTTACCTTTTAGCATGCATTCCTTGCGGATTGCTTTGATCGCATAATGGAGGAACGCAAATGGGAAGACAGCGGCGATTAAGAGACATCCAAAAACAGGCTCATCATCAAGCGCATGAATCAGATCTATAAATTAACCCTTAATCTTCTGATGATCAAAATCATCAAAGCCACCGATCCCTAGGCAGTCTTAGTCATGTACACTCCCTCTCTCTTTCTTTATCTCACACACATGCACACACACGCACTCTCTCACACCCATTCAAAATTCTCTGTTTTTCTGATTTTGTTAATGTATTTTGTACGAAAAATTCTTTTGTATGTAAAATATTCTTGTTTCACAACTGGTGTATGTGTACAGGCAGCTGAGGATCAAATTTGTCTCTGATGCTGATTCAGATTAAGTTTCAGCTTAAGTTTAAAAAGTTAATCCGATTAACAAAGTTGAAGTTTATGTCCTTGAAACCGAAAACTACGGATACCATTTAAGTACATCTTATGTATATTGTAAAATATATAAATAACGATACTTGTAAAAAGCAATTGATTATGTAGGGGCATGGAAGGATTGGTCAGCAATAACAACAACTTCAACAACAGAAACAGCAACAAAAACAAGATGAAAACAAATGTTAACAGCCGCAACAAAATGTTTCAAATATTTCAGCACTAGCACTTAGAAATAAAAATAGTAGTTAGCGTTACAAAGCAAGTGAGAAACACACTGAAAAGTATACACACACACAAACACACATACTTTGGTCATACTCACGCACACTCACATACACAGCCATGCGGCAAATCTTCAATTTATAAAATAACAAAAAGTAAAAGCTGAGGTGATTCTCATAAAATAGAAATTAGTAAAGAACAAATGATCACGTTATATCATAATTCTATTTATATATAGAACAAAAACATACACACTTACACAAATATGTAAATTCTAAGCAATTAGTAAAAATCACTTATAATTAGTTATAATTTTTTTTTTTTTGAGTAAACATCTAGAAAGCAAAGCTGCTGCTAAAATGTAAAAAGTCAATTTTAATAGATCTTAATATTTAGAGGAACGTATATATACTATATGTGCTCAGTGAAAGCTCCCTTGGCCGAGCAGCCACGGTACCAGTATTTTTGTCCGTCCAAGGGAGATTTTCGCCTAAGGGAACGAATTTTGTATGAGAATCATGCCCTTGGGACTGTAAAATTGGTCCGACTAAGGGAGATGTCCGCCTGGGGTAGCTGTCCCCGAGTAGAGCTTTCACTGTATATAAACATATATATGTACGTATATATACATGATTTGTAAATCGATAAACATGTTGAAATTATGTACACATTCTTACTTTCTAATAGAAAATATTAGTAATATATAAGAGCAGTTTATATAAATGTAATAATTCAAACAAGGCAAGAAACAGCAACAAAAAAAAAAAAAACAATATGAAATTCAGGCTAATAAATTACATGCCTGTGTGCTTGTGAGTGAGTGTGTATGTATTTGTGTGTGGGATTAATGTGAGTCAATGCTGACACTTAAATAAATAGTAGACAGTTTTAAAGTTGATCAAACAGCTGTGTGCATATAAAGTTTTATGTTCAAGCAGTGAGTCAGTGCTCTGCTTGACACACACACACATACCACACACACAAAACAAATTAAAAACTTTATAAAACAGTACATCACATTGACATACACAGCTACACAAGCATACACTTTATTATATTTATACACAATTAAACACACACATACACTTATAAGCATATATACACAAACATATACAAATACATACATATAAATATATAAATATGTTTACATTTATCAACGATGCAAGTGACGTCTGCTTGTGATATTTACAATTTACACAATTATTATTATGATTATATTTACCACTATGATATGATTATCATGGATGTATATTCTACTGTAATCAATTCTACTTTTTCTGTGTTTTCTCTCATTTCCACAGTCTTTGTTTGCATTTGAATTATTTGTAAAATTTGTAGTGCGACACGCTTCATATTCAATATCAAGTTATTTGTTCTACAAAATGTCTAACCAGTCATATGGCATGTAATGTTAGTATATGTACTATATAGTATGTAACTTAATACGAACTGTGTCTCAATAACCACAAAACAACTTATGTCACTCGATTTACGTTACTCTATCTATATCTGTATTGAATCTGCATCTGTAGCAAAACTTATTGATTGTGAAATCGCATATTCTTTGGCCATTTATTGTAGCAACGTTTTACGTTTTAGCTGATTAACTACTAATTATGTATATTCCATATATTATATGTTATGTATTTTCTTCCTAAGTTTTTATTTTTTTTTTTTTTTGTTCATATTTAATTGTTTGTGAATTTGTTAGAAAACAAAACGTCAAAAAAATATGTAGGCAACCATTGAACAAAAACAAACAAAAGAATTAAATATGTTAATACATAATTAATACTTAAGCAAAGGCATCAATTTGTATCTGTATTTGTATGTTTAGTGAACAAAAACAAAAACAAAAACAACAACATAATAAGCATACACTTATTTCTAAATATTAAATCGAAAAGCAAAATCATGAAACAAGCTAATAAAAATAAATTAATAAATACATTTAAATAAAAAAATTAAAAAAATAAAACATTCCTTAAATATGATTAAAAGAACAGCAAAACGTCAAATAAACCGAATATCAAATGTTTTCTTACATATTCTATAAACATAAATTAATAGTGAAATCAAATTAAATATGCGCCTAATTCAACAATTAACAAACAATGAACTCATTCGCTGGCCACCATTCAATATTCCGTGTATTTACTGTACGGTCAGTATAAAAAAAATAGTGAAGCCACCCGCCAGCCAGCGAGATCCAGATGTAATGTAAGAAGTTTATATAAAAAACAATACAAACTAAAACATGCATACAAATAATAAAAAAATAGCAACAAATTGTAGGAAACAAACATAAGTAATGATATAAGATGAGACGCTGGAACAAAAAAGAAATAAGAAGAAAAATATCTTAACAAAATACCAAATAAATAATTTATTGGAAATAAAGATTGCATTTTCCCCCTTTTCAAAAATAGTACTGGTCTCGTTTTCCTCTAGGTATTTTTTAATGTTTCGGATGTAAATGTGAACCTTGAAAACGCATTGTAGTTGTTGCTAAAATCGATTCAAATTTGGGCATTTGTTTGGTATATTATTTCTTAAGTTTTTGATAAGTTTTTAAATGCAGTAAATGTGAAAATTTTTTTTTTTTTAGTATAGGTAGGTAAGGGTAAAGTTATATGGGAAAAAACCATAAATCTTTGTCAAAGTCACAGCTGGCCACAACTTAAAATTTCACACATCACATAGCAGTGGGAGCGAGCTAGAGGAAGAGATAGAAGGGAGAGAGATCGAGAGAGAAACGGACTTGGTCTAACGAGTGCGGCATGTCAAGTAGCTACATAGTTAGTATCTACGTATGTATTATATACATTGTTGGTTCCACTGTGCCCTGTACTGTGGACAATTTGTGCAATATTTTGGGATTATTTATAGATATTTATATTTATATTATTTATAGATATTTTGGCTGTCAATTTCAGAGTAATCTTCTGTACGATGTAATCTGAACATGATTCCTAGAGACGAATTGAATAAAATAAATCACAACATGTAAAAAAAGTTCTTTGATTTTGATAAATTTTTTGGTACTTTTTCACACTTAAGGGGGTAGTAAAGTATTTAAATTATTTTTTGCCATTTTATTTTTTTATATTACTCAGCAATGTCTTAAGATTATTGTGTGAAAATTTGAAGTCGATCGGAGTTAAATTGACAAAGATGCAGATGGTTTAGTTTGCTCCTCTGCAGTCGGATTACACGCTGCCGAAAATCTTTAAACGCGTTTTTCCACACTTGCCCTTTTCAAGGTCGGTGTCCACTCCAGCTTGAAATCTACTGAACCGATTTTTTTCAAATTTTTTACAAAAATTCGTAACTTTATTGACAAGGTAATGACGTCGAGTTTTTTTTTATTTTTTATTTTTAAGATATATAAAAAAATTAAAATTTGTGAGTTTTTTTTTTTATAAAAATCGCTGTTTTGACTTCAAAACGCTGTAAAAAAATTAAAAAGTTAAAAAGAAAAAAAAACTCTACGTCATTACCTGCGAAAATTCATTAACTATTGAAATCAATTTGGTTTTCAAATTTTTGTTGATTCAATGTTGCGCTATGAGGGACACCGCAAACGACCTTTTTGTTAAAGCGCCCGCGCAGATTCGCTGCCACCGGCTCATGACGTCATTAAAATTAATAAAATATTTAGCATAATATTTTTTAAACATTACATTATAATGTAGTAAACTTAAAATTTTAAATAAATCAACTGGGTCGGCTAAAAAAATTCCCAAAAACAGTCCTAATTTGCACCGAATTAACTTTACTACCCCCTTAATTACTTTAAAAAAAATCTAAATTAACTTAAAAAAAAACTGGTTTTATGTGTAAAGTTTTTGTTTTTTGAGAATTGTATGATTTTTCCATAGTACAATGCGTGAATCAGTGATGCTTTGCGATAGGAATAATCCAAATTTCAATCCATTTCCTATTCAATACAATTGACTGCGCAAAATTGCTTTGGAATTTATTAACACAATATTGCGAATTAGTTAAATTTGTCCACCCGATTGATTAAACGAATGAAACTAATCAACTTATCAGCCAATTCCGTGTGTGTGAGTGTGTGTGTGTGAGTGGAAGTCAGTGGGGATGGGGTAAGGTAACCCTCATACCCATATATTATATTGCTGGCTGATCGGTAACACATGTTATTATTGAACACGAACTAAAAATAGATTCCAAGGCGTTGAATTGTTGTATACTCTTCAGTTGAAATTATATTTCACTCAATTCTTCCAAAAACGAGTACTATAAAATATAAATATATGTATACATAGTATGAATTGACTTTTTAGGAACCGGACTAACGACTTCAAGTTATTGTTCCTTTTGCCTTTCTGGTAATTGATGGTGAATCGTAATCTCATTAACAATTAAAATATAAAATAAATATTGAATTTCTGGCATTTTATTTGAATGGTGACACAAAAAAAAGGTATATGGGCTTTAAATAGACAAAGTTTCGTCGACTTAAACTCACTTTTTCATTAATTGATGTAAAACATCTATATATGTATGTGTTTTCATCAATGTATTGATGTATAAAGTTGAATATTTATACTAAAATCGATTTTAAAGAAGTTTTACAAAATCCACGGAGACTAATTTTTCAATTCAAATGTGAAATATAAATAAACTTCACTGGTAATAAAACAGATTTAAGTAAAGGAATATTTTTTTTAATACAGTTTTCGTGGCTGGACACATAATGGAGTTTACATCGTTATCAATAATTTGATATGTCGAATTTATGCAAATTTTGTCCATGTTCAGTTTTGACTGAACTTCATAAATTAGTTATACCTAAATGATTCAGATCAGTGTAGAGCAATGTTTGTGGGAATTTAAATGGATGTCGACTATTTGTGGGTTAGGTTACCTCGAGGACAATTCTTTTGCTTGAACATCTCCGTATATTGTAGCGAATCCTTTAACATTCCGTTTAAAAAATTTTATAAACTGATTTAATACCTAAGCTTTTCAATAATAATTTGTTTTCTATGTAATGATTTTTGAAAATATGTGTATGACTTCAAGGGTAGAGTATAAAAAACCTTTGACGCTGGTTGGTATTATTTGATCAATTGGCGCGATTTACCGTTTTATGTGTGCTGATAACGGTGCAATAACGAGAGCAGTTTTTAAGGGAGTGGAAGAAAGAAAGAGAGCTAAATAGAGAGACAGCGAGGAGACAGAGAGAGAGAGAGAGAGAGAGAGAGAGAGAGAGAGAGAGAGAGAGAGAGAGAGAGAGAGAGAGAGAGAGAGAGAGAGTAGAGTAAGAGATAGAGTAAGAAAAAATAGAGAAATTGGATAATTAGCTGGGCAAAGCATTGCGATCTGAGCTTGTTTGTAGCCAAAAAATAAAAGAAGGAATTTAATTAACTAAATCAATAAACAACGAATCATATTGTTTGTCAAACAAAGCAAAATAAACTTGCGGACCAGTTAAAACGATGCGTACAACGCGTCGCATACGTAATCAGTGCCGCTTGTAATCGTAGCGTCGACTGGGATGATAATGGTAAGTAAAGCGATGATGATTAAAGGTAAATCGACGCGGCTTTATAGCTCATAACCCTATTAACAACCTCCACATACCCCTACCCTACCATACCCTCCGTCCGTGTCCCGCCTCCTACCTATCCACCCACTGTGCTCAGCTGAGCTTGACGTCGCGCTCTCCACATTGTTGACGGCTTTAGCGGCAATATTGCGTTTTCTTTCGATTTCGCAGCGAGTCGCAACCTGGACGCGTTCGCGTGCACACATGCCCGTCCGCATCGCGTCACATTGAGTTAGCCCATTTAAAAAGGATGCCACAATCGAAGCCATCCCTTCGCGCAGCGCACGCGCTCAACGATCAGTACGATCAGCTGCTACAGCTGCCCTACGTGGACGACCAAGCAGCTGATGAGGAGGAGCAACAGCTGTTGAACTGCGATACCGAAATTGGGCTTATACGTAAGCAATCTCTGGTACAAAGACGCAATGTGGAATTGCCGCATCTGCTGGTGATCAATGAACTGCCCACGGAGGCGGACACTTCAAGAAGCGCAACGCCATCTCCGCAAGTCGTTGAAAAGGAGAAGGAGCGTGAAAGGGATCGGGAGCACTTTGGTCCAGGACTGCGTCGAAATTCCATTTCCTTGCCATCAGGTATAAATTCACTGGACTTGGAGGCATTGCGTCTGCGGCACCAGATGCAGGCGCAAGAGGCACTACATGAGGAGAGTCGGTCGGAAAGTGTGAGTACTCGACCCTCATTGTCGTGGTTTTTGTTCCTCAAATTAAATACCTATTTTGACTGTACAAACGGGTTTGTACTGTTCAGTACTTGTTTGCATCATTAAAACAAAACAGTCCTGGTGATCGACTGTTTAGTGCCTAAGCTAATAAATTTTCTCAAATTAGAAAATTACCAAAGAAAAGATTCTTAACATTGGAAAAGAAAGTTTTCAATGTGACTCGTACCGTTAGATAGAATTGCTGTGTCGCTCGTGGATTGCAGCTTAAACCAAAAGACTGCATGACGACATCAACAAAACTAAGTCTGAAATAACTTTTATGTTTATTGGCCGATCAAATTGTAATTTTCAGCAAATGTGATTACTTTAGTAGGTGTTAAAATCATCTTGGAAATAAGTGTTGTGTAGACAGACCGCAAATGCCACAAAAACATAAGCTCATTGTTGCCTTTTTGAACTAGGCTAAAAATATACCTGCACATAATAATAAAAATAAGTAATAATAAAACGCTCATTAAGTGTTATCTGTGCACGCTACGAGAACGTGTGTATGTGTGTCAATAGGTGTGTGTGGCTTTGTGTACTTACCAAAATTTGAACTGCAATTAAATTTCAGTTCTAAACGACTTAAAGTCGATATTCTTCTAAACTGAAAGTTAAATATTCTATTGAATCCATTACTCACAATGCCCGATTTATACGGACAGCTGAATATGAGAAAAACTCAAAACATATTATCATCACTGTATCATTTCATCATGTCATCATTTCGTCATCATCAATTGTTTTCACCTGTGTTTACACTTTAAATGTAATTAATCTGAATTGCAAATAGTCAGAAAAAGTTGGGTTAATAGCTATTGTGACTTCCGAATACCCTGTAGTCACTCAACGCAGAACACAACTACACCTAAATAATTAGCTTTTATAAATTTGAAATTCGTTTTTTAAACATTCATAATTATTTGATTGCAAATCAGTAAGTTTCCAATTCATATTCAGAAACAAAAAACCATTTCAATGTCTAAAATAATTAGTAAAATGCATTTCAAAATTTTCAATTGAGTTTTTATACAAAAAAATTGAAGAATGAAATTTCTTACTCCAGTCTAAAAGGCATAACATTTTGATTGCCAAAAAAAAAAAACAAGTAAGAAAAGTACAGTCGAACGCGCCCGACCGTATAATACTCTCTGCTTTTATTCCCAATTATAATGTTAAAATCAGTATCCGGATATTGCAATAGATAGTTCTTGTATTAGAACACGTAACAACAAAAAAGACAATTTATAATCGAACATTCATATGTTTGTCTGTATGCACATACAAATATGCACATATATATGTATATCTGTGTGTATGTATACTATTGCCGCCACACAGGCAACAAAAGAGTTCGAATATATGCCGGTATGTTTCTGTCGCGCTCGCACTTATGCATTGACTTAAATATTAACTTTATAATCGGTAGCTCTGTTGTTTATAGTTGGATTTTTATGTTTTAGTTTTTTATGATTTGTCTTCAAATTAATCATAAATAACAATACTGTACGATAAGAACATATGCCTTTAAAACAGCATGCAAGTTTGAAAAAGTTTTTTTCTTACGGAAAAAGGGGGCGTGGCAGTCCAATGCATTTGTCAATGCATTTGTGCTGCCTCTAGGAACATGCGTACCAAAATTGGTTTACTTAAGTGCCATAGTTACTGAGATATTAGCCGAAAACATCAATTTTTTTTTCGAGGTATGTCTAGTTTTTTGCCCATTGTGGGCAAATGGGGCATGGCATCAAAAAAAAAAAGATTTTTCTATTGACTGACTAAATATCGAGTCAATAGAGACCAAACTCGAATTTGTAGCTCTTACCATCTCTGAAATCAGTTTGTTCATACGGACAGACGGACAGACGGACAGACAGACAGACAGACGGACAGATGGACAGACGGACATGGCTATATCGACTCGGCTTGTGATGCTGGTCAAGAATATATATACTTTATGGGGTCTGTCACGCCTCCTTCTGTCCGTTACATACATTTGCACAAACCCAATATACTCTTGCTTAGAGTATAAAATCAACTTTTGTTTATTTGGTCAGTTGTAATACATTATATATTACACATGTAAATGTAATCGTTTGACATTACATTTACAGTGTACCATATTAATATTCGTATTTATAATCTCTGCAAGAGTGTATTGGGTTTGTGCAAAAGTAGGCGTGGCAGACAACATAAAGTATATATATTCTTGATCAGCATCACAAGCCGAGTCGATAAAGCCATGTCCGTCTCTCCGTCCGTATGAATAAACAGATTTCAGAGATGGTAAGAGCAACAAGTTGGACTCGATAATGAATCTTTTTATACCCTTGCAGAGGGTATATTGTTTTTGTCACGATGTTTGGAACGCATTGAAGGAGGCGTGTCCGACCCCATTAAGTATATTCTTGTTCAGCGTCAACAGCCGAGTCGAAATAGCCATGTCCGTCTGTCCGTCTGTTTCTATGCGAACTAGTCTCTCAGTTTTAAAGCTGTCGTGATGAAACTTGGTACACATGTGTTTTCTTTATGCACCCAGTTGATATGTTAAAAACGGCCAGATCGGATCACTATATCATATAGCTGCTATAGGAACAATCGAGTGAAATACTTAGTATGAAAATTTTCTATGTCTGTTGATCGATTTTTACCAAATTCACAAAATATGCATTTATTATCATTTCCTAAATGCTCACAAAATTTCATTCAAATTGGACTACTATATCATATATCTACTATTGGAACAATTACTGATAAAAATAAAATTAACGCAATATGTATCTGCAAGGGTATTTAATCTTCGGCTAGCCGAAGATAACCTTTTTTTCTTGTTTTTTTTTTCTTTGACATCCCGCCTCATTCGCCCACAATGAGTCAAAAATCCGACACACCTGGACTTTTATTTTTTTATACTCTCTGCAAGAGTATATTGGGTTTGTGCAAATGTATGTAACAGGCAGAAGGAGGCGTGGCAGACCCCATAAAGTATATATATTCTTGATCAGAATCACAAGCCGAGTCGATATAGCCATGTCCGTCTGTCCGTCTGTCCGTCTGACCGTCTGTCCGTCTGACCGTCTGACCGTCTGTCCGTCTGTCCGTCCGTATGAACACACAGATTTCAGAGATGGTAAGAGCTACAAGTTCGAATTTGGTCTCTATCGACTCGATATTTAGTCAGTCAATACAAGAATCTTTTTTTTTTTCGATGCCACGCCCCATTCGCCCACAATGAGCAAAAAACTAGACATACCTCGGAAAAAATAGATGTTTTCGGTTAATATCTCAGTAACTATGGCACTTAGGAATACCAATTTTGGTACACGTGTTCCTAAAGGCCGCATAAATCCAATGACATCAAAAGTTTTGGGCTGCCACGCCCCCTTTTTCCGCAAGAAATAAAAGTAAATTTCAAACTTGCATGCCGTTTTTAAAGCATTTATTCTTATCGTACAGTGTTGTTATTTATGATTCGTTTGAAGACGTATCATGTCAAACTCTCCAGAAAGTTTCATAAGAATCCGACCATAAACAAGAAAGCAATGCAGCAACAAAGATTTTATTCTAAAGCAATGAGCGCGAGAGAGACAGCGCTAGTCGTGCCGACCAATAGTATTCATACACACATATGTATGTGCATTCATTTAACGTCAAACGAATTTGTATGTACATACAGACAAACACATGTATGCTTGATTATGCTTATCTTTTTTTTGTTTTAACGTATTCTAATACAAGAACTATCTATTGTAATGTCTGAATACCGATTTAAGTATTATAATTGGGAATAAACGCAGAGAGTATTATACGGTCGGGCGTGTTCGACTGTACTTTTCTTTCTTGTTTTTTTTAACAAATTACCAAAATATGTGATTTCAATCATATCAAATTTATAAAACATTTGTTAATTTTATTCATAAAAATTAGAAAAATCTTATGAAATCTTATGGATTTTATATGTTTTAAGCTCTAATCTAATATTTCTGTGCCATTTGATCAGTACAAATTCGTTTGTTAATATTGTTAGAGAGTCGTTTTAAATACTTGGGGTCTAGAAAACACCATTCTCGGTAATTTGTACTTTCAACATTAGTTATGCTGTCATGTACAAAATTTACTTCCTGGATACTCTTTGCCAATCTTCTCTTAACGTTTTCAGTTGGTTTTAGATGCGTGGATACATCGACCCGTCCATTAAATTAATGGAACAGTCTTGCAAAAACGGCTTAAGGGGTTACATACCTTGAGGGCCCATCAAAGTGCATGATTTTCATTTTTTTTTTAAATCATGTTTCATTGATTCTATTGATATGAGGGGTATACAAAATTATAGGGTAACTCTTGAAGAATATGTTTCAATATTTTGGAATAAAAAATTTGTGTTATTTGTTGTTGTTATCGGTCCTCGCCCGGAATACCTTTTTTTGGAAGAGCCTTGTGGTGATCACGATGGCATGTGAACAGCTCAACCGAGTTGAAAAAAGTCGAATGATTATTGAAGGAAAATCTATTTTAGTGGTACTGAACGGTTCATCTGCCCAAAAAAAAATTTTTACTCGATACGGACACCCGATGAGCAAAAAAAATCGGTTTTTGAGGTTAACAAATATTACAAAAACAATTTTTGTAGCCCTCAGTGCAATTATTTTTAAAAAGTTATCCGTTCAGTACCTCGAGAATTTTAATACGAACATTTAAAAAAAAAATTTTGAAAATCGGCTGGCAACTTTTGAGTTATCGTGATCACCGGACGCGTACTTTTGATAAAAACACATTTCGAGATAATCGCTTTTAAAGTTTTGCGCTAAGCCTTGTTCCGATGGAAGTTGCGTACTAAAAATGGCTGTAACGTTTGTTCTAGTGATCCGATCTTTATGAAATTTGAAATGTATGCTCTCAAGATAATGTACTTTGATAATATGCAATAAAAAAATTTTACATTTTTCGATCCCGCTCAAGGTATGTAAGCCCTTAATATAGCGACTTGGGTGGATTTCGGCGCTATTCTGTATAAAAATGGAGGACTTTTATTTGATTAGGAATGGTGGCTATATACTCTCTGGCACTAGAAAGTAGTCAAAGCTTTATATCCCAGAGCTCGAAAATCGATTTTAGAGTGTTCCAAAGCTTGGTAACGGCCCCCATGCCATGACAGATCCTTTACCAGAGTTAGTGGTTGAAAACTAATTTCTTCTATAAAATCAAGCTAATAATGACAATATCTCCGCCATACCATACCGACCAGAATAAAATTTTTCTCATCACAAGAACGGACATTTTTTTTTTAAAAGGACGATATCACGCATGCAATGTACAAGTATGACATTTGTCTGACCGTGTACCAAAATGTTTTTAAGATTCTATGTGCAATGTCGATACAGAAATAGTGAATTATTTGAAGGACACCTTTGACAATGTCTTTAAACTGATTTAAAGCAACCTTAAATGTCTTGGACGACACTTTATTGCCAGAAATCGTCAAAAACTTAGCTACTTGATGATTTCGAACTCAGTAAGTCCTTTGCATAGAGCCGCTTTTCGCTGACTGTTCTGATTACTTTTAGACCCCGTACTTTCAAACGGAGTAGAGGCTTCTATTTAGTTTGTCAGAAGCGTAATAGGTAGAAGAAAGCTTTTCCTATATATATTCTTGTTCAGCATCAGCAGCCGAGCCGATATAGCATTATCCGTCTGTCTGTCTGTACGTCCGTCCGTATGAACACCTGGATCTCAGAGACTATAAGAGATAGGGGCCCCAAATTTAGAATAAAAGTTCCGTAACTTTCTCGAGCAGATCAAGTTTATTTGAAATCGGTAGCGCGCCCCGCACCGCCCCCAAAATAAGCAAAACAAGAAAGAAAAGTACAGTCGAACACGCCCGACCGTATAATACTCTCTGCTTCTATTCCTAATTATAATGCTTAAATCGGTATCCGGATATTACAATAGATACTTCTTGTATTAGAACACGTTACACGTTGTCTGTATGTTCATACAAATTCGTTTAACGTTAAATGTATGCACATACATATTTGTGTTTGAATACTATTGGTCGGCACGACTAGCGCTGTCTCTCTCGCACTCATTGCTCTCGAATAAAATCTTTGTTGCTTCATTTCTTTCTTGTTTATGGTCGGATTCTTACAAAATTTTCAGGTGAGTTTGACATGATACGTCTTCAAACGAATCATAAATAACAACACTGTACGATAAGGATAAATGCTTTAAAAACGGCATGCAAGTTTGAAATTTTATATTATTTCTTGCGGAAAAAGGGGGCGTGGCAGACCAAAACTTTTGATGTCATTGCATTTATGCAGGAACACGTGTACCAAAATTGGTATTCCTAGGTGCCATAGTTACTGAGATATTCGCCGAAAACACAGATTTTTTCCGAGGTGTGACGGGTTTTTTACTTATTGTGGGCGAAAAAAGATTCTTGTATTGACTGACTAAATATCGAGTCCAGTCGAACTTGTAGCTCTTACCATCTCTGAAATCTGTGTGTTCATACGGACAGGCAGACGGACAGACAGACGGACAGACAGACGGATAGACAGACAGACAGACAGACGGACAGTCGGACATGGCTTTATCGACTCGGCTTGTGACGCTGATCAAGAATATATATACTTTATGGGGTCTGCCACGCCTCCTTCTGCCTGTTACATACATTTGCACAAACCCAATATACTCTTGCAGAGAGTATAAAAAGCGAATATGTATGTATATAAACAGTACACATGCAGCGTAAACATTTATTTAAAATGTGCTGTCTCTAGGAACCTACGTTCCAAATACGATATTTCTAAGTGCCATATTCACTATTTGTTCATTAAGAATATATTATTTAAACAAAATCTCTTTTGTCTTAAATCGCAAAATTGGTAACAACAACTTTGACAGTTGAGTGTGCGCTCTAATCACTTTTGGGATAATATGTTATAATATATTTAAAAGTTCAGCAGATTCTTCATAACACACCTATTGATTCACATTATAAGTACTTAAAAGTTTGGCACTGGAACGTGATATAGCTGGGGCCAAATCGGGCGTCAACGATGTGAAAACTGTCCAATACTCGATAGACTGTAATTTATGAGAAGTAGTTTAGATTAAAAGCTAAATCTAGTCAGCTGCAATTATAATGTACGACAAAGTCAACTGAACTGAATAATTTATGGGTCTGTTACGGCAATTTCTCGGCACATATCAAAATCCAATTCAACATATCGTGGCAGAAGTCGGTATGGTAGCTGCGAGAGTGGTTTAAAAAGATACTCTAAAAAGTCTATATATACGAAATATTACTAGTCGTAGTTCAACAGTATAGAGAATATCTCAAATAATGTATAGCAGTAAGGAAAATAAAGCTTTATCAATTTTAGTAAACTCATTAATTTTTAATAAAAAAAAAAAAAAAATATTCTATTGTTTTTCTAATACTTATTTAACTACGATGTCAAGCCATTTGTTTTTATTATTTATTTAATAACTGACATTTAAATAATAATATACATTTAATATAGAAATATATGAGCTAAATTTTACTGGATTGCTCATAAATACCCATTACGTTGTCTCTCCTTTTGCAGAAGGTACTTCCAACTTTTTTAAGGGGGCATCCCTGGTTGCATTGCCTTTTTGAAAGAAAACTACACAACTTCATTAATCGATCCATATGTAAAATTAAGAACTCATCTTGAAGAACCATAAGCATTTTTTTTTATTGCTATATATTACATAGTTATGTGGCAAATAGCCGATAAAAACTCAATGCTTTAAAATTGAGAGGATTGCGGTGTCCACCATTGCGCTGAAATGGATCATCTTAAAAACAACATTTTTATGAATATAGTTAAAAATATGTATAATTGAGTCTTTAATCGAAAGGTTTTAAAAAACTTTAAAAATTAACAAAATGGTGGACAGTCAAAGTCAAAAATTCGGTTTTCTACACAAAAAACTGCCGTTTTGTAGCTATAAAACGGCTAGATCGGTCCATTAGTTTTCGAGTAATTTTGGACACCGATTTTCAAAAGTCGCTCCGAGAAAAACGGCCTGAAAGGCAGACTAGCCAGTGGACTACAGAACAAATTTTTTTCTTCCATCGCTCATATCTCAGCCAATTTTTTTCGGAACGACTTGATATCAGGGCGTATTCTTAAATAATTATACTTAAAAAAAAAACGCAAAAAAAAAATTCGATTTTCCAAAAACTGCAACCAGGTAAACCCCCTCAAATTTATCAAATCATGATATATCATAATAAATAGTTAAATTAATCAAAAATTTTTAGTAACCCTTAAACTTAATATATATAAATAAAGCTCAATTATAGTTGTACTTTTTTGTTCGGCCCTAGAATCGAATAAGTGAGCGAATTCTATGGCAAAAGTCTCAATAAAACTGTGAGAAAAGCGAAGCCGAAGCGTCGCAATTAATCACTCAAGCATGAGTACAGTTGGGCTACAGTATGACAAACAAAATAACACCAGGTATACTAAAAATAAACAATGCAGATGAATTGAAACTAAAATCAGTATTTTGTTATTAAATTGCTCACATTTGATATAGCTGGAGTTCGTTATAAAGAAGTTTACATGTACTTTATAGTATTCGCAGCTCGACGTCGAACGATTAAACCAACACACATTCACACACACTTAATTTCACACTCACACACACACACACACTCTCAAATTGAGGCATAGATAGTAGATTCAAGCAAAGCCGACATTTCTACATTCAGCCTACGTTCTAATACATTATTCGAGCAATTATCAAGCAGCCGGCAAAGGCAGCAGACGAACTACGTTCCGGAGTCGGTCGATCGGTATCTTGACAGTTTACTGTTTACAGTTTACTGCTAACTGTCGATTGGGATTATATCTGTCTTCCTGGCGATGAGTTTGTATCTGAATAACAGTCACAGTCAGAGTCATAGTGACCGAATCACTGCGACCAGTGAGCTGCAGGACATGCGGCCTGAGAATTCAACAGAGTTAAGTGCGGTTAAGGCAGGTACTACCTACACGTACACAGAAAAAAATGCGTTATTTCGGGCTAAAATCAATCTAAACAATATCTTAAAACAGTATATTTTCCTATATTAATAAAGAGTGGAAAATATTTGATAAACGAACGCTTTTTAAAACATATATATTTTTAAAACCAGAGTAATTGTACATTTATTATATACTTTAAAAAATCTCAATTAAATTTAATTAGTATTATTAAAAAACATTATTTTTTTTTATGAGAACTTTTATTAATATTTTTATATATATTTTTAAATACTTAAAATGATCAATTTTGAGCTTGCAGTTTCGGTTTCGTTATGTTATTATATATATACCTACGTATATTACATATGTTCGAGTCGTCTCAAATCTGATCCGGCTATTGGTTTGGGACTGGCACGAACTGGTTTCAGCATCTCATCTGATTATAGCAGACAAAGGCAGGAAGTGTCATATGACACGAGTCTAAAAAACATTTTGAATTATGTATTCGCCGCGTTACCCCGCCCTTGTAGTTATTTATCCTACAAATTATACTGCAACTATATGTCAAAAATAATCCCCAATAATTAACTGCAATTTGTAGATTACTGACGACATCTCGGCCTCAAGTGTGGGTACCTCTGCGGTGGTTACAGTGCTTCCGGATGCGTGTAATGCCAAAAACGACGAGGACGATGACAGCAGTGATGAGTTCGGTAATGTCAAGAAGCCAGTTCATCGGTGAGTTACATAGATCTTGTTTATTTCCATGACATTCTTTGCGTTAATTTGAACTTTAACTTGGTTTTTCAATAACACTTGACACACTGCTGTTAATTAGTCATGCTCACAGTGCGCTCGGGTATGCTTATCAAACTTTTAAATACCCTGTATTTCATATACTAAAGCTGAAATAATGTTTTTCATTAATACGCTGAACTCTCTGCAAAAGTATATTGGGTTTGTGCAAAAGTATGTAACATGCAGAAGGCGTTGCAGACCTCATTAAGTATATATATTCGATATAGCCATGTGCGTCTGTCTGTCTGTCCGTATGAACAAACAGATTTCAGAGATGGTAAGAGCTATAAATCCGCATTTGCTCAGTTACTACTTGTTATTCAGTCTGTCAATACAAGAATCTTTTTAGACCCCGTGCTCTAAAAAAGAGTGGAGGGGTCTATTAGGTTTTTCAGAAGCGAGATGCGCGTAACAGGCAGAAGGAAGCTTTTCCCACCCAACAGCCGAGTCGATATAGCGATGTCCGTCTGTCTGTCTATCTGTCTGTCCGTCCGTATGAACACCTAGATCTCAGAGACTAAGAGCTAGAGTCACGAAATTGGGAATGAAAGTCCGTTTATTTCGCGAGCAGTTTATTACAAATTGTTGCCACGCACCCTACCGTACTATTAAACCTATCTTTACCAAATTTGATCCGGGTCGCATAGGATAAATCGGTCGAAAATTAGTCAAAACGCACACTAGCAAACAAACAAATTTATGTTCGATTATACTTCGAACTTAAACGGTCTAAACGTCTACCTAAACGTGTTCTAATACAAATACTATCCATTGTAATACATGGATACCGATTTAAATATTAGAATCGTGCCTGTACGCTTCTTTCTAGCTTGATTCAAACTAGTTTAACCTTTAAAATCTGGTGGTATCAGATCTGCACACTCTGGACTATTTTTGATTGATATCTTAAAAACCACTGGACCGATCTTCATGAAACTTGTTGTATTCCTAAAAAACCACAAAATATACATAATAATTTTTAAACGAACTACACAAAAACAACTTAAACTACTGTTGGTGTGCAGATCTGCACACCCATGGATTTCGTGAGCAGCTTATTTAAGTTTTATGCTGAAATTGTTTCGTAAATTTATATTTTTGCTTGTTAATGCTATAATAATCATTATTAAGCAAAACAGTCCAATGTGGTGTGCTTTAAACCGTTAAAAACCATTTGCCACAAACATAAGTATTTTCTACGTACTGTTCTTCTACACAGTTCGGTTTAAAAATAGCTAACTAGATATATTAATTTTTAAAAATGTTTCTCTTTTCCTATAATATTTTCACAGACTCAGACTCAGATATGTACTAAAGTTCTCAAAAAATGAAATAAAAATATAATTCGTATCAAAACTTGTATTTAAAAACATAAAAAAAGAAACAGTTTGTATGGGTGTGCAGATCACTTCAACAGTAGATTCGTACTAAAGATTTTAACAGATGTCTAAGGTTATACTTAACTTGGTCGAATACACTTTTTAAACAAGCAAAAAGGTACAGTCGAACACGCCCGACCGTATAATACTCTCTGCTTTTATTCCCAATTATAATGTTAAAATCGGTATCCGGATATAACATTAGATAGTTCTTGTATTAGAACACGTTAAAACAAAAAAAACTAAGCATAATCGAACATACAATTGCCTTTAAAGCGGCATGCAAGTTTGAAAAGTTTTTTATTTCTCACGTGGCAGTCCAAAATTGTAAATGGCAATGCATTTATGCTGTCTCTAGGAACGTGTGTACCAAAATTGGTATTCCTAAGTGCCATAGTTACTGAGATATTCGCCGAAAACATCGTTTTTTTCCGAAGTATGTCTAGTTTTTTGTTTATTGTGGGCGAATGGGGCGTGGCATCAAAAAAAAAAAAAAGATTCTTGTATTGACTGACTAAATATCGAGTCGATAGAGACCAAACTCGAACTTGTAGCTCTTACCATCTCTGAAATCTGTGTGTTCATACGGACAGACAGACGGTCAGACGGTCAGACGGACAGACGGTCAGACGGACAGAAGGACATGGCTATATCGACTCGGCTTGTGATGCTGATCAAGAATATATATACTTTATGGGGTCTGCCACGCCTCCTTCTGCCTGTTACATACATTTGCACAAACCCAATATACTCTTGCAGAGAGTATAAAAAATTAAATTGAAATAAAATAAATATTATTCACTGAGACTCGAACCCACGTCATTTGAGTCGCAGTCATATGCTCTGGCAGAACTACAGGAAGTCATCAAAAAAGTCGTAAACAATTTAACTATTATTAAGCGATCATACTGAAAATTTCAGCATATTTCCTTACATTAGTTTGTATTAAAAATAATTTTCTAAAAATAATTGAAATAATTGAAATGAAATGAAAAATAATAATAAAATGAGTAATCTTATTTCGGGTTGGGTGCTGGCGGGTATGGGTTAGGTCGGTCAACCCGAAAATTAATTTTGAAATATGAGAACGTAATTGTGAAATTTTTATACTCTCTGCAAGAGTATATTGAGTTTGTGCAAATAGATGTAACATGCAGTAGGAGGCGTGGAGGATGTATATATATTCTTGATCAGCGTCACAAGCCGAGTCGATATAGCCATGTCTGTCTGTCCATCTGTCCGTTTGAACACATAGATTCAGAGATGGTAAGCGCTACAAGTTTGAATTTGGTCACAATCGACTCGATATTTATTCAGTCAATACAAGAATATTTTTTTTTATGCTACGCCCCATTCGCCCACAATGAGTCAAAAACCTGACACACCTCCGAAATCTATGTTTTCGGCGAATATCTCAATGACTATGGCAATTAGGAATACCAATTTTGGTATGCAGGTTCCTAGAGAAACTATAAATGCAGCGCCATTTAAAAAAAATAAAATTTTTAGCTGCCACGCCCCTTTTCTCCGTAAGAAATAAAAAACTTTTAAAATTTGCATGCTGTTTTTAAGACATTTGTTCTTATGTTATAGTGTTATAGTTCGTTTGAAGACAAATTATATTAAACTCTCCTGAAAGCTTCGGGTTGGAAGCAAAATTCGGCCCATTCCCACCTCTACTGCAAGGTCTTACTGTCTCGTATTACAGGTGTTAAACGACAAACCGATTCAGTAGAAAAACATACGCCCACTTTAATCTTTGGGAATTGTGCTAAAAATGTTTCAACTTAAAAAGACCATTTAAATTTATTTACTGGTCTATCAAACTGAATCTGAAGACCCACATTTGTTATACCCTGTAAGTGTAGAGTCAATTATATTAAGCACGAATTCATTATTCGCATCATGCCAAAGTTCAGCATGCAATTAAATTAAACAACTCAGAGTCTGTGGTATTTAGTCTGATTGTTATTGTTGTTGTTATTATACTCCCAGCAAGAGTATATTGAGTTTGTGCAAAGTATGTAACAGGCTGAAGGAGGCCTGGCAGACCCCATGAAATATATATATATATATTTGATCAGCATCACAAAGATTTTAGAGATGGTAAGAGCAACAAGTTCGAATTTGGTCAGTGTCGACTCGATATTTAGTCAGTCGATACAGGAATTTTGTTTTTTTGATGCCACATTCGCCCACAATGAGTCAAAAACACGACACACCTCGGAAATAATCTACGTTTTCGCCGAATATGACAGTAACTATGGCACTTAGGAATACCAATTTTGGTACACAAGTTCCTAGAGACAGCATAAATGCATTGCCATTTAAAATTTTGGACTGCCACGTCCCCTTTTTCCGTGGGTAATAAAAAAATGTTCAAACTTGCATACCGTTTTTGATGCATTTTTTCTTGTCGTACAGTATTATTATTTATAATTCGTTTGAAGACGAATCATATCAAACTATTCTGAAAGTTTCATAGGAATCCGACCATAAATAAAAAAGAAAACAACCTACGAAGTTTATATTCGAGCGCAATGCCAATACATGAGTGCAAGCGACACAGAAAAATACCCATTTTAACATTATAATCGGGAACAAAAGCAGAGAGTACTACGGTCGGGCCCGCTCGACTGTGCTTTTCTTTTTTGTTGTTTAAACTACATTTACGACACGACATTTGGCTTTAAATTTGATTATGGCCAAGACACTCGAAAAGAGACGGAAAGATTGTGTAACGATTAATATTTAAGAACGTGTCTCTTTCAAAATTTCAGCTTCGAGCCGTTTTCGATGTGGATACTTTACAGTTAAAACATGAAGGAATGCTATAGTCGCCTCGCGACTTTAGGATACCCGTTATTCAATTTCAATATGTTATTAACAATGTGTTATTAACAATCGGTCGAAAAATTACTCTTAGTATGAATTTGAATGAAAATGTTCTGATTTATCAAGCTATCTTAATAAAACTGAAACAGAATATATTTATCAATCAAATAAACACACTGACCAAGTTTTATTCAAATTGGACTACTATATCGTATAGCTCCCATTGGCACATTCGGTCGAAAATATAAATGACCATAAATTTGTATGAAAATTTTCTGTGTTTTTCATCTTATCCATTCCTTAAACTATTGCACTAATATTATTATCATTACCCGTTGTTAAAAAATATATTGAAACTGATTAACGGGTATCCTAAAGTCGCGATGCGACTATAGCATTCTTTCTTGGTTCTACACGTCATTTTCTTTGTTATGCAAATTAAAAAAATGTTTATAATTATTGTTTTTAGTTTTCAAAAGTTAATAAGTCGGCTGTGCTTATAAATGAATGTAAGTTGTTTAATAAATTATCCAAATGCAATGTAACTTTATTGAAAAAAAGTGTAATTTTTTTTTAAGTATAAAAATGTGGTTGAAAAATGGTTAATTTTTATTTATAAAAAATTATTTATTTAACAAGTATAAAGTATACACGTTTGCGTAAAAAATGTGCAGAAAATCGCGAACTGCTAATTTAAACATAACATAAAAGCACAATGTTAACTAGCCTCGTTAAATGGCAGAGCTTTAGCAGTGACGTCGCTGCGCTTGCGCTTTCAACCCCTGAGCAAATGTTGCGACAGAAAGCTTTTTAAACTCACACAAACAAGATCTCTTTTTACTTGTGACTTTACATGCGTGTGTGTGTGTGTGCGTGTGAGTAATTTTGCAGTTTAAGCGAATTAATGCCATAGCAGTTTGATGGTAATGGTAGGACTGGGGTGAGGTTGAGGTAAAAGCAAATCTCGCTCGTTGTTGATAAGTAAATGAAAGACGTAGAGAGACTGTGCGAGCAGAGGCTGCAACTGAGACTGCGACTGAAATTGAAGCAGAGGCACACGTTACGGCGATGTCATTGTGTTGGCGTCGTCGTCGACGTCGCGACGTCGTTGTTGTTGTTGTTCATAAAGAGATTGTTGATTGCAACCACGAATTTGTGTACAAGTGTATAAACATACACGGAAAAAAAATGAATTATTAAAGTGTTAACCATAATTGATTTATTGGATGTATTCTTTTGTTAAAAAATTAACGAATTGATTTCAATCAAAATATATCTAGTTTTAGTATATATTTTTTATTACTTTTAATATTCTTAAATCATGTATGATCGAATATTCGGTACCCGGTTGAAAAAACTAATTACTAAAACTAGTTACAAGTTTCTCATTTCTCGAACTTATGGCATTTTTTTTTTTTAAATTGTAATGAGTAGATGATTTTAAAAAAATAATTAAATTTGTTTGAGGTAGTAGTTTGAGTAAACGGAACTTTAATTAAAAATAAATATTGAATAGCTCTGCAATAAATTTGAATATATTTTTTGTCCAAAAACAAAAATTTTCTTTCTGTGTATAATAAAAAAAAAGCACTAAATTGGCGTGAGGCGTGTGTTATTGTGTATATCTGAGATGTCGGAATTTTATATCTTAAAGTAGCCGCAGCTCAGTAGATAGTTGTGATTAGGCGTGATAAGAACAGGCAAAAAACAAAAACAAACTGAAATCGCACAAACTCGTCGTTTAATTAAGCAAAGCCCAAAATTAGCTGTTTTCTATATTTCTATAAAAATAGTTACAATTGTTACAGGTAAATGTATTTAATAATATGCATGGGTAAATCCAATTTAAATAAAATCTTAGTCGAAAATTATGATAATTTTATGTAAAGACAAAGTTTATTTGTGGCCTTATCGCGAAAGCTTTCAGCATTGACATCTTTGCCTTTCTGAGAAATAATAAATATAAATACTTATATTTATATGAAACTCGTGAGTATTTTTGTATACACATCGACAGTTAAAGGTCTTTATCAATGAAGATCATGTGGTTTTGACCAATTAACGGCTGTGTTTTGTGCTATAAAATAAAAGGTTTTGCATTAAATCGCGTAAGTGTCACGATTAATAATGTACACAGGGCTTAAATAGGCCACGAAAGGCTCTGTGCTCTTGAATGAAATACAGTCAACCTTCATTTTTAATATCCTGTCTTCACAGTACTACCTTATGAAGGGCATAATAACTATATAAATCGGCTATATATATACTGTCAGCTTTAACTAACGGTTTAGTACGTAATCAATGTAAATTCTGAAGTCTTGGATTTGCTAAGCGACGAAAATGTGAACGTATATTTCTATATACTAGTAAATACCATGGAAAATAAATTTATTTACGCAAGTGATAAATGATGATTTACAATTCTTTAAAAAAAATTTATTTTTTCGAAAGTTAATATAGGTCACAAATTTGTTTAAAATAAAATATATATTGTCGAATGAAGTGAATCTAACATCTTGACAAAAGTCATATATTTTCACGCACTTATCACGATATTTGTTGTTTTCAATGCCGTAAAGTTGATGGCTAAGATATGAGTACAGACAACAGCCTGTCATGGCTGCCATAAATACGTAGTATCTTGAAAAAACCATCTGATAATATATAGATATTTACCATTTATGTTAGAATCGCATAATTCATTTGTAATACACATGTCTGCAATTTGATATCTGAAGATCGTTTGAACATGACATGATCCAAGTGATCATAAACGTTTAAAGTGGGAAGTTGACATTTTTATGTGACTGAATGTGCATCGATTGACACTCACTCAATATTAGTTTATGTTAGACCCGGTTATCCAAAAAGAATGGGATAACCGGGATAATGCGCACTCATGAAAGTAATTCTATAAAAATCGGAATTGATCGGGGGATTCACAGGATTTTGATTCGTAAACTTAACACTTTGGTATTTAAATATTTATAATATAACAAAGTTCTTAAAAACAACATCTAAACTAATGTCTTGTTCTGAATATGACATCCGAAGATTGTTGTTAAATCATAATAAGATTAAAATCCTATTATTTTAATATATTAAGTTGTTTTGCTTTTAAAAATAATTATCTGTTTTTGTGTAGATAAATATTTAAAAGTTATAAATACATTTTAAAAGAATCAGAAAATATAGGTAAAATAGAATATTTAAGTTTTTCATCTGGTGTTTTAAATATGGTCAATGCTTTTAGTTAGTTATTACATTATTTTATCCAAATAACTTTACAACAACTACACAAATCCTAAACCTTTTATAGAATAAATGTTCCAGCAAAATAATTAATTTTAACGATTATTTGAATGCGTGTTCTTGATATAAGATTTATTATCATTGTAGATTTAAAAGAAAAAAAAAGTCACACAAATCTCTCTAGGATATAAATAATACGACATTTCAATTTACAAATCGCTCCTGAACAATCTATAGAGAAGAACAATAGAAATATTTACATATGATTTTTTTACTTTAGCGATCGGTTTCGCAGTCGGAGACGTGCCTCCATCGCCCCACTTCCCGCCCTGAGACTGAATAGCAAAGAAATGTTAGCCAGCGACTTTGATACCCACAGTTTGGCTAGTAACCAGGCCTCGATCACAAGCGTCAACTCCTTGGCTAGTTTGCTCCGAGAGAAGATGCAGGTAAGTTAAAAAACTATAATTTGAATAAATGAAGATAAGGTTTAAAATCCAGTCAAAGGCAGGATTGGCCGTATCCACCAGGCTTTTATCATTAGTTTTGAATACCTTAATAATATTAAAACTTTTGTTAAAGAATGTTGTAGTTTAAAAAATAGTAATAATAATAAACCAAGACTTCCCACAGATAAAAGTGTTTTCAAATTTGTAAATCGGCTATATCAAGATAATTCTTAAAAAAGTCAGACAAATTTATATAAATAAAATCATTATATCATTAGATTTTAGAGACTACATTACATTACATTACTACAAACATTTTACACTTGCTCACAGTCAGCATATTAAGATAAATAGGCAAAATAAATAGTAGAGGCGAATTGTTACAGATCATTTGAAGATTGTAAATTTTGATAGGCTTTTCCACAGATGATACGCAAGAAAAAGCGGGAAACGAAGGACTATAAGATAAAAATATTTGTCATCGTTATGTTCTTCATGATCATCTTTCTGGTAAGCAGTATATCCTTAAGCTAAAAGGCAATGAATTGAAGATATTTTTTTTTGATTACAGATCGGGTACGCCTACGTGGCTTATCATCAGCAGATGCTCACCAAGAGTTATTTCCAAAAGATAAAATTTAATTCAAAGGATCGCATCATTCGCATACTGAGCCACGACGATAAGGAGGTGATCCATGGATCCTTGGGCGTTACAATCGGCAGCGATTCGGCACCATTCCACTGCCTCGAGGATCATCGGCGCAGCGATGGGAGTGTGTGCATCGAGTGGAACGGAATCGCCCGTCTCCACATGAACTTCGAGGACAAGAAGGTTTTCCGCTGTTATACGCTGCAGTGGCAGGCACTGACACCCGGCTTGTTGCCCACGGACTGCTACGAGTTGAAACGGGACAATGGCCTCTGGTTTGGCGGTGGGATAACTAAGGGTCAGGAGTGGTCACTTAGCTACGCTAACTTTGACTTCATGCCCTACGCCAGCGGAGATCAAAAGGTTCATCAATTTGGGAATGCTGTAAAGCGATACTTCATCAACTCCATTGGGGTGGCCATGCAGGTGAGCGAGCGTACTCCTTTGCAGCTGGGTATCAATCGGACGGAAAATCAGTTCTGCCTAAGAGCAGCAAACGATGATTTCACCTTCGTGAATCGCTTGACACCCCTGCCCCAGCTGGACTATAAGATATGTACTACGGAGGATATGCGTAGTTTGCACATGCTGATGACTCAACAGAGCTTGTGGGATGGCCTCACCGAGCAGGACATCGGGGAGCTGCACTCGCTACTAGAGGAGCCGGTCTGGCGTATTCCCAATCAGGAGCATCGTGATTCTCTAAATGAATCAATTATCTGTGATTACTCGGAGAATGCGATTGCCATGGGCTTGGGACACATTGTAATCAATGAGTTCTGGCAGGAAAATATCGGGGACTTTACCGTTGATCAGACTAGATTTCCTACACTCAGAGACACCATCGATGTGTTGCATCGACGGGGCTTCAAAGTTGTCTTTACCATTCAGCCGTTCATCAGCACGGACAGCGCCAACTTCAAGGATGCGGTGGCCCAGAAACTGCTCATTTATGAGCGCTATTCGGAGCGCAGTATACCCGCTCTGACCCGATACAAGAGCAGCTCCAGTGCCGGTGTTTTGGACATAACCAACAATGCATCTGTACCCTGGTTAATTGAGAAACTTCAGCGACTCAAGGATGAGTACGGAGTCAAGAGTTTCTATTTGGATCTTGGCACCGGTTACAACTTACCCCACTACTACCAATGCCGCAAGCCATTGGACAATCCGGACATGTACGCCCACATGCTGACTACGAGCCTGGAAAGCGTAGGACTCATGGCCGTCTCCACTGCAAGTGTGGTACCCAAACCACCGACATTCCTGAGCACACCACCGGCAAATGGCACCTGGGAAGGATTGCGGGATACATTGGCTGCCGTACTCAATTATGGCGTGATTGGATATCCCTTTGTGTTGCCCGGGGCCATCGGTGGTGACTATCTGCTCCAGCGTGCGCTCACTAAAATGGTATCGTTCTATTCGTTGGGTCAGCCACCGCTGCCAGATCCCGAGCTCTTCATCCGTTGGCTTCAGTTGGCCACATTTCTGCCCGCAATGCAGTTTAGTCACCTTCCCGAAGAGTATCACAGCGATCTAGTCACTCGTGTTGCCCAGGAGATGAAGGAGGTACGTCAGACGGTGGTCATAGCGCTGCTCAAGAAATACCTCAGTCCATCTATGAACGAGGGACTGCCCTTGGTACGTCCCCTCTGGATGCTTGATCCACACGATCCCGCGTGTCTTATTGTGAGTGACGAGTTCTCTGTGGGTGAGGAGCTGATTGTAGCGCCGATTCTCGATCCAGGTCGCGAGGAACGCGAAGGTGGGTCAACTATTCTCTCAGTGAGCTTCTGTATTCACATTTTGGTTTCGTTTCAGTTTATCTGCCCCAGGGCGTCTGGAAAGACGGCATCGATGGATCTCTCCGAAAAGGCAGTCGTTGGATGCATGCCTATCGCGTGCCCAAGGATAAAATCGCCTACTTCCGCAAAATGCCCGACAACACGCGCTTCTAAGCCCACATTAGTTTCAATTCTAGTTCAAGTTCTCACTTAAACACCCATCAAATAAAAGTGTATTGTTATTATTATTCGCTTATTTTAAAAAATACAGTTTACTGTTAATCATTGATGATACTAAATACATCATTAAAACATAAGAATGCCTAATCTCTGGGCTTACATTTAAATTATATTTTACTTTTAAGTAATTCTGAACTAATTATTTTTTTTTTCTTATTTTTATTAAATTAAGTACAATCATTAAGGACCTGTATGCATTATGATGGAATTAGATATGTCTAAGAATGTAGTACACAACGAGTATACTCAAGTATGTTCGAACTTTTCATCAAACGATCGAATAACTAATAATTCAACGGGCTGTCCTTGTTTTTTTCGGGGAGCTAACTCGACCCGCCGCCTCCATGGCTGTTTCTTAAATTATGGATGTAAGCTTTAAAATGTGTGTGTCAATTTGCTCTGTTGTTAGCAATGCAGTGTAATCTTGGACTAGTGTAAAAATATGATGATACAGAACGATGACACCTCGACTTTGCAATACATGACTGTGGAGAGTTTGATCCACGTCTCCTAACTTTAGCCTTGTTAATCATAATGGGAGATTTTGTAGATGCACGTTGGTTAGATGGACGTTGAGCGACAATCTTCGACATTAACACACCAATACAATCATCATCGCTAAGATTCTCACTTGAAATATCACTTGGGACATATGGGGCAGATTGCAATATTTCATTCTTGAAGCGACGGCTCTCCGCATGAATAACTTTTTTCTTGTCCATAATTTTAAGAAGCCCCAAAGGAGGCACTTTTCTTAAAAATTATTCCGAAAAAACAATTTAACCAATCTTCAGAGCTTCAAAATCTGGTTCTCAATGAAAACACAAACGAGACTATATGTATATCTTTCTATAAAATCAAATACATTAATCCTTGACAGTAAACAATCAAATCTTGTGTTTAATTTATTATATTTGAATGCTTAAGCGCCCGAAGCAAGCAGCTGCTATCGAAGTTTTGTCATAAGGTGGAATAAAAAGAAGAAATGAATAAAAACTAGACCAGAAAAATTAAACAGGAAATTTTAACATAATAGTTAAAAAACGGATCATGTTTCTTATACAATTTCCTTCTTTTAATATTGTATTAGGTAAACTATGAATCGAAAACTTTTTTATGTAATAAAATGTTTCTAATTTTTTCTGTGAAATTGTTTAATTAAAAATTTTCCACCAATTTTCAACCAATTAAGGTCAGATTAATGGAATGATTTATGTATATATTTTTGGGACTTAAACTTGAAAAAAAAATAGAAAATGTCAATCCGGGAAAAGGTAAAATTACTGTACGGAATATTTATGATTTCTTTAAAAATTATTTTCACCTTAAAGATAAACTTGTATCAAACTGTAATTATACTCTCTGCAAGAGTATGTTGGGTTTGTGCAAAAGTATGTAACAGGCAGAAGGAGGCGTGGCAGACCCCACAAAGTATATATATTCTTGATCAGCGTCACAAGTCGAGTCGATATAGCCATGTCCGCCTGTCCGTCTGTCTGTCTGTCTGTCCGTACGAAGACACAGATTTCAGAGATGATAAGAGCTACAAGTTCGAATTTGGTCTTAATCGACTCGATATTTAGTCAGTCAATACAAGAATCTTTTTTTTTTCGATGCCACGCCCCATTCGCCCACAATGAGTCAAAAACCCGACACACTTCGAAAAAAAATCTTTTTTTCTGGCGAATATCTCAGTAACTATGGAACTAAGGAATAGCAATTTTGGTACACGTGTTCCTAGAGACAGCATAAATGCAATAACATCAAAAATTTTGCCTGCCACGCTTCCTTTTTTCCGCAAGAAATAAAAAAAAATTTCAAACTTTCATGCCGTTTTTAAAGCATTTGTTCTTATCGTAAAGTGTTGTTGAAGACAAATCATATCAAACTCTCCTGAAAGTTTCATAAGAATCCGACCATAAACAAAAAAGAAAAGAAGCAACAAAGTTTTAAACGAGCGCAATGCCATGAGTCCGAGAGAAACAGCGCTAGTCGTGCCGACCAATAGTATACATACACACATATGTATGTGCATACAGACAATCATATATGGATATCAATTTTAACATTATAATTGGGAATAAAAGCAGAGAGTATTACACGGTCGGGCGTGTTCGACTGTACTTTTCTTACTTCTTTTTTAATACAAACAAAAAATTGCATGAATTTAACAAGGTATTAAAATAAATACGAAAGCTTATTGAAACTTCCTTAATGTGGTATCTGCAAGTCAAGCATTGTAAAAATTGTTTTTTAAAAGTTTTATTTAACGGAATCTCAGATATGTTCTCAACGTCGGATTCACTTAAAGATGTCGTGTATTAATGAATTTTTAGCATAAAACAAAATCATCATAAATAATATTTTAAAATTAAAAAAGGGAAACGAAAATTAAAAATATTAATGAAGAGGGACAAAAAATAACTCGCAAGAATCATAGATCTTAAAGTATCAATGGATTAAAGCCGGACTAATATTGAGAAGAGAACCCTTTATTTAGACTAAGTTTTGAGTGATTTAAAACAGAAATTTTTAAACCATTCGATTCGTTCAAATTCTGTTTAAATTTTTTTACTGCAATTGGAAAATGATGAATTTTGTTATTCGTTTAGAAAGTAAGTTCATTTGGTTTCAATTACTAAATAACCCACAAGTTTTTCATTCGAAGTATTTCCAACCGATTGTTTCTATAACGCTAGGAAACTGTCATTTTGCGACAAATTTTAGATTTCTTAAATTGACTCTAGCTTTTGAGATACAGACTATTATCTATACCAATGTGCCATAAAAATATTATTTTTAACACATTTCATTAAAAATTATGCAAAAACAAAAATATATATTTGCTGTTAACTTAAATATGAAATAATAATTTAAAAATTTAAAAAAAAAATGTTTTCTGCTGTCTTTCCTGTTATGGTTTTGCTTAGGAAAATCCCTTATAATCCCTATAATCGCTCAAGTTTTCGGTAATTGGTCAACCTGACTATCAAGAAAATCCAATATAATGCTAATATTAGCTCATAATTCTGTTTTTATCTCAAGAACCAGAGTCAATTAAAAAAAGTAACAAAGGCTACAGTCGAGAGCGCCGACTGTAATAGACCCCGTAGTCAAGCTAGTGAGCGTTTTCATTAATTTTCGACCGATTTGTACTATGAGAGCTAGAGACTGTAGTTGTCCGATCCGGATAAAATTTGGAGGAAATAGTTATCATGGTACCATACACATACTGTGTGAGTTTGGTCGTCATAGCTCAACTAATACTTCACGTTTTCATACAAAAGTCCTATTTTCGATCGATTTGCCCTATGGGAGCTCTATGCTATAGTTGTACGATACGGATCCAACTTGCTAAGGATATTATGGTACCATACACATATTGTGAAAGTTTAGTTATAATAGCTGTAATAGTTTCCAAGTTATGGTAATGTGAAAATAGTTTTTTACAATTTGCGGGGCGGTAGGGGCGTTGCATCAATTTGAAATCAACTTGATCTGCTCGCGAAGTAGACGGACTTTTATTCCAATTCCAAATTTCGTGGCTTTAGCTCTTATAGTCTCTGAGATCTAGGTGATCATACGGACGTACGAACAGGCGGACAGACAGACTGACAAACGGACATTGCTATATTGACTCGGCTGTTGATGTTGATCAAGAATATATATACTTTATGGGGTCGGCCACGCCTCCTTCTGCCTGTTACACACATCTCGCTTCTGACAAACTTTAAAGGCCGCTCTACTTTTTTTTAGAGTACGAGGTCTATGAAGTAATTTCTTACTCAGAATATATAATTCAAGTATTATTGAAAGCCATAAACAAAATGACTGTTCCAGATTTTTTTTTTAAGGCCTGTGTAATAGTTGTCCGAATCAGCAGACAAGGAATAAAAGCTTATAGATATTGCTCGAATTTAGTTGCAATTTAATTAGCTAGACACTACAAATTTACATACCAACCATTTTAAACCATTTTTGCTTCTATGGAAGTTATTAAACATAATGGTCCGATCTGGACGTCATTTGGTTCGCACATAGGATTTGGTACTTAAAGCACATGGTGTTTAATTAAGGTGAAATAGCTATATCCAAGCTTATGATATAGTCATCCGATCAGGCTGATTTTAGCATATGAACTGCGTGCTGAGGAAATGTGCTAAGTTTCATTATGATAGCTTTAAAACTGATAGACTAGTTCGCTTAGAAACAGACGGACAGACTACTCCTCTATTGATCAGCATCAAGAATATATACTTTATGAGGTCCCCACGCCTCATTCAATGCATTAAAAACAAGAGTGTACAAAAGCAGTAAATATCTAAATTGAATTTAAACATTTTTATGCATTTTCTATATGCAAACAATTTTTTGAAAGACTTTACGTTGACACTGTCTCAACGGAGTAAGTAACTTTAGGTGCTCCAACGCACACGATTAAAAAACTCTAAACTTCTTTCAATAAATATAATTTCGAATGTATTTCTGGTTTCCCTTTGCAGCGCTCTTAAATTAACTTTTGATTAATTAATACTAATAAATAATTTGTTTCTGCTCGGAGCTTAGAGCTTTGGCCTGCACTCGGGTAGGGAGGCCTCACACGGCTCAGTCTCAGCTAGCCTGGGCAGGAGACTACACTGGATATCCGCAACGACAACGTCGTGCTGATCAAGACACACAATAGATCGACGCCTTTGGGGCATGGCTGTGCCTGGCTGTCGACAGTCAACCGGACAGAACTGCCAGGGACCAGGCCACCAATGTGCCGGACACTGTTGTACGGCACAAGCTCGAGTCTGTCTTAAAGGACGCTTGTTCCTCGCATGCGTCCAGCAGGGCAGTTTGTCGCTCAGTACTGTGACAGGATTAAATGGAGTAAGATATAAATATTACCCAATGTATATTCCATAAGCAACTTACCTTTGCCGTTCTCATAGCAGATGGGCTCACGATGCTGGACACCACCACCGCAGCTGACAGAACAGGCTGTCCAATTGCTGAGACGCCACTGATGGTGTTTTCCTAAGGTGACATTAAACGCGGGCAATGTGAACTCATAGTAGATGCCCGTATTGCTCTCATTACCGCGCACGATCGCCTGTTGATCATAAGGATATGGAATCAGTTCGGATTTGCGGACTTATTAAGTCTTAAGTCCGACTTAAGAAACTAAATACTTACGTATAGCGCGATGGAATGCTGTATGGGCTGAGGTATTTTGATGGTCTCCTGCTCGTCCTGGCGATCGTAGAGGCTCTCGGCACCGGCTATTTCGAACTCACCAGGCATGGAGATCAAGCTGTCACCATTTAAATAGAACCGATCTCCTTGAGCCCGAGAAATGGCCAGAAAATGGGGTGAATTGGCCAGCTCCTTGATCTGAATGTGACGTGCGCGTGCGGGTATGTTGACAATCTCGACGTAGACACCATCGCTCACATTAAAGGCTTCACTGTAAATTTCTTTTATGGGCTTACATTGATCACCAGCACCGCCACAAACACCGCAACGATCGTCCTGCATCTCCGAGTCAACGATCCAATCGCAACCAACTTTCTGAATGAAAGGCTCGTTTAATTGATCTCGCCGGTCAACTAAACGCAGCTCAAATTCCAGTCGCACTTACCTTGCAGATGCCATCGATACACATGTTGTTGGTTCCAAGCGTACAGGGTGTTCCATCTAGCACTGTTTCGCCCCAATTGGCAATGATTGTGTCGTCCACATCACTACAAAATAGTCGGCACGGATTGTCTAGCCAAGAAGTCACCGATAATTAACAAACAATGTAACAAAATTGATCATGGAGTACATACTCTTGTCAAAGAATGGTAGCCACTTGTAGGTAGCACCCTGATAGCTGACATTGTCGTACCGTGCACATTGTTGAGCCCGGAAGTTAGGCTCATGCTCCGGACACGCCTTCTTGCGGCAGATCTTGTAGCGCTTCCGCTCGCCAATACAGAAAGCACCGCCATTGGCGGGTACGGGTGAGTCGCATTCCCGCTGCTGAATGGATACGCCACCTCCACAGCTGCGTGAGCATTCGCTCCACTCGCTCCAGTTTCCCCAGCCGCCTTCGATGGGCGTTAGCTCTTCCATGCGCACACATTTGCCATTTTGACACCACTTGTTTTTGCCACAAGCGGTACCTGGTGCTGTGGGCCGCATGTTGGTCACGCACTCGCCGTTCACCCGACACCACAATGTCGAGCAGAACTCGTGTGGTGCCGAGCAAGCGCCCACATCACTCTCCGTCGTCAGGTTGAACTGCATACGGCACTGCCGCTTTGCATTGTACCGCTCCCCTGGTAGAGTCTCTGGGTAGTTATACTCGTACGGCGGCTCGGGAGAATCGTCCAGGCACTCGCCCAGTCCTTGACTGCAAAATAAATACTACAATAGGCATTTTATGGCTTAACAAGATAGAACAGTACAATCGATCTCGCCCGACCGTTTAATACTCTCCACTTCTATTCCCGAATATATTTTTAAAATCGGTATCCAGATATAACAATAGATGGATAGTACTTGTGGTAGAACACATTGAAACAAAAACAAAATAAGAAAGAAAAGTACAGTCGATAAGGACTAATGCCTTAAAAAGGTATTGAAGTTTGAAAAGATTTTTATTATTTATGAAAAAAGGGATCGTGGCATCCCAATATTTGTAAAGGCAATGCATTTATGTTATCTCTTCGTACCAAAATTTATATTCCTAAGTGCCATAGCTACTGCGATATTCTTCGAAAAAAACGATTTTTCCTGGGGTACGTCTGGCTTTTTGCTCATTGCCGGGGAAAGGGACGAGGCATCAAAAAAAAAAGTTTCTTATGTTGACTAAATATGGAGTCGATGTTGACTAAACTCGAGCTTGAAGCTCTTACCATATCTAAAATCTGTTTGTTCAGAGAGAGTGTGACAGAACATATATACTTTATGGGAACTTCCACAACTCCTTCTGCCAGCTAAATACTTTGAACAAACCCAATATACTCTTTTAGAGTTAAAACCGGTATCAGGTAATAGGATGGATAGTACTTGCATTAAAACACGTTAAAAAAAAAAAAAAAAAACAAGAAAAAAAGGTTATCTTCGGCTAGCCGAAGATTAAATACCCTTGCAGACACGCATATTGCGTTAATTTTATTTTTAGCTTATGGAAAATAGTAAAGAATGCGTATTGCGAGATTTTGGTTCAAATCGTTCAAGAGACACTGAAAATTTTCATACTAAGAATTTTCAGCATTTTTAACCGGTTGTTCCTATGACAGCTATATGATATAGTGGTCCGATCTGGATGAAATTTGGTTTGCACGTGGGATTTAGTACTAAATGCATATAGGCTGAGTTTGGAGGAGCTAGCTCAAAAACAATTTTTTTTTGAACCGATTGTTCCTATGGGAGCTATATGATATAGTGATCCGATCTGGCCGATTTTAACATATGAACTGCGTGCAGAGAGAATACACATGTGCACCAAGTTTCATCACGATAGCTTTAAAACTGAGAGACTAGTTCGCATAGAAACAGACGGACAGACGGACATGGCTATATCGACTCGGCTGTTGATGCTGATCAAGAATATATATACTTTATGGGGTCTGCCACGCCTCCTTCAATGCGTTACAAACATCGTGACAAAAAAATATACCCTCTGCAAGGGTATAATAAAAGTACGTAGATCTACGTATTTCAGCACAATTGTGCTACATAAAAATACGTAGATTTTTGAGTCAGCATACGTTATTTTTAAATTTTGACTTGTCATCCCTGGTCTGTAGGCACATACATATACGTTTGACATTATTGTATTCAGTACATACTATGCACATGTACATATACATATGTGTGTGTACTATTGGTCTGCATAGACTACGTCCGCGGGCAGCGCTGCCGCCACACATTTAGCCCAAACGTTCGTTCATATGTTTGTATGTTTCTGTCTC
The DNA here is from genome assembly GCA_035047505.1 of Drosophila parthenogenetica. Taxonomy (NCBI): domain Eukaryota; kingdom Metazoa; phylum Arthropoda; class Insecta; order Diptera; family Drosophilidae; genus Drosophila; species Drosophila parthenogenetica. Next base: position 2,647,271 of record JAWNPM010000168.1, on the reverse strand, counting down.
GCTTGCACTCATGCATTGGCATTGCCCTCAAATATAAGCATTGTTGCTTGTATTCTTTTTTGATTATGGTCGAATTCTTATGAAACTTTCAGGATAGTTTGATATAATTATAATTAATTATAATACATTTGCACAATCCCAATATAGTCTTGCAGAGACCCCACTTAGCATTTTGAGAAATTTCTGATTATATTGAAGTTATAAATGAGTCCTCAAACGTCTAAAAACAGTCATAACTGCGCTCGCTTTCTTGTCACATATCATTGTTTTGTCGGGAGAAAAATGTCAATCGTCCGCGACTCCCTTGATGAGGCATTTATGACAGCTCTTGATAAGTCGCTTATGACTGTTATTTTAAACAGTTTCGGAGTCATGAGTGAGATCGAACACAGTGTTCTGCCGCAACTTTGCACATAGTGCAATCCCCTGATAATCAATTGCCAATTTCTTGTCTTTTTTTTTTGCTCTATTTCAAATAAAGCACATTTCAATCAGATGAGAACTCACAAATGACACGCAATGTGATTTTTGATAAAAACAGTCTTCCAAATGCTAAGTGGGAGTATAAATATAGACTCATACTTACTCCAAAAAGTGCGTTATGTACTTCCGGCTACAGTTCGACCAGCAAACCTGCAGCGTATCCGCCCCAAAGGTAGGCGTCATGATGTGCACGATCGAACCCATTCGGGGATGGCATCCAATTTTGGCCGTGTCGTGGAACATACCAAAGCTAAAACGTAATTGTTATAGACCAGAAATTTAAGAAATTAATTTAAGACAATAAATTTATTTTATCCACATTATTTCTTAGTTCTAACTGGTAAGTAATGCTACAGTCGAGCGAACCGACTGTTAAAGACCTCATACTCATGGTGGTGAGCGTTTTTTACAAATAAGCAATTTTAAATCGGTTCTGCATAGGGAGCTATATAATATAGTTTTCCGATCCAACGGACTATCAATCTAAATTTGGTGACTCTAGCTATTATAGTTTTTGGGATCCAGGTGTTCATACGAACGGACGGACGGTCATCGTTAGGTCGGACACGTCTTTTTCAACATGTTAGGCACATTTCACTTCCGTCTCTATGTATGTACCCGGTCGAAAAATATTAGTAAACAAATATATATTTGATCGTTCTTAAGAAAAATACACTTATTCTTATAAAAGTAATGAAAATTTGTTTTATGTGATTTTTTCGTACAAAATAAAAACTTTAATTTCCCACATTTCAGTTGTGACAATTCAGGTTTTTTTCCACCAGTTTTTGTATTTTCCAAATATGTAAAAATGTCAGTTGAATATAAAATTCTTTAAAAGCAGAAAATCACATCAACTTAAATAAAATGGTGGTAAAAAGTTAATAAAATAAAAATAAAATTAAAATAGGTGTCTATCGCAGGTATAACATTTTTAGAAACTCAATAAAAAGTATTAACGTAAATAGAATCATAAAAGTAATGTGATACAAAAATTCCCCAACAAAAAACTTTAATGAATACAATAGAATTAAACGTTTATTTTGAGTAAAGAATAATTCGATAAAAACTGACAAAAATGAATGCCTTCAAAGTACGTAAATTGAATTCGCATGAGTGGAGTTTACTCTGGTATGTTAAATATGACGAATATTTTGAGTTATTACTTCGATGTTTTCGTTGAAAAAATATTAAATTAAAATCTACTAGTGACCAGCAGACATTGTTATGGCAACCATAAAAAGCCAAGTCATTTAATAAATTTTGGATTGGTACTAAATGTTTTAAAAAAATAATTTTTCTTATCAGTAGCTTGTCGAACAATTCTAAAACAGGAAAAACGCCGAATTGGCCAGCCACGTTTAAACATTGAGCTCACCTAACTTCAGCCCATCTCACCACACCTTAAAATTAAGAGTTATTACAATTGTTTCCCTTAGAGAAAACTATCTATCCTTCTCTCCACTGGGATGATAAGCTCGCACTGCAAAGTTTTTCCAGACCATCCCTGTCACCTCTAAGTCACGCCTCATCTAAGTTGAACGCAGCTTTTATTAAAACTACCCGAGCACCTGTTGAGATTTATTATTATTTTTGTCTTTGGGAAGCGAATAATAAAACGCGACGGGCAATTTATGCCACGCTGTGCGACTAACCAAAAACAAGTGAAAAACCTGATTATTAGAATAGTGCTTAGATCAGCTAACAACAAAAACAAAACAGAGGCACACAAACACACACCATGTTCATAAATAAACATATCGTTAGTCAGTGACTACCACCTGACTATACCAAACGAATACACATATGTATCTGTATGTAAGTGTAATTACACTGATTAACAATATTTTTGTAACATCATAGCATTTAAATGTTACCAATGTTATTTTAGTAAATTTAAATATTTCATTCTCAACCAAATTCTGTTTTATTTGTTACTTTGGAGTATTCTTGATTGAGAACTACTTGCTTTTCGACTTTTTTTGATAGCCTATGCTTTGCAGTACCGAGATTATTGTTCTGAGTACGTTTTTTGAAATTCGAATGATTTAGAAGATTCTAATCAAAATGAGATTCGTTACTTCAAACTTTAAAAGGGTTTATCTCCAACTGTCAAAGACACACGCCATAATTCTAAACCGATGTTGATAAAACAAAAGTGCAATTGACGCAGAGAACCACATAATTCTGAATGATTTCAGGGTCAGAATGTATCTCACACTTAAACTTAAACTTTAAAATCGGACATGTGTATGTATATTATAAGAAATAAAAAAGATTTCGTTCAGAAATAATTATGGTACTTGAGAGATATATATGAGTTTCAAAAATCACAATTCTTCAAGTGCCAAGCATCAGTAGTGCCAAAAATGTTGTTAATCAGTGCATGTGTATACATACATAGATACCATATATGTATGTATTTTTGTATCTATGACCGGACGACCTAACGACATCAAACTAAAACTAAAATTGCACAACAACAAATAACAACTTCCCACTGCGAGTGTGCCTAGGTCTGTGTGTTTGTCTATGTGTATGACGATTGACTTGCTGATCTGGTGATCCGTCGACCAGTTAAGTCTAGCTGGCTAGTTGAGTCAATTGAAACACGCCAGACTGACGGGCACTTGGGTGCGCTTATAAGGCGTTTTACAAAAATCCACTTGGCACGAAAACGAAACGAGATAAGCCTACGACAACCGGACGGACATTCGGACACTGAGACAATCGGACGCTGGGATAATCGTCAACTGATACAGTCACTGCCTCTAGCACTGGCTCTGACTCTGGCTACCAAATTGTTACGTTTCCCCTGATTCAAATTCCCCTTCCGATTCCTCACCAATATACTAGCAATCATCATATCACCACTTTTCTGCTCTCCACCGTATATGCATTAGAGCTGGCACAACTATCGATGTTTTCTCTGATATATTGAGGTAAATTTGATTTTGTCAACACATTTAAGGGGTAATTTATATCACAAATTTAAACTTTAAAAAAGATTTAAATTGATTACAATAAGCATGTTTTATTTATTAAAATTTTTTCATGGCAACTGAATATTGTTTCATCTAAGCTTTTGATGACTAAAATCATATTCAGTCCACAAATTATTATAGATTGAAAAACTGTAATTAAAATGATAAACAACACAGGCCAAAAAAAAATCTGCGGCAGTCATTGTGTTAATGGTTTTCATTAACACTTGAATTATATATACTGAGTATGAAATTACTTTTTTTTTTAATTGACTCTGGTTCTTGAGATAAACGGAGAATTATGATAAATTCCCGAAAAACTTAGTCGCATGATGGCAGACTACTGCACGACCTTTCAAAGCCAACATAAAATTTTTTTTTTAATTTTTAAATTATGACTTCATTATTTAATTTAACTGCAAATATATATTTTTGCTATTGCATAATTTTTAATGAAATGTGTTAAAAATAATATTTTTATGGCACATTGGTATAGATAATATTGATATAGATAATAGTCTGTATCTCAAAAACTAGAGTCAATTTGAGAAATCTAAACCAACCCTGCCGCAAAATGACTGTTCCTCAGTGCACGCCGGATTTTTAGGAAAAAAATCTTATTTTGAAGTTAATCAAATTTAGATAACTTTGGTGACAATTCATTAGGAATAGTCCAAATGTAAATGCTACATACCCAGAATTTTAACAAAGGTGCCAACTGTTAACATAACGGCTGTTAAACAGGGCTGTTATACACCACAAAGTTTATGTTCACGTGAACTAGAATAGCAGGCAAGGCACCGTTTTCAATGGCTTCAAGGCTTGCATTGCAAAAATATTAAGTTCTATGGCATAATTGTATTCGAAAACAACAAATTTATATTGGATTGGCTATAATATGACCTAAAGTAAGTCGTATTTGGCAAAAGGTGATTTTGAGAAATTCTTCTATGAAATCTTTATGATAAAGTCAACCGATTTTGACAATTTTTTCACACGGTTTTCAAAACATGTCAACTCATAAACTTATATGTAAATTTGGTGCAAATAACTTAAAGAACAAAAAAGTTAGGGCACCGATTAAAATAAAGGAGGGGCGGTGCCACGCCCATTTCTCCACCACAAACGCGTATTGAGGTCAAAAGTCAAATTCAAAAACCTGAACTAAAATATCTTCACTAGTTGAAAAGTTATTAATTAACTCCTGGCCGTTTGCCCCAAAGTGCAGTGTAATCAGCGTTAAACGTTACGATTAATTTGCTGTTTCATCTCTAGCTCCGTGTACTCGCATTCATATGTGTGTCTGCGACTAATTGAGTTTGACTGGCGGAGATTGACTGGCAGCCGTCGAGTGGGGTGAAGGAGGCTAAACAGGTAGGGGCGGGGAGGGGCTAAAGCGGGGTGACTCTTTTGGTTAACCGTGGGCGTGCAACGCAAGCGATCATTGTCACAACACACGCAGGTGTCAAAGCATCCGTCGTGTCCACTTAGAGGTAGCAATTCATTAATTTTGTTACTGTTGTTGTTGTAGCTTTGATTCATTCATTAAACGAATTGAGCTGCACATAAATCTTTTTGGCTGCGATCAGTTGACGCATTTGCGTGCGTTGGCCGACTTGCCACTTGTCGCGTACTGCGAAGTTGGCCAACCGCTTGTTGGGTATGCCACGCTAAACACTCGTTTGGCTGCATCATTGACGGAAGTGGCAACTTACTTGTGTCCCAGTTCGTGCGTTATCGTGTGGGAGAGCATGATTCCGTTGTCCTCGTTGACGCTGCACGATTGCTTTGGTTTACACATACCGCCCACATTGGCCAGGCCCAGTGTCCTGCAACCGATAGAATAAACTGGTAATAACTGATTTTCCCCATGCCATATTTGAGCAGCTCTACTCACATGCAATTGTTGCCGCAAATGTTTTTGCGCGTGATGAGTATGGCGACGTCATGATGATGTGGATCATTCTCGTTGGCCGAGTTCAGTTTGTGCTGCCAACTGCAACACTTGAGACACTTGAGAGGGACACTTTTTTTGTTTTGTAAGGATTAATTGGTTGCTTCTTCTTACCTGCAGAATCGATCGAGATTCTTTTGTGCGTTCTGCGTTAAATTCAGTTCGGGAGTTGTGTCGTTCTCCTGCAACTCAATGATGCGCACCACAACAATCTCAATAGCATTGCCAATGCTGGGATCCTTGTACAAAGCGGACACCATATTCATAATGGTCAGCAAATAGCCGACAACGTCCTTGTGGAATGCCGACATGGTCGCATCTGCCACAATTAGTGTCTCCACGTGCCGTGGGGTGCTGATTGAGCGCCTGGTCCGCACTCCGCCCGCAAACTCATCCGTTTGCGTATCGTATTTGAATTTTGTGTGCGGCTGTTTGTGATGATGATGGTGATGACGGTAATGCTGATTTTGGGGCTGCTGGTGCTGACGATATCGACGCACTTTGCGACCTCCTTGAATCTTAAACTTTCCACGCGGTTGCCACTCGAGGCGCGTTTCTATGCGGCGTCGCGGCTCCCGTGTTCCGCAATTGCTCACGTGTCCCTTGTTGCGCTGATCCTTCCGTTTGTGCTTGTGGCGATATCTCTGTTGCATTAACTATAGTAAAATACAAATGGTCATTACTCACACACACGCACAGTTTGCTTTTTATCTAGCTTACCTTCTGCTTGGGCTTCACCGAGGAGCGCTGGAACACGACGTGCGGATGACCGTTTATCGGATGCGCCACGTCTGGCTTGGATGGCTCTATGTAGTACTCATTGCTGGCCGTCTTGATGTGACCCACCTATTGGCAAGAGAACGGGAGTTTAGCAGGAGCGATAGAAAATAAAATGTTGATTAAAATCAAATGAATTAGGCAGCAAACTTGACAGTATTTAACCCGTCAATGGGCGGACTACTTTTATGTCACATAAGCATCAAATAATTTTAACTGCAGTACAGCGATCTATTGGTTTAGTCAGAAGCGACTAAACTATATATATATACAGTTATGAGTGAAACAAGTAAGAAAAGTACAGTCGAACAAGCCCGACCGTATAATGCTCTATGCATTTATAGATAGATAGATAGTTTTTCTATTAGAACACGTTAATACAAAAAACAACTCAGCATTATCGAACATTCATATGTTTGTCTGTATACAAATTCGTTTGACTTTAAATGTATGCACATACATACATATGTGTGTATGTATACTATTGGTCGGCACCGCCATCGCTGTCTCTCTCGCACTCATGCATTGGCATTGCGCTCAAATATAAACTTTGTTGCTTGTTTTCTTTATTGTTTATGGTCGAGTTCTTATGCAACTTTCAGGACAGTTTGATATATTTAGTCCTCACACAAAATTTAAATAACAATACTGTACAATAAGGAAAAATGTCTTACGAACAGCATTGAATTTTAAAAATTAATTTATTTCTTGTAGGAAAAGGGGCGTGGCAGCCCAAAATTTTAAATGACAATGCATTTATGGTGTCTCTAGGAACCTGCGTACCCGAACAGGTATTCCTAAGTGTCATAATTACTGAGATATTCGCTTAAAACATCAATTTCTTCCCAGTTCTAGTTTTTTTTTGCTCATTGTGGGCGATGGTGTGTAACATCGAAAAAAATAAATTCTTGTATTGACTGCCTAAGTATGAAGTCGATACTGACTAAATTCGTAAATTTGTAGCTCTTACCATATCTGATATCGGTTTGCTCATACGGACGGACAGGTAGACAGATCGACTCGGCTTGTGATGCTGATCAAGAATATATACTTTTGCACAAACCCAACATACTTGCAGTCAATTTATAAATAAAACTATTATTATTAATATTTTGATTATAATTACTTAAGAGTATTAGTTGTATTTAAAAGATCGAATCCCAAATTAATGAAATCGTTTTTATCAGTGTACAAAAGCCGATTATACCTATGATTTTGTTTACCGCTTTGATCGGTTTTGTCTAACTAGCTACAGAAGCAACCTTTCATTGGTGTTTATAATCGGCTATAAAAGTTAATTATAACGAGAAAAATTAATTTTAATGGATTAGCTTAAACCGGTATTGAATATTTCGTAAATAAGCACATTTAATACGGTCTACTTTACCTTTTTTCTTAAAATTTAATAATAAAATGACCCAAAAATAAATTAACATAACAATCGCTTTATGGTCAGTAAGATAATTGCAGAAGACCCTGTACCTATATCGGAATATAATTTATGATCAAAAAGGGCCACCTTTTTTATACTCTCTGCAAGAGTATATTGGGTTTGTGCAAAAGAATGCAGCTGGCAGAAGGCGGCGTGTATATAAAGTGCCGAGTCGATATAGCCATGTTCGCCCGTCTTTTCGTATAAACAAACAGACTTCAGAGATGGTAAGAATTAGTCTCAATCGACTCGATATTTAGTCAGTCAGTACAAGAATCTTTTTTTATTTTGATGCCACGCCCCATTCGTCCACAATGAGTCAAAAACCCGACATACCTCGAAAAAAATTGAAGTTTTCTCTATAACCATGCTACTTAGGAATACCAATTTTGGTACAAGGTTCCTAGAGACATCACAACTGCATTGGAATTATTGTTCTGGAAAAAATTTGGAATCGTGGAAACGTTGACCACGCCTGAAACTTTAACCATCTTAAGGGCAGTCCTTTTTTTCTAGTTAAATCCATTTTAAATAAGATCGCTAAAGCAATACACTTTTTTTTTTTCAGTTGCAACAATTAAATCTATTTTTATTTAATTAAACTTTTTTTAATTTTTGTACGTTTTACCAATTTAAAGAAAAATAATTATTTTATGTGATTTTCATAAAACTTGACATTCGAATAGTTCTAACAGCCGACTTTCATGCACATATAAGCTGAAAAGACTACCAAATGAAAGTTTCGGATATTCTTAGGTAAAACAAATAAATTGAACAATATCGTTTTAAAAACCATATTGGGACGACAAATAAGATTGCTCTCCTACAGGCAGTCTTGGGAAGTATAGGGTTAATGTTGTTTTTAGGACATTTGTTCGAATCGTACAGTATTGTTATTTATTATTCGTTTGACGACAAATCATATCAAACTATTCTCAAAGTTGCAGAAAAATTCAACTATAAAGAAAAAAGCTACCACGTTATAAAGTTTATGCTTAAGCGCAATGTCAGCAACAATAGTATACATACACACACACAAACGAATTTGTATGTGCATATAGACAAACAGATTTATGTTCGATTATACTGATATACAAGAACTATTTATTGTAAAATCCGGATACCGATTTTAACATTATAATTGGGAATAAAAGCAGAGAGTATTATACGGTCGGGCTGGTTCAACTATACTTTTCAACGTATTCTAAGAAGTACAAATAAGTACAAATCCACTGTAATGCCTGGATACCTATTTTAATATTAAAATCCGAAATAAAAGCAGAGGGTATTATACTGTTGGGACTGTACTTTTCTTTCTTGTTCAATACAGGGTCTAAGTGACACACTTCTATTGAAATTTAAGGGACCCAACTCACCAGACCAGAGCAGGTGGATATGGCTACATTGGCCGACGGCTGGCCACGTACCTTCCCATGAAAGTGACAGTTAAGGTGATGCTTTGAAGGCGTGGCGCGGGTTCTCAGATCTCGGCGATGTCGCTCCACAATCAAATGCGGCGCCAAAAAGTAGCTATGGGGCCTGTAACGCATGATGAACAATGGGTAGTAGCTGACATTGATGTCACTGTCAGCGAGTACTACACTTATATACTCACGTTAGTTCCAGATGCAGGGTTTCATTAGCCAGTGGCAGCTGAAAATGCAGCAATGGCTCTGTTTTTGTTTGCGACTCCTGATCTGCGCCGCGGAGATCCCTGATATGTCTGCGATGCCTGCGATGATCGTGATTGTGGGCATAGTTGAGTGTATGCGTCATAAATGCTCCATCGGAGTACACCCGACGAGGTACCACCAGTTGTGCCTCGCCCTCCAGCAGTTCATCAGTGTGAAGGCCATAAAGCTTCAGAGTGAATCCACAGCTGAACCACAAACAGAGTAATGTGCTCAGATAAAAGCGCTTCATTTTGTATGCTTAATTAATATTTAATTCCGTTTATCTCTGACTCTCTTCTCTATCTTTTTTTTTTTCTATCGCTCGCTTTTTTTCCTTTATGTTGGCTTTTTGCTGTCTTCTCTTGGGCTGTGTTAGCCGTTATCAATGCGGCCCAGCAACTTGGCAATTAGAGGGCACATGGCAGCAATTGCATCATTTGCTCACTCGCAAAGCAACTCCCTAAATGGGCGTGGACCTGGCCTGTAAAGTAAACTAACATTTGTTTATTTATTTATTTTCGATTTATCAATTTGAGTGAATTATTAATATAAAAAATAGAAAGGCTACAGTCGAGCGCGCCGACTGTAAAAGACCCTGTACTCTCCTTGTATTCTTATTCGAAATTAATATTTGTATATGACTGCATTTTATTTAAAATTTAAAATAAAATTAAAAAAAAAAAACAAGAAAGAATTCTATAGTCGCCTCGCGACTTTAGGATACCCTTTACTAAGTTTCAATATGTAATTAACAATGGGTAATGATAATAACGTGCAATAGTTTAGGGGATGGCTTGGAAAACACAAACAAATTCATAATAAGAGCATATTTTTGACCGATTGTTTCTATGGGAGCTATACGATATAGTAGTCCGATTTGGATCAAACTTGTTCAGCTTATGTACGCCTATGTACAACTTGTACTACTTGCAAATTTTATCTTTCATTTGCGAACTCTCGGGTCTTTCCAGCTCTTATAGTTACTGAGATCCTTTTGTTCATACAGACGGATGGATGGACGGACAAACGAACATGGCTATATCGACAGGGCTTTTGATGCTGATCAAGAACTACCTATTGTAATATGCGGATACCGACTTAAACATTATAATTGGGAATAAAATCAGAGAGTATTATACGGTAGGGCGCGTTCGACTGAATATTCGTACTTGTTTTTGCAATACACAGTCTCTATCTCCACTATCAAACCGATGAAGGATCTGTTGGCGTTCGCGAAGCACTCGCAGATCCCAGATTTAGGCCGTAACAATCCTCTGCGAATGGACGACTACGGGCCATAACTAACTTATGCTTTGTCCCCGCTTGGAGAACATCCGGCATAATCTTACCTAACATACAGAGTCTATCTGTGGATTTTAGACGGTATTTTATATAAAACTATGCTCATTTTGGACTATTTTCCTATTGCGGGAGGTAAACAAATTTGAGTACAAAGCTTATACAGGGCTCAATACGAGCAGAGTTTAAACTTATTACATAATTAGCAGCCGTTCTAATAAGTTGTAAGTTATAAAATTTCAAGGTTTCCAAATAGTATGTTACAAAAACAGAAACCCGATGGATGTATTAAGACTGGGAGAGGGGTATATAGATGAAAGAATTGAAATGAAGATGTCAAATTTTGGGAAGTTCCCAAAGTGGAAAAAGAGCAAGTGAGAGGGAGATAGTGAACGGGAGCGGGAGAAAGAGACAGACTTGGGCAGAAATACACGGGCAATAAAAATAAGCAAATAATTTGAATTCGGCGCTTCAAAGACAATCGCAAAAACTACACAGCAGCAGCAGCAACAACAACCGACACAAAAGCAAAAACTGAAACAAAAACAACAACAGTGTTGTTAAAGCAACACACGACAACTTAATTATTCAAGAGATGAACAGATGACGAAGTCTTGGCCAGGCTAAGCTGACGCTGGAATCAGAAGCTGGATTTCAATGATGGGAACTTGCAGTTGTTGTATGTGTTGCTTTTGGTAGGGGAACTGGCGCTGTTATCACGATCACGATTTGTAATTTATGATAAATGTTGGCAATTCCATTAATAAAATTTAACAAAGCTCATTAGCTTGAAAACAAATTAAAAATCTTTTATTTCCAATTTGCCAAGCGCAAAACTTGCCCAAAAATATACAAATCATATGAGCTGTCGAATTCTTGGAGACAGCCACGACTTTCAAATACCCTACAAAAAGAACGTATATTTAAATATATGATTTAACTAAAACATTTTCTTAGCTCTCACATATGCCGAGTCGATATAGCCTTGTCCTTCTGTCTGTCCGTATGAACAAACAGATTTCAGAGATGGTAAGAGCAACAAGTTCGAATTTAGTCAGTATCGACTCGATATTTATTCAGTCAATACAAAAATCTTTTTTTTTTTGATACCACAATAAGTCAAAACCCGGCACACCTCAAAAAATATATTTTTTTTCGGCGAATATCTTAGTAACTATGGCTTTTTGAAATACCAATTTCGGTACACAGATTTCTAAAGACATCATAAATGCAATGACTTCAAAAATTTTACGCTGCCAAGCCCCTTTTTTCCGCGAGAAATAAAAAACTTTTTAAACTTGCGTGCCGCTTTTAAGGCATTTGTTCTTATCGTTCAGTTTTGTTATTGGAAATTGGTTTGAAGACAAAAAAATATCAAACTATCCTGAAAGTTTCATAAGAATCCGACCATAAACAAAATAGTAAGAAAACAAGCAACAAAGTGTACATTTGACCGTAATGCCAATGCATGAGTGCAAGCGAGGCAGCGCTGGCCGTGCCGATCAAAAGTATACATACACACATATGAATGTTCGATTATGTCTAATTTTTTTTTTTTCAACGTGATCTAATACAAGAACTATCTATTGAAATATCCGGATACCGGATTTTTACTTTATAATTGGGACCAAACTCGAACTTGTAGCTCTTACCATCTCTGAAATCTGTTTGTTCATATGGACGGACAGACAGACGGACATGGCTATATCGACTCGGCTAGTGACGCTGGGGTCTGTCACGGCTCCTTCTGCCCGTTGCATACATTTGAACAAATAGAATATACTTTTGCAGAGAGTATAATAAATTTATTTAAAGTAAAAGTATTTTATAGATTACAAGATTTCGGTCCTATTCCTAAAAGCTTTATAATTTCAAAAAATTTATAAAAAAAATGTTTATTTTAATTGAATCGATTACTGTTTTACCAAAAAATGTATGTTTTTCTACACTGAGACAACTCTAATGATAAGTTCTGAAAACTCTTTGTATTTGTATATTTAAACGGATATGCTTGCCGCTTTGAACAGGCGCCGTTTAAACTTAAATTTAAATAAAATTCATTTCTAAAATACAACGTGAGCATAATGTTGACAATAAATTGATGGTTTAACTCAGGTTTTAGTATCTACAGTCTACAGTCCCCACTCTTAAGACTTCTCCGAACTGCGATACATTCTCATTTGCAATTGCGGCGAAACTTGAAAGAATCGAAAAAAATTAGCAAGCGCCACATTATCATATGCATTTTATATACAATTTCAGTTTCCAGACGCTATCGCTGGTCCAAGTCCAAGTCCAAGTCCAAGTCGTAGCTCGAGTTTGAGTCCCGGTCGAGTCAATTCGAGTCCAGGCTTGACAGCCAGTCTGTTCATTATGCTGCACTTGGTTGGATGGAAGGCGCCACTTTTAATTATCAATCAATCACATTTGACGGCTCCCTCCATTAAATTGATTGAATTTTCATTTGGACATCGACAAACGGCAGACGACAGTGCAGTACTGGGCCCGACCCTACCCCTGTCTCTACCTCTACCTCTTCCCTTTCCAATTCCAATTCCCCCATTCGCATCCGCAGAGCAGTGATCAATGATGCAGTCTGCAGCTCTCTTGGCCATGCTTCGCTGGCTGCCAATTGCAATTGCTGCCAGCGCTGATTGATGCACTGCTCTAAACCCGACTGCACAATGCATCAATGTATTGCCAATTGAAGCTTTTTAGACCCGGTAATCAGAAAAAGTACAGCGGTCTATCGTATCAATGATTTTCTCAATACATCCATATCGGTCTATTCGCCTGTCGCTATGCAAACTACGCGATCAATTTGAAGCCTGAATATAATGGTAGGAAAACTCGTGTTTTTATTGAGAAACTTAAACCAAATTTACACAGCATAAATATAAAGATTTAATATGAAAATCTTTTCATTTATTGCGGTACTCAATGAGGTTCTTAATCCACTGTCACAAAATCGATTCTGAATATCAAATATTTGTCTTAGAATGGGAAAGACGACAACTGTCTACAGGGATCTGCCAGGCTATCACATATTGGTGTTAAAACTTACGAATTGTCTTTCATGTTTTCACTGAATATATTCGTGTGAGTCGAATCTGTGTGAAAGCTCAAGCGACCGATTCATTCATTAGGCTTAGTTGATTTATCTTATCGCATCGCTGGCTTTTTTAGTGGGATACTCATGCTCTTGCAAAGCACGTGGGCTGAATGATCTCAAATGAGTGTATAGTTTCTACTTCCTAGTCGGGCAAAATTTCACTGCAGTCCAAGATGCATTGCCTCGATTGGTCATCTCTCCCGTCTCCCAACTCTGATCATTTATAAACTCATTAATATACTATATATGTATATGTATATTTGATTTTATATTTGGTATTTGTTTTTTTAATTTTATGTTGTCTTTTTGAATTTTGTCCACATATTTTTCCCAGAATTACTGGCGTTGGTGTTCGAAAATTGACATTTGTCAACAGCTTTATTGACGCTTTGTCTAATTTATTAGCCACGTTTTGTTGTCGCTTTACATTTGGCTGGTCGATCACATCATCATCTCATGACAATGATCATTAACATTGTCATCATTTGCGACAAACTGAGCTCTACTCTTAGATCATCTTGACTTTGTATGCAAATAATGCGACCTCAAGACCAAAAAAGAAAAATCACAAAAAAATTCCCCAGAAAAAAGAAAATCACTTCATACCTTAGAAGGAACGTAAACGCTATCGCAAAAATAAATTATCATAAGCCGACAGCCCAGATACACTATATCCAAAATTGTATCAAAAACAAGTAAGAAAAGTACAGTCGAATGAGCCAGACCGTATAATGCTCTATGCTTTTATAGATAGATAGATAGATAGATAGTTTTTCTATTAGAACACGTTAATACAAAAAAACAACTCAGCATTATCGAACATTCATATGTTTGTCTGTATACAAATTCGTTTGACGTTAAATGTATGCACATAAATACATATGTGTGTATGTATACTATTGGTCGGCACCGCCATCGCTGTCTCTCTCGCTCTCATGCATTGCCATTGCCCTTAAATATAAACTTTGTTGCCAAAATTTGTAAAGGGCAATGCATTTATGCAGTCTTAGGGAACCTACGTACCGAAAGTGGTATTCCTTAGTGCTATAGTTACTGAGATATTCGCTTTAAACATTTATTTTTTCGGGGTATGTCTAGTTTTTTGCTCATTGTGGGCGAATGGGGCGTGGCATTAAAATAAACAAAAATTCTTGTATTGACTGACTAAGTATGGAGTCGATTATGACTAAATTCAAACTTGTAGCTCTTACCATCTCTGAAATCTGTGTGTTCATATGAACAGACGGATATAACTATATGGACTCGGCTTGTGATGCTGGTCAAAAATATATATACTTTATGGGGTCTGCCACGCCTCCTTCTGCATATTACATACTTTTGCCAAACCCAATATACTCTTGCAGAGAGTATAAAAAAATGTTGGCCCAGGAATCTAAAACGTGTATGTCACAAGACTCAACCATTGCTATATTTTGATCAATTTCTATTTCTTCAGAACTTTTTTCAGTTTTTCTTTTTTTTTATACAGTTTGCAAAACGTAGAGCAACAAAACAACCGATTTTTGTTACCGGTATGTGGATCGAAATCATATATCACGATAGATCGATGATTTTTTGCACCATCGATTGTCTTGCATGGATTGGGTAAGAAGAATAAAAGGGCATGAAAGTACTGTTTTACAAAAATTTAAGCAATATAAATTCCATATATTGGATATAATTATTTTTAATAGATGCTCTCGATCGTTACACGTTTTGACCTAATCACGGCAATTTTTCGTAAGGGGTCCAACTCTAATAGCAGCTTTAGGGTATAGTTGTCCGATTGAAATCAAGCTTGGTGATGATAGTTATAATCATGATATACACATAGGTTGGGAGTATAGCCGCGATCGCTAAACTAAGACTGCATGTCTTCATAAAAATTTCCTTTTATAGACCGATTTGTCCTATAAAAGCTTTAAGATATAGTTGTCCGATCGGGATAAACTTAATGAAGATAGTTTTAATAAAATCATACACACAATATGTAAATTTGGTCACCATAGCTCTAGTAATTGGTTTTTTAAAGATTGGTTTGAAATTTGTTGGGCCTAGGTCTTAAAGTCTCTAAAAACTATGTAGATACGTATACAGACGTACGGACGGACAAACGGTCATTGCGCTATCGACTGGGCTGTTGATGCTGATCATGATAACATATATATCATGATGATAACATATATATCATGATCAGCATCAACAGCCGAGTCGATAGCGCAATGACCGTTTGTCCGTTTGTCCGTCCGTACGTCTGTATACATTTTAGTGTCGCACATGTCGCTTTTGACAAGCCTAATAGCTCATGTGATCATTTTGAGTACGGGGTCTAAATATGGACTATGCTAGCATAAATGAAGCTCGATATTGGACATTTAAAGATTTTGCTTTAAAATGATCCGGATATGAACGAAACTAAAGCAAATTGTACGCCTACCAGTTGTGACTCCCATTGTCGGTGCTTCATTCACATATTTTTCATTCATGCGTTGTAATTTCATTGAGCCACACACACACCCGCGCACGCGCAAAAACAATCACACATACACACACACACACACACATACACACACACACATACACACACATATACATACATGTACATGTACCCAAGTCGGCATACAGATTTTATTTTTATGAATGAAATGAAACTTTTAACGTAAAACGCGGAACGACAACTGTTCGTTTAGCAGCGAGGGACACGAAGGGCGACAACGAACACAGCCGAAGCACGGGGGCTTTGGCTGAGAGAGTAGAAGTAAAGTGGAGGTAGAGCGGAAGGGGAGCAGTAGGTCTACCCTGTTGCCTGTCCAGATCGCACGCAACTCCAGCGATACTCGCATATGTGGAGTCAACGTGTTGTTGTTGTTGTCGCCGTCTCGAGGCATATTTTAATTTCTTTAGTGGCGGGCGTCTCCGCGTCGCTTCCATCGCATGTGGGCCGAAAATGTATTTTTTATGGCAAAGTCGTTTTGATTTTTTTTCCCATTTTATTTTTATTATATTTTGCGCTCTTTTCCTCTCTATCTGGCTCGTTATTTTTCTAAGTGCGTCTCTTTCTAGCGCTCAGACTCTGGCTTCTTGTTGTACAAAAAATGCAGGCAATAAATTTTGCACAGGCGTTTCTTGGGATGGCCACAGATCGTCCCAGAGACAGAGCGAGTAAGAGCCAAGCAGATAGAGAGAGAGAGAAAGAGAGAGAGAGTGGCGCGCATGGTTGCAAGTTTTGGTACATTTTCAATTTTTTGTACCTTTTTGTTGTGAATGCCACAGAGTCTTAACTTTTATTAAAATAGTACACTTATTGTTCAATTTTAATTTAGAAAATATATTAAATCAATAATGTAGAACAAAAGGTTTTCTGTTTTTAAGCCAAAAGTAAATGTGAGTTGTTTATCGCATTATTGATTATTAAAAATGGAAATTAGCAATTAATGTATTACGCTTTTTTTTCTATACATTAATTTATTTTTTATTTATTATAGTTATATTTTTTGTTTCTAACTCCTCCTTTATTTAAAAAATGTACATTTTTAAAAGTTTTCAATTTTGAGCGACTTTTATGTTTATTTATAAATTATTACGTTTCCAGCTTATTTAAAACAACGGTACAGTTTTTCTCAGGTGGGCTACTGTGGAGTCGTTTTGTATACATATGTATGCAGCTTACAAAATACGTTATAACAAATAATTTAATTTAATTTGTTTTGTTTTTTGTGTGTCTACATTGTTGTTCCTTTTGGTCAAAACATTCGCCGCACGTTTATTTTGACCGTTTTTGGGAGTTGCTGGCGGCATTTATTTAGCTCGCCTGGCTTTATGTATCTCTCAGATACAAGAAAAATATGTGTATGTGTATCTGCAAGTATGATTGTGCTTGTGTCTGTCTTTCCTTCTCTTTCTCTCCCTCTCTCCCTCTCTTTTCTGTGATTGTGTGATCGCTGGCTGAGATCATACAGGAAATTAGCTAAATATATGGCTACTGTATGGCCTGAAAAGCAACAAAAAGCTAAATATAAAAAAAAATTTAACTGAAAACAGACAGATCGTGAAAATCGCTAACAATACAACATCTTTTTGCAGTTCAAAATTTTTAAATAAACTCAAACTATTTTAATAGAGCTATCAATTGGTCAACTGACCAAATCAATTCATCCAATCGTCAGTAGTCCGATCCGGATGAAATTTGGTTTGTGCATGAGATTTGGTACTAAATGCAAATAGACTGAATTTGATTGAGATAGCTACAAAAATTAGTTCTTTGAACCGATTGGGAGCTATATGATATAGTCATTTAATCTGGCCGATTTTAACATATAAACTGGGCGCATGCCAAGATCTCTCTACCCAGATCAAGCTAGCCTTTAAACTGAACCTTTACACCAGTTCGCATACAAACAGACGGACAGACAGACATGGCTATATCGACTCGGTTATTGATGCTGATCAAGAATATATATACTTTATGGGGTCGGTAATCGAATCAAAAAGTATTTGCTTTCTAGCTAAATTTTAAAAATGCCTAATTTAGCCGTAAAATGTCTAGAATTGCTATACGATTGCTTGTTTTGCTTATTACTACTTCAGACTTTTACTAATTGAGCTACGAAAAGATGACAAAAATAGAATTAAATCTTCATAATTAGATTAATTATTTAAGAATATGTATTTGCGAGTATTGAATTGGAACGAAATTACACTGGAATAATTACTGAGCACCTGTGCTGACCACAACAGATTACAAAATTATTAATTTTTTTAATTCGTAAAAAAAATCAGTGACAATTAAGAGTCAACATTTACAAATAAAAAATAATCGTCATGACATGTTAATGGAATTTTTATTTTTTAAGACAATTATTCGATGTTAATACTAAATTATACCATATTTCAATTATTATTAATTTTATTATTATTATATTAAAATTGTATATTTTATGGAATATACAATTAAAGTTTTGTTTTTGATTTATCTTAGAGCAAAAATCGTATGTGTTTGCAATGCATATGTTTTGTATCAATAACTTTGGTAACTTTATTTAAATTAATAATTGTGTTTCAGTTTAGATATTCTGACCGCTAAAAAAGGCTAATGTGACAGCACTGCTGATTACCGCAACAAAGCTGTATTGTAGTTCCAAGCTTTTAGTGCATTTAGTAGATACATTTAGTTTACTTACTTGGTAATATGCAGCGTTTGTTTTCGTCTCTCTATCTTTTTCTTCCTCTCTTGGTGTTTGTTTTGAGAAATTTTGCTCTGAATGAAGCCCGTAAAGATGTTAACCGCAAGTACCGACGACGTCGATGATTATTGTTATGGTGACAATGGCGATAATGACGCCTATGATTATGATGTTAAGATGATGTCAGGTAAATGCTGTGGGTAACAAAGTCAATTCGGATCGTCCAATTCGTCAGATTGGCACAAAACAAATAAATAATAAAAAAAAAAAAAAAAAAACCAAAACGAAGAACAGAAAAGAGAGGCTCATAAATAACAAACAATGTATGCGGCGGCGATGACTCCGTGATTTTTGGTATAGTATTAGTTTTTTTTTAGTTCCGTTCTTCTTTTCTTGTTTTGTTTATTAACTTTTGTTGTTGCGCATGCGCACTCTTCTGATAAAGCACAAACCAGTGAAAACACCAACAGCAAAAAACAAAAAAAAGATTACAAATCGATAAATAAACAATAATAAGTTTGGCGCGCGTTCGCCGGTTGTTTATCGATTCAAGTTCAATTGCAGTTTAAATTAAGTGATTCAAATTGTATCGATCTTATTGTGCACACACGAGAGAGCACACAGACATGCACACGCGCACGCACTCACGTACACGTTCGTAAACACACTCACACGCACGCACACACACACACACGGACACGCCGGCGCAGTCGCCGTTCGGACTCAAACTAAGTGAAAATTGCAAGCGGGCCCTGGTTTTATTTGAAGGAAAGATTGGGGAGCCCAGTGCCAGTGAAACAGACACATTCACACACATATGTAGCTAAAGCCGGAGCCCAAATAGCCGAACGACTGCCGGCCAAACGAAATTAACGAACTAACGAAGATTCCAACCGATCGACGAATGCACGAACGAGCGAACGAACGATCACGAATGCTTGTTGTTGTTGTTACTGCTGCTGCTATTGTTGTCGCTGTCGTGAGCCGCCAGCCTCACAGTATCGCCAGCTGCGCAGCTTTTACAATGAATAACTGCCAGCAGCGAGAGCAGTAGCGCCATGGCGCTCTTTCTCAATGAAGCTTGTGCTGCGTCGCGCTGCCGCGCCAGCTGCATGTGACCCCCAGCGCAGCGAATTTTCTTGTAAAGCAAAAATTCAATATTCGAATGCTGCTGACGCCGCTGTTGCTGTCGTTGTCGCTGCCGCTGCTGGCAGTAACCCTTCTCTTTGGCTCATTATCAGCAGTGTCATCATTTTTCTCTGTCTGCAGTCTGGAGCAGCATTTATTGTTGTCATGCGTGTTGCTAGCAGAAAAGCGACGGTTTACTATATAATTATAATCATATCATGCATCTCCCATGAGCAGCGGTGCCCAGAAATTGCTGGTGTTCCAAGGACGTCACCGTTAAACGTTAAAAGGAAACTAAAAAAAAAAACGCCGGCGGCTCAAAAAGGGGAGTAAATTATCACATTGTAAAAACACCAGACGACGCCAGACTTCAGTCCAGGCCAGAATCGAGACAAGTCGAAGCTGTGCAAGAGCAGGAGAAGATCGTTAACAATGCGTCCATGAGCGCAAAAATAGCCACGAGAACAAATCACATTATTAGTCAACGTCGACGTTGACGGCGCCGTCGCTGCACGTTATTTTTAAAAAATTTGTTGAATGTCGCCCGTTTGAATTTAGGCGCCAAACGGCAATGGCGTCGGTGATGGTGGCGTTTGGCGGCAAATTGTGGCGACACGTCTGGAACCAGACCTGGAGCGTGGCAGCACCAACATTAACGGCAAGCAATAATAAGATACACACGTGAACAGCCGATACAACTGCGATAATGTAAAGCAGAAACAACAGCAACAGAAGTACAAACTGAGATACAAGATAAGAGCAATGCACGGCGAGGTGCGACGCGACAGCAACCAGACGCCAGCGACGCAGCATCGCCGCCAACGCCACGTCGCTGTCGCAGTGTGACTCTCAGTCGCTGCTGCTGATGTCAAGAGATATCAAGCACGTCTCCATCTCGGATCATTCAGGGCCGGGTTTGTTCAGACTTTGCCAGAAAGATTTTTGCCGGTGATGCCGTTGCTGCTGCTGCCGCCAACGTCGCTCAATTAACAATGAAAAGTCGGTCTGGTACGTCATAATATATTTTTATCTGATTACCAGGCAAACAGAAAACAGACATCAGACAAGGCACAAATCGTGCGTTGGCGCAAACTAATACACACATGCACACTTGTACGTACACATAGACATATTCGTACAGATTATGTCTACTCCCAAGCAAGCATCATCAGTGTATATTTTTTTTTTCGCGTGACTCTCATGTCAGATCTCTAATCAGACGATCTCACTAGTGGCGCCGCAGTCTCATCAATGTGCCGCCGAATGCGTTGCCCGCTTGTCTGTGTATGTACATACATACATATGCATGCATGTGTCTGTTGCAGCTGGCGCCAACAATAGTAAATGTCTGTTGCTGAACTACAACTGAATGAATTGTGTCAAGCTGTAACTCAGTGTCATTGGTTATTGCTTATTGCCGTTTGTTGCAACCATGTCGTGACGACACATTTCAATCCTAATTTGAAAGTATAATTTGAATTTCATATTGAAAATCAAACGAGATTTGCACACGTTGTCGCCGACATGTGAATGGCCACCGTTACGAGAAAAGGTAAACAAACCACAATCAGCTGTCGAATACAGAGTTGCCAGCTGTCACTTATTTTCACAGGGCTGCTAACGACAACAGTGCATATGTAATTCGATATACTTTTAAGTTTAGCAATGTACGCACCTCTACGTAGTAATTTCATTAAATATACAAATTCGAAAAAATTAAAAGGAAAAAAAATAGAAAGTTTTATATGTTTTCACACGCACGTAGTTTATACAGAAAAATTATATTACAGATATACAAAAATTTTGTTGCTTGAATTAGGCGCTCATTAAACCAGCTGTCAAGAAAGCAGTTGGCAGCCCTGTGCACAGTTACAGTGCGACTGTCAAAAGCGATATAAAAAAAGTTGTCTGCTCGGCATTAATAAATTTCTGTAGCGCTGCTAAATATTTTCCAGCATATCGGTAAGTATTGTTTATGTTGACAATTATCAGTTCGGATAATTGTTAACCGTTAAGAGGGCGGCAAGCAGTAGGTGACAGCGACAAATCAATAAATGATTGAAAGTGCCTGCTTGGCCTGCTTGCAACTTATGTAATTGTCACTATAGTTGATGTTGCCCGTTTGTCTATTGAATTGCTGCAGAAAATATGATACGTGCACCGCTTGTGAAGGCGCTGGGCGCACTCGGCTCACCCACACACCAAATCGCCAGCCGAGCAGTGCGCACTAGCGCCGTCGTGGCCCAAACACCGGCCAAGGCTCCCGAGAAGATCGAGGTGTTTGTTGATGATATTCCAGTTAAGGTGCTTCCGGGAACAACAGTCCTCCAGGTTAGACATCAATCATATTTGTATATAACGTATAGTTCATACATGAGCATATTTGAAATCCCATTGTTTCGTAATCCCCTGCAGGCTGCCGCTGAAATTGGCGTAGAGATCCCACGCTTCTGCTATCACGAGCGTTTGGCTATCGCCGGCAATTGCCGCATGTGCCTTGTTGAGGTGGAGAAGTCGCCAAAGCCAGTGGCCGCTTGTGCTATGCCAGTGATGAAGGGATGGCGCATCAAGACCAATTCCGATCTGACCCGCAAGGCACGTGAGGGCGTAATGGAATTCTTGCTCATGAACCATCCACTCGATTGCCCCATTTGTGATCAAGGTGGTGAATGCGATCTGCAGGATCAAGCCATGGCCTTTGGCTCCGATCGCTCGCGCTTTACCGATATCAACTACACCGGAAAGCGGTAAGTCTCCCACTGAGTTCCACAAAACTATTTCTACTAGAGGATGCATCTTTTAGAGCTGTGGAGGATAAGGACATTGGTCCACTGGTCAAGACAATTATGACCCGCTGCATTCACTGCACTCGCTGCGTCCGCTTTGCCTCTGAAATAGCTGGTGTCGATGATCTGGGCACCACGGGACGCGGCAACGATATGCAAATTGGTACCTACGTGGAGAAGCTGTTTCTCACCGAGCTCTCGGGCAATGTGATTGATCTGTGCCCCGTTGGAGCACTAACCAACAAACCATACAGTTTCGTCGCACGTCCTTGGGAGATTCGCAAAGTGAGCAGCATCGATGTCCTTGATGCCGTCGGCAGCAACATAATTGTGAGCACCAGGACCAACGAAGTCTTGCGCATTCTGCCGCGTGAGAACGAAGACGTCAACGAGGAATGGCTGGCGGACAAGTCCCGCTTTGCTTGCGACGGTCTCAAGCGCCAACGCTTGGTAGCGCCCATGGTTCGTATGCCAAACGGTGAGCTTCAGGCTGTGGAATGGGAGGGTGCTCTCATTGCTGTAGCCAAGGCCATTAAGAATGCTAATGGTCAGGTCGCCGGTGTTGCCGGTCAGCTGGCCGATGTAGAGGCTATGGTGGCACTCAAGGATCTGGTCAATCGTCTGGGTGGTGAGAACCTTGTCACTGAACAGGACTTCATTAAGGGCAGTGGCATTGATGTGCGCTCCAGCTATTTGCTTAACAGTACCATTGCAGGTATGTTGATCCCATCCTTCATTCAATATAATTCCCAACTGTTCTCACCCTTGGCTACATTTACAGGTCTGGAGCAGGCTGATGCTGTGCTTCTGGTGGGCACCAACCCTCGCTATGAAGCACCACTGATCAACACACGTCTGCGCAAGGCCTATGTCCACAATGAGCTGCAGATCGCCTCTATCGGACCCAATATTGATCTGTCATACGAACATCAAAATCTGGGAGCCGATGCTGGTTTAATTAAGGATGTGTGCAGCGGTTCTCACGCCTTCTCCAAGGTACTGGAGGGTGCCAAGAAGCCAGCGATCATCATTGGCGCTGATCTTCTAGAGCGTCCCGATGGTGCTGCCATTCATGCCACCATTTCCGAGTACTGCAACAAGTTGAAGAAGCCGGTAAGTCCTAGCCCTAATATTTTTATACTCTCTGCAAGAGTAAATTGGGTTTGTGCAAAATTATGTAACAGGCAGAAGTTATATATTCTTGGTCAGCGTCACAAGCATAGTCGATATAGCCATGTCCGTCTGTCTATCCGTATGAACAAATAGATTTCAGACAAAGTAAGAGCTACAAATTCGAATTAGGTCTCTATCGACTCGATATTTAATCAGGCAATACAAAAATCTTTCTTATTTTTGATGTCACGCCCCATTCACCCGCTATGAACAAAAAAAAAAAGACATACCTCGGAAAAAATAGATGTTTTAAGCGAATATCTCAGGAACTATGGCATTTAGAAATACCAGTTACGAAGGTTCCTAAAGACAGTATAAATGCATTGCCATTTAAAATTTTTGACTGCCACGACACCTATTCCGTAAGAAATAAAAACCTTTTCAAACTTGCACGCCGTTTTAACGGCATTTATTCTTATCGTACAGCACTGTTATTTTCTTTCAAAGACTAATTATATCAAACTATCCTGAAAGTTTCATTAGAATCCGACCATAAACAAAAAAGAAAACAGGCAACAAAGTTTATATGTGAGCGCAATGCCAATGCATGAGTGCGAGAGAGACAGCGCTATATACAATTATACTTAGTTTTTTTTTGTTTTAACGTGTTCTTATACAAGAACTTCTGATACCGATTTTAAGATTATAA
Source organism: Drosophila parthenogenetica (assembly GCA_035047505.1). Taxonomy (NCBI): domain Eukaryota; kingdom Metazoa; phylum Arthropoda; class Insecta; order Diptera; family Drosophilidae; genus Drosophila; species Drosophila parthenogenetica. Next base: position 2,622,638 of record JAWNPM010000168.1, on the reverse strand, counting down.
TTGGGAATAAAAGCAGAGAGTATTATACGGTCGGGCGTTCGACTTTACTTTTCTTACTTGTTTTAAACTATAAATAATGGTATTGTCTGATTACTGGACAGGATTGGAATCCCTTCAATGTGCTACATAACAGTGCTGCCCAGGTGGGCGCTTTTGATGTTGGTTACCAGCCCGGTCTGCAGCGTGTGCTTCAGAGCCAGCCCAAGGTACTGTTTCTGCTGAATGCCGACGCTGGTAAACTGAGCCGTGATCAGCTGCCCAAGGATTGCTTCGTTGTGTACATTGGATCGCATGGTGACAATGGTGCCTCCATTGCCGATGCTGTGCTGCCTGGTGCGGCATACACGGAGAAGCAGGCGATTTATGTGAACACAGAGGGTCGGTCACAACAGACACTGCCGGGTGTATCGCCCCCGGGTATGGCACGTGAGGATTGGAAGATCTTGCGTGCTCTATCGGAGATTGTGGGCAAACCATTGGCTTACGATACACTCGATCAGCTGCGCTCTCGCCTCGATGACATTGCACCACATCTAACCCGTTTCGGGGAGCTAGTCCCAGCCGCCAGCAGCGATGCCAGTGCACAGACAACGCCCGTAAGTATTGCCGTACACCGTACTTAGTCTAAACCTCTAATTTTATATTTATATGAATGGAATCCCGTTCTATTTTAGAGCAAATCCATCAGCGGTGGTGCCATCGATGTGAAGCTTAAGGAGCTGCGTGATTACTTCATGACTGATGCAATTTCACGGGCCTCCCCGACAATGGCTAAGTGCATATCCGCGGTCAACAAACAGCAGCGACTGAATGAGGCAACCAAGCAGAGTGCAGCCATCTAAGCGGACCTGCGACTTCAACTCTGATCTAATGATATATAACATATATAAATATTAAATAATTAATGTTGATTCTTTTTTTTGTATTTTATTCTTCGCTTCTTGTTGCTACTTACGCTAATTTAATCAACCGTGCAACATGTGGCAAGAGAGCAGTCAGATTCTATTAACAAATATATATATCAATATATGTATATATTTTGAGCGCAAGTCGAGCTGTTTGTAAATCTAGTTGATTATTTTGAAAACAATCAATTACACAATACGAAATTGGGACAAAAAATTATAAAAAAAAAAAAACAAATAAATGAAGTAGAAAATTATTAAAAAATATACGAAAAAAAATATCATTAAGTCATAAATATGACAGGGGTTCTGTTAGTATCACATTTGAGTATCTTAAAAACTATCCCTGCTTAATTATTTCCAAGAGTAACATTTTAAGGACCTGTATTAATAATTTAAAAGCTCTTAAGGTATTTTGAAAGAGTCGGATCAATACAGTTCTATTTTTCTGGATCTTGGGGACAATAGAAGCTTCAAAAACCAAATTGTAAAACACGGGTTTCAAAACACCGCAGCTTGTTTTCTCAACACCACAAACATGTCTGTCCTTTATCACCTTTATCAATGGATAACTGATTAAAAATTAATGATTCCAATTGACACTTAGATTTGGAAAAATGGGATGGAATGGATGGATGGAATGTGTCCTTATTTGATCAAATTAAGTAATCTTTTTAGAAATGTTGTTTGTTTATTTTTGGTAGGTTTTTCCTACCGTTTTCCAGTTGAAGTTTGCATTAATGCTCGTACTAACAGTATCCATGTATCTGTCTCGCTCTTAAGCATGTTTGTGTCTTGTTCTAAGTAATAGAATTCAGAATTCAGTTAATGCGCAGATAATATTGAAATATTTGAGATATTTTATTTTAAGCAGGAATTGTGTATGTAAGAACAAATTTACTAAGCAGGCAGAACCATAGGCGCATACATATATTCTTGATTTAAATCCTCATAAGAGCCAATATAGCGATGTCAGTCTGTGTGTAAATACAGCTGGATATCAATAGCCATGTGAGATATAATAGCCAAATTTAGAAGAAAACTTTGTTCAGGCGTTACCCATATCACGTATGAATATTTTTCATTTTTGTCAGGCTCTATTCCGTCTGAAAATTACAAATTCCAGCCAGCGTCAGACCGGAAAACTGCTCTTGTTTTAAGAAATACAAATAAACAACACTATGTATTTTAGTATATGGGTGAAAAATTCTATTTTTCTACCGTAAAATTACAGATTTATTTATTCATATTTTTATTCTCATAATTTCGTTATTTTGAGTGCATGCCACACAGAGGCTGGAAGCCAAGGCAACATCAACGGACGTTGCGCCTTAAAAGGGCTCCCCCGGGACCCTTTATTCTCTTCCCTCTCTCTCTCTCAAACGATGCTTCAGTTCTACTGAAGACATATTTTTGCTCTCATCCTTATCCGCGCCTTGCTGTGCATAAACTGAGCTATTGTGTGTGTATAATTATGTGTATGTATTGTATATGGTTCTATCGAAACTAAATTAAAACTTGAATTTCTATCGCTAAAAAACGTCAAAAACTCTCCAATTCATTGGTGACTCCCAATTAGGGGGGGAGGGCGGTTTTTTTTTTTTTTTGTGTTCTGTTTTGTTGGGCGTATTGGGCATAGAGCGTTGAGTTAGGGTTAATCCGTTTAGCTGCAGCAGCTGGCGGGTGTGGGATCCAAGCCAGAGCGCTTCGTGATGCTCAGGCGCGTAAACTCCTCCGCGGTGGTTGGATGAATGCCCACCGTGTTCATCAGCGTGGGTATGGTAAGACCAGATTTAATAGCGGCAGCAAAGCCTTGGATGACCTCTCCAGCCACTGGGCCCAAATAATGCAAGCCATAGACACGCTGCTCCCCGGTGCGCTGGGCGACAGCCTTAACATAGCAGTAGCGCACGCTCTTCTGGGGTATAAAGAACTCCGTGGGCTTGTAGTATCCATGGAATACTTCGATCTCCTCAGCTCCGTAGGTCTTGACGGCATCCTCCTCGCTAAGACCGACGCAGGCGTACTCTAGTGGGGTGAACACTGTTGTAGCCACATCGGCGTAGTCCATGCGCAGATCCGAATCCGCATAGAGACGACGGGCCAGCAAGCGACCGGCGAGCACTGCGACAGGAGTGAGCTCCGGCTTACCGTAGATAATATCACCGACAGCATAAATATGCGGTACATTAGTTGTCTCCTCGCTGTCCACAGGGATCTTGTCCTTTTGGACCAACACACCAGCATTTGGTAGATTCAGATCCTCAACGAGACCCTTGCGACCAATTGCCCATAGTACGGTATCGAAGACATCGCTGTCTACCTCACCGGTCTCCGTATTCTCGTACTTGACCAGAAGCCTGCCATCGAGTTGCTTTTCGACGGAGAGAGGCACTGTCTTGCGCAGGAACGGAATGCCGCGCTCCTCCATTGAGGAGGCCACAAGACCGGCCATCTGCTGATCAAATCCACGCAGCACTATCGAACGTACCATCACAGTGGGTTCATAGCCCAGACCCTTCAGGAAGCCAGCGCACTCCAGACCAATGTCTAAAATGAGAGGAGGAATTGATATTTAAAAGGATTTAATGGGAGAGGAGCGAACTTATGGCACTTACAGCCGGCGCCTACGACAAGTGTCTTGCCGGGTTCGCGATCCAGACTGAAGATATCATCGCTGGTGATGCCATACTCAACGGCTCCGGGAATATTTGGGTAACGTGGACGACCGCCCACAGCAATCACAAAGGTTTGGGCAGTGATTGTACGATCGCCGCTCTTGAGCTTGGCGGACAGTGTGTGTGAGTCTACAAAGGAGCCCAAGCCATTGATGTACTCTACTTTTCTACGGCGGCAGGAGAAGTAAAAGAATTAGTATACGTTTCATAGAAGCCATCGACGTTTGACTTACTTGTCACGCAAATCGACGCGAGTCACCCAATTAACAGACTTTATGTGATTTTGCACAGAGGTCACAAGTTTGCTCCAATCGGGCTTGACTTTCTCATCGACATTCCAGCCATATGCGGCTGCTTCGTGAATGGATTCGCCGAGAAGTGAAGCCTGATGCATCAGCTTCTTTGGTATGCACCCAACGTTGACACAGGTGCCACCAACGCCCCATTTAGTGCCAGTTGGTGTTGGCTTCACATAGTCCAGACAGGCAACACGTGCGCCATGAGCTACTGCCTCCTTGGCGCAGGCCAAGCCACCGGATCCACCTCCAATCACAACCAAATCGTAATCATAGTTACCTGAAAGCACACAGAGAAAAATAAATTAAAATCAAAACATATATTTAATTCAAACATATTAATAAGGCCCGGAATTAAGTGGTACCCAAATCCTGTGATGGATTCTTTGTACGTAGTCGTATGTCCAAATAAGCCGAGCGATAAACGCTACGACCCTTGGAGGGTTGTTCCGCGGCAAGCGAAGCGGGCACGAATTCAAATAGATGCATTTGGACAGCAATTTGTGCTCCTACTGATGAGAGTTCTTGTTCCTGTCACGCCTTAACGCTGTTGTTGTCCTGATCCGTGTGGTCGTAGGTGTTGGTAGTTACAATCATAGGTCACAAAGGTCTCACATCAAACTGGATCAATCATCTGTGCCCCGCCTTGGCGTGCGGTTTGCTTTGACCTAATACGCTCTCCATGGTTACGATTTTGCGATTACACGATTATACCACGTTGGTGTTGGATTACTTCGAGGAGGCGGAGTGGGGGTCGACGGGGTCTCACCACTCTATGTGAGTAAGACGCTAATTTCAATTCTATTTATTTTGTGGACATGCATTGAATTCTGATAAGATCCAGGTCAAAATTTAATTCAGAAATTATTGTTCTTCAATAATAGCGGGAGTTTAAGAACTTTTCAAATAAAGTTTAATACAAATTTAGCCACTTAAAGTCCACAAGCGATAACAGCAAATCTCCATTCGTAAAACTTAATTAAGGAAACAATAAAAGCCTTATCACATTAATAATAATTTATACGGCTCTCTCAACATATTGAACTAATATTATTATTTAAGGGCAGGGTATATATGTATATACATACAGAGATTATTCCACCCACGTTGCATGTCATCCTCTTTAAAGGCGATCCCTAGTGCAAGGGCATTAGGGAACGTCATTTTTGCCATTCACAATGACGTCGTGATAATTTACAAATGGTTAATGACGCAATTTGTTGTTACATCCCACAATACATGTTTGTGAAATATAAACAGCAATATTCTCGAACATTGTTGATGCCTCAGTCGCAATTGGGTATCTTGTGAAATTATCAGACCGACAGTTGGAAAGCTATTTAAAGCTGTTTCCTCTACCCCTTCTCCTTCTCAACAAATATACCTCGTTGTTTTGATCATGACAGTGCAAATTTGCCGTTATGCTATTTGTAACACAAGCAAAAGCCGGCAAAAAAGCTAATGAAATTCGATAAGTAAGCGCACCGATACGTGCGTAGAAGCGCGAACTTTTTAATAACAGTTATTGCATAACAAACACACATACATATATACAAATGTATGTGTGCAAATGGGTTGAAAAGTTAAAGCAGAGCGAACGAGATAGAAATAAAATAGTTCATGCCAAAATAAAACACCTACAAAAGCCGCCATTGTGGTTTACCGCGTTGCCAACTGATTTGCGAAATGTGATCGATTTACAAGAATGGCAAACTAAGCCACATTTAGACAGAGCTTACCTCGAAGGGGCTTTACTTTCCGCACCGGTTGCTGGTACATGGCCTGTCTATCGCAGTGTGGGTGATTAAAAGGCGGCACATTTAGACCGGTATCACTGGCCGAACTCTCGACAGATGATCGCCCTTGCTGAGTCATGTTGCGTTTGTTACCCTTTTCAGTACCACTCTGGTTTGATTGTTTCATATTTGTTAAATTTCTTTGTTGTTGTAGTTGTGAATTTGAATTTAGTTTATACTGAAGGCGATTCGTTGCTGTTGTTACTGTCGCAGCTGACGTAAATATCGTCGAATGCTGGCGTACTAACGTTACGGAAAATCTTGAATTCCAAAGTGTTAGCGACATGTTGTCTTTATAGTATATACGCTTAGAGCACGTTCCTTTTCGCACAATGTAGTTATTTATTTAAGCTACTGCAGCTCCAAATTTACAATTATAGCAAATTAACAACTTGTTTATTGTATTGCGCGCAGACAAAGGTAGAATCTTTTCAACGAAAACAGAGCCACAAAAAAAATAAAATATGCGATGCCTCGTCGTCGTCAAGCGGCGGCAGAACCCAACACGAAATGATTGGAAAGCGAAAAAAGACAGCTGCGCTTACTACGTAACAGCAGCAGAGCTGATGAACGCGAATGCGCGGTTAAAGAAGAATGCGAAAAATATGACAATTGCTTAGGGTCGCCGAGTTTCCTGTTTAATAATAATGTTAAAACTTGTTCTGCTTAGAATAAGAAGCGTAATTTGCATAAATATTTCCGACTGGAAAGAGCAACAGTTTGTTTCATTGACAGAGTTGCCACATAATCGAGCTACATGGAAACATAATTAAACATTCCAATATTTTTAAAATCAGTTGGCAACTCTGTCAGCTGCCACCACCGGCCGCTTGTCTAATAATAATAAAAGTAAAGTGTGGAAAAGCAAACACATTCGCGATATACGCATTTAATATCAACGTCGACATTTGTTTCGTTGCCACCAATCGAATCGAGGAGCCAGCCAGCAGTACGAAACTTAGGGGTGTTCATATTTAAAAAAATATCATTATCGATGATATTTTGATATGAAAAAAATATTATTTTTTAATGATATTTAAAAAAAAAAATATCGATATTATCGATGATATTTATATCTAGGTAATAATTCAAATTGGTTTTCACAGGGAGATTGGTGTCAACTTTACATTTTAAAAATGCATCGTGATTCTTGTTTTTGAGATGGATGCAAGACTTGCATTTTGATGATGTACCATCTATTTTTTTCAAAAAAAGATTTTGCGACCATCTTAAAATTATTTTTGCCGCTGCAACAAAAAAGCAACGGTAAAATATATTTTGCATAATAATATCGATATTGATATTATCGCCATAAAAAAATATCACCCAAAAATATATTATCAAAAAAATATATATATCGATATATCGATATATTGATAATTTTTCGACAACCCTAACGAAACTTTTGCCGCCTGTGTCAGTTGTAAAGCTTCAACACTTTATTGTGCTCATTTCCTTAATCTCAAGTTCAAATTCACGATTAGATTTCGTGACGAAATACCTCGTTGGTTTGGTGTGCCCTCAACAAATTACAACACCAGTTCTATTTAGTCAAGAGGATGAATTCAATTTTAATAACCGGCTGCAATCGCGGTTTGGGCTTGGGCCTGGTAAAGGCGTTAAATGCTCTGCCGCAGCCGCCTCAGCATCTAATTACAACTTGCCGCAACTTGGAGCAGGCCACAGTAAGTTCTAGCTAGTCATGTCGCAAAACTGGTGACTCACGCACACCCATTTGTTAAAGACTATACAAATCGACATAGAACTTACTCGAATAATTAAAAGTTAACAACAATAATCCAAAACGAGCGAGACAGCGACTAAAATTTACATACTACGGACAAATTCATGTTTTCTGGCATCACCTTTTAGTACTCACCTTTACCGTCTACGGGCGCCATGTTTTGCAGTTTGCTTAAGTGTTTTAGACTAAAAAACAATATTAACAGAAATTTCCAAATGTTTAGCTTAGCTTTTAGCTAAATTTAAAACGAACACTTTATATATATGTAAGTGCAATAGAAACACAAATATCAAACCAACTCGTTGGATGACAGTTACTAGTTAATCCGCTCTATACTCTCGCTAGCGAACGCAAATACGAAATAAGCGGTAAAGTTTTTGCAATTGCTTTTATGTTTTTGGTTGATGCTTCCGATTTCCAGTTAGGGAAAGCGCAAACCAACGGTGCATTGAAAAATATCGATAGTATCGGTTATGTAATCCACAACGATATAACGTTAAGTTGGCAGCTTTCATATATTTAAACGCGATAAATATTGGCAATTTGAATTAAACTTATAGTTTATTTTTTAAAAAATAATTATTTTTTAGGAGCTTAAAGAGCTGGCCAACAAGCATGCCAATATTCATGTGCTTGAAATTGGTAAGTGAATTCACTCTTTTGCATTTATTTTATTTTAGTTAATCATTTTCCATTGCAGATTTGCAAAACTTTGACGATTACGAACAGTTGGTGGGAAAAATTTCCAACATAACCAAAGAGGCTGGACTCAATGTACTGTTCAATAATGCTGGCATCGCAACCAAGTCGGTGCGTCTTGGCGCCACCAAGCACCAGGATCTGACCAGTACGCTCCAAACAAACACCGTAGCTCCCATCATGCTAACCAAAGCATGTTTGCCGCTGCTAAAGAAGGCTTCGCTGGCTAATGAGGCCCAGAGCATGGGCGTAAACCGCGCTGCCGTTATTAACATGAGCTCCATACTGGGTTCTATACAGGCGAACGTAGATGGCGGCATGTACGCATATCGCGCCTCCAAGGCAGCTCTTAATGCAGCCACCAAATCGATGAGCATCGATCTGAAGGACCAGAAGATACTCTGCGTCAGTCTGCATCCTGGCTGGGTGCGCACGGACATGGGCGGCAACAATGCCCCTCTGGACGTGCCCACTAGTACAGCACAGATCGTTGACACTATTTGCAAGCTAAACGAGTCCCATAACGGAGGCTTCTATCAATACGATGGTGCTGAGCTGCCCTGGTAAGGGCGATCCCGTTAGTCGCACATATACAATATGCATACATTTAATGTAATTATTGTGTCTATGTATATTTTTGTTGGTGCTAAAGAAAATGCCTTGTAACCAAAAGTAAGGTTTATCCTTTATTAGAACGGGGGCTGTGGCGGTGGCGGTAGCGTTGGCTGCGCATTGCTTTCATTGCCATTCATGGGATATGCAACGCGTTTCCTGGGGTCAAGCCGGGGGCGTCTGTTGTTGGAATTGCTAGCACTATCCGCTGTAATTGGAGGTGGATCGTTCCAGCCAGGTGTGAGCGAGCCTATAGTGCAGAGAATCAAAGCTTATACGTGGTGCATTATAACAAGATTTTTAGTTTTTGCTTTACCTGGAAATAAGCCTGTGGGCGCAATATTTTGGCCCATTGGTGGTGGAGGCTGTAGCGGCTGCGATATGTGTGCCGATGGCGGAGGTGGCGTTGGCGTTGGGGTCATGCTTGAGGTTTGCACAAATAAAGTAGAAAATGCTCACTAAATTGACCTGTTTACAATAGTATCAGCTGTTCTTGATGTCCAGCCTGCCAACTAGATTAAAACTAATATTTTATTACTTTCACAAACGATCTGCAGCCAACTTCATGCGAGTCGAAAATCTTAAGTGCAGCCGTCTTCACGTGCCTACAAACTGACTGTGCAGCCAACTTCATGGGCATGCGCTGGAAGGCGCCAACAATTTGAATGCGAATGTTAATCTAATTAGGAAAAGTTTGCAGTATGTAACGTCCCTTGAATTCAATAAAGACTTTCAATCCAAAAATACTTACCTAAGAACTTTAAAGAAAAAAAAAAAAAAACACAAGCACACAAAAATATAGTGTAAATTTAACGATTCAGATAAAAACATGCAAGTTTGAATTTAATTATAATTTTAAATGCTTATTGTAATAATTTTCTGTGCTGTTTCTCTGGTCTCTTACAATAGCCGCTGTCACACGCACAAGAGTCTTGAGTCTAATCTTGTGCAGTGGCCAGCAGCTGCAATAAGCACCGTTTGACTTCACTTTAGATTTCAAATTCGGTTTCACAAATTCAATGTACTTTATTTCGGCACTAGGAACTAGGCACTAGTTACTTTCGACTGCTTGTTACCTAGAATGAAAATTGAAAGTTTTTGTGTATGATTATTTGAAGGACTATCCTATTGGCATATTTGATGCGATTTCATTGGTATTTAATTAATGATGAGCTACAGTCCCAACATATGTTCTGGTTCACAATTCCAAGTGTGTTGGCTTTGGTATTGTTTTGAATATTTGATTTCCTTACTCTTGATATTGTTGTTGCTTCTGATGTTGTTGCTGCTTGTCTTTAGATTGGATTCAGTCGGATAACTTATTGATTTACAATTTAAACAATTTCCATGTTCCAATTGTCCAGTTAACGTAAATAATTAATGCCTCAATTATTTGCCCAAAAAATTACATTAAAAAAAAACACCAAGCAATGTAAATTTGCAATTATAGTTGTCGCCTAAAAGTTGGCAATGCATTAATTTGACAGCTTCGCCCGATAGTATACTACATAAAATACGCTTCTTTATTTGATTCTTGATGATTTTGTCGACCATTACAATATGCACTGACAGTCACACTAATTCGTAAAAAAAATAAATTGTTTAAAAAAAATATTGTATTCTAGGATTATTGTGATCCTTGTATTATTGCGTTTGCTTTGATTCACTTGCAAAAAAATGTTTGTTTATTAACATAATAATAATATTAAATAATTATTTGTTGTTGCTCTTGTTGTTTTTGTTGGCTGCTACTCGTTGCTGTTATCGCTTAATTAACAATATTTAACTGAGACAATGTTCTGGCCTCCAGGTCGCTTTTATAGCTGCAGGTAAACCACATCGACGTCGTCGTCGTTGGCGTTGCAGTTGACGCCGACGTCGCCGTCAGCTTTGTCGACAGCGTCGCATCCCTCAAGCTATGCATGTGTGTATGTGTGTACACAATTTTTAACTAACTGCTGAGCAGCACATGAAGAAACCCAGACATACACACACACATATACACCCAACTCACACACACGCTCATACCACAGAGCTCTCAAGCAATTGCAAAGTCTTACATGTGTGTCTATGTGTGTGTGTGTGTGCGTACGTGTGTGACTTTATAATATTATTAGACGGTATAAGTGTGTGTCAGCCCCTATTCCTTGACCCGGGAATAACAGCACGCATACGCACACACATGCATACTCACTACTACTACTAGAGCTCACACACTTGTATGAGTACTAAATAAAAAGTCGATGCCTACTTTTAGGTGCCACTCGATTGCGCTTTTCCTGCAATTCAAACAAAAAAAAGGAAACCTAAAATAAAATAAATAACAAAGAATAGAAAATTAAAAGTAACAAACAAAAAGCAAGAAATACAACAATTGAGTGAGAAATAATTGAGGCAGGCTTTGTGCTTGCAGCTGAAAGAAGCCCAGTGGAAGCAGGGCCAGGAAATATGATGCCGCCTACTTGCAACTAACACAAATTCCCGATTTTGAATTTGAATTCCATATAGGGTTGTTTTCTATTTTATGTTTTATTTTTTTTTTTTCGTTGGCCGATCCGAAGAAAGGGGCAAGGGGCAAGGGGCAGAAAGCAAAGAACAGGGAAACGGAGCAGGTATGGCTGAGTTACAGCACACAATCAGTGGAAATGCGGTGCCGTATTCCCGGTGAGGGCGTTACAAAAATTAAATAACATTGTTCTCTGCTTGCATGTGACACCTTTAGTCTGCAACACCCCAGCACCCTTAGTACCACCGGTATTGGTCTGTTCTATACCCACCGTTTCGCCCGATGACCGATCACTTGTATGGCATCGCCGTTTGGAATGCTTCGCTGCGCTGCGCCCGTACAACGGGGCCTGTCCAGTGTGGGGAATCTCAACAAGGTAACACAGGTAAAGCAGTCAGCAGCTTAAAAAGCAACAACATCGCTTAGAGGGCAGCGGTAAGTACGGTGCTATAGGGTACGGGGTAGAGCGTAGCACGCGTAGGGGGGAAGGGAAGAGCGGCGCTTAGCGAAAATGGCGCGTATCAAGTGACAGATTGTCTGCGGCAAAGAGGCCAACAGCTCGGAGCAACAACGTCCAGTGTCGAGCCGTTTTTCTGCTTTTGTTTTTCCTATTTTTGGTGTAGTTCTTGTGAAACCATAATTTGCAAAGCGGTCTTCAGCAGTGCTGTCCACAAGCGATTACAAATACAGCTAGACGGACTCAAAGATAAAGGAACGCATAACTGTAAATAAAATTAAGTGAATAATAAATAAATATAATAAATTGAAAATAAGTAAATACTAAATAAATAATAATTAATTCATAAATAAATAAAAAGAAATTACAATATGTATTTTTAGTATTTGTTTATTTTTTACGATTTATTAAGTAAAAATGCCAAATATTTATTAAACTAATAAATTAAATTTAGTTACTTTATTTTAATATTAAATTCTATATGTGTACATTGTTAAAATGATAAAATATATAAACATTACATTTGTATAAGCAGCTTAAAACAAGTAATATCATCTAAATTTGTCATAATGAATTTCTAAAAAAAAAGAACAAATTTCCACCTAGAATTTCTTTCATAAAATTCATATTAAAATATAAAAAGAATAGATCAGGCTGTAAAAAGTCTAATTTGGCAGCACTGGTCTTCAGTCCACTAAGTTACATATGCATGCACACACTCTCACTAACACTATCGCGCTCACACACACATGTTCGGTATCTCACACATGCATATATCTGCTAGTATGTATTTATAGCTAAAACTAGCACTTTTCGACAGCTTCATTATTTTCAGAGCATTTATTAAAAAGCTTTTTTATTATTCAGCTAATATTTGAACAATAATCTAAGCAAAAATGGTAAGTTTATTGAAGAAAACACTTTATAACTAAAAGAAAAAAATTATTTACTAAGTGGAAATGTCGAAATTTTTACGATATTTACTAAATTTAAAGTAAGCTAGTTTAAAAGGCTTGAAACACCGTAGATTTGTTCTATGGAAGCTAAACCATTAAGTTGTCTGATCCGTATCAAACCTGGTGAGGGCAGACAAAATAGTACACATGCTTATAATGTATAAAATTTTGTCACAATAGCTCTTGTAATTGCCAAGTTCTGACATTGCTATATCGTCTGCTTGCTGATGCTGAATATGCTGAAATGCCTCTTTCGGTCTGCGACACACATTTTGCTTCAGCTAACGTTGTTTATAAAATAATGAGGACTCTAAAAGATGTCGTACTTATTCTGTAGCTAAACTCTGATTATTGACAGATTGCTTAAATCGTTGCTTTGTTTAATCTGTGTAATGTCTAGACGGAGATGCATTTTAAATTCTGTTGATCTAGCTCTTATAGTGGTGAGTATTCCCCCGGTTCCATGCAATTTGTTGTTTTATTTTCTCTATTAGTAACGGCTATAAAAATAAAATAATTTCCTTTTAACTAACAGGAATTCTATTCCGTACGTACTGTAGTACATTTTTAGATCAGAATAATTTTTGCTAGAAAACAAATAAATAATTGAATCTGTTTTTAAATTATGCATTATATGTAAATATTAATTATCATTTAACTAAATTTAAATGTTAGTTACAAATTAGTTTGGTGGAATATTAGATAAAAATGCATACTTCAGTCAGTAATATTTTTTTCACAGTAAATAACCGCTTTGTCTATTCTGAATCTATTCTGTCACAAAAGAATCAAAAATATATTTGTTTAATGGAATCAGCATTTAAGTGGTCAGCCAGGGGTCCCGATATCAAACCAATTGAAAATTGATGGTCTGGTACCAGGCGAGGCTTAGTATGGAAAGAGTTCTCTTCAAGAAACTAAAATGATCCTAAAGGAATGGTCGCTTGTACCATACAAAATTTAACCTAATATGATGAAAAACATTTTATATTGCATAAAAAATATTTTTAAAAAAAATTGTTATTTGGAAAAAGTATTAATAAACACTTAATTTTTTAAAAAGGCTTTATAAAGAGCAAAAGTGATTACATGCGAGTATTTTTAGTTTTAATTTTTTTTCCTTCTCCACATAAGGGATTTTGAAAATTTAAGTATGCAATCTTGTTAATAAATGTTCAAAGAATATGAAATATAAATTGGGTTGAATTGGCTCTGGTTTTGTGGCTTCTGTGCAACTTCAAATGTAGTAAATGAAAACATGTACTCATTTTTGCACGCCACTGTATATTCAAAATGATATGTGCTATGGAATCTATATTATTTCGATAGATTTCGATTGCAAAGAAAAGTACATGTATTGTTGACCTTCAATTCTAAATATCAACAAGTAAGAAAGGCTATAGTCAAGCGAGCCGACTGTAAAAGGGCACGTACTTCTTTTTTCCATACATACTATAGGCTATAGTTGTCCGATCCGGATCAAACTTGTTGGGGATAGTAATGGTACCATACACATAACTTGTAAATTTGATCACGATAGCTCTAATAGTATCCTAGTTATGGTGTTATGAAAATAGTTTTTTAAAGGCAGGCAGGAGGCGTGTCAACATCTGCTCGCGAAGCAAAAGAACTTTCATTCCAAATTTTGTGGCTCTTGCTCTTATAGTCTCTGGGATCTAGGTGTTTATACGGACGGACGGACTGACAGACCCACGGACATCGCTATATCGACTCGGCCGTTGATGCCAATCAAGAATATATATACTTTATGGGGTCGGAAAAGCTTCCTACTGTCTGTTACGCACATCTCGCTTCCGACAAACTTTTAAGACCCCACTAATCTCTTTTAGATATGCCCAAAGATATTACTTATACGTGCTTGAATTTTTTTTAGATTTTTCTTTTCAATGCGAATTTATCGACTACAAAATTTTAATTTAATAAAAATTTCGATATAAAATATTAAGGCCAGATTCTCCTTCTCAGCAATGAAAAAATCACTTTTTATACTCTCTTCAAGAGTATTTTGGGTTTGTGCAAAGTATGTAACAGGCACAAGGAGGCGTGGCAGACCCCATAAAGTATATATATTCTTGATCAGCGTCAGCCGAGTCGGTATAGCCATGTCCGTCTGCCCGTCAGTATGAACAAACAGATTTCAGATATGGTAAGAGCTACAACTTGGAATTTTGTCTGTATCGACTCGATATTTAGTCAATCAATACAAGAATCTTTTTTTTTGTTGATGCCACGCCCCATTTTCTCACAATGAGCACAAAACTAGACATACCTCGGAAAAAATAGATCTTTAAAGCGAATATCTCAGTAACTACGACACTTAGGAATACGAATTTAGGCACGCGTGTTCCTAAGGACATCTTAAATACATTACCATTTAAAATTTTTGGCTGCCACGCCCCCTTTTTTCGTAGGAAAAAAAAAACTTTTCAAACTTGCATGTCGTTTTAAAGGCATATGTTCTTATCGTACAGTATTGTTATTTATGATTAATTTGAAGACAAATCATATAAAACTATCCTGAAAATTGCATAAAAATCCAGCAATAAACAACAGAGCTACCGATTTTAAAGTTAATATTTAAGTCAATGCATGAGTGCGAGCGCGACAGAAACATACAAGCATATACTCGAACCCTTTTAACCTTTAACCTGGAGCCGCAATTTTGAATTTTTTTTGTTGCAAAATTTTTTAAAATTCTTTGTATGTTTTTTAATAAAAACCGCAAAAAGTTTTTTCAAAATTCGTTCATTTGCCACCCAAAACAAATTCCTGAAATTGAGTCCATTTTGGTGTCTGAGAAGCAGAACCTGGCCTTAAAGACTTGGAGCTTGAATTCGAATAAGCAAAATGAATTGCAAACTTTATTTTTAAATTTAGGAAATAAATGATTAAAAAAGTTAAAACCATTAGCAAGTAAATATCGGAAAGATTAGGCTTTAATAGAATTTATTTAAATATAAGAATTTTACAACAGGCGAATTAATTGAATGGAAAATTTGATAACTCGAATAAATTTCTTTCCACAATACAGAAACAAAGTCTATTTGTAACTATATAATCATTTTTTAAATAACAGAAAAATTGAAGGCGAACTCCGAAGGAAATTTAATCTTGAGAACATTGATGGATGACACTGGCAAACAGAGTAACTTTATTGAAAACCTTCTTTAGGCCTTTCTTCAAGCAAATTTATCTAAACTATATCCAAATGCAAAGGAAATTAAGTACTTTTCACGCCTCCCTGCTGTACATTCGCCCTTGGAACACGAATCTGTCGTCTGTCTTCAAGGCAATTGCTACGATATATGCCAATTTGTTTTGGTTATGTGGATTTTTACGTATTGTGGGCGAACAGAGCGCAGCTTAAAAAAAAGCATACACATAACGAGTTCATTACCCCTAACATGATATACAAATGTGAGGAATGTCAAAATATATAAATATTATTAATTAACAATTACAGCCGTTTTAATATGGAAAAGTCCATTTGCAATGCCCAACGTCCGCCAGTCAGTGATGCCAATTTTTTTTGGGGAAAAAAAGAGAAAATGTCCGTAACATATTGAAAAAAAGGCTGAAAAAATAAAAAAAAAAAACGACAGAAAACAGGACAAAACAAAAAATATGACTAATTTTGCATTTTATACTGCATTTGCAGTATCTGCAGTACCCATGATGGGTGTCGCGTACTATTTACTGTCTAAAATCTGGCTGCTGTTGCTAGCAATCGCGAAATTTTTGTTTATAACTCTCTTTTCGGATTTTTTTACAATTTTTTAATTTAACTTTAGATTACAAACGATAGTATTTACAATGCCCCTACACAATTCAATTTATTACTGTTATACTTATTTTGGCACTGTTTTTACCAAATATCGGTACAATAATTTAGCTAAAGTTTTGGTCAACTGTTCGGCAATGTTAATTAATAGAATAATGTTGCATCCAAAGGCGTCCACTTGGTAAATCAAACCAACCAATTGCGAAAATATGAACACGATTTGCAATCACAATAAAAGGGCAGATTTCCGGATAGCGGATTTTTGATATTTTTTCCGGACAAAGACCTTAAAAACAGGACAGATCTGTCCGTAAAAAGGACAAATTGGCATCACTGCCGCCAGAATGTTTGGATGAATATCTGCATGGGCCGTGCCGTGTCCGGGCCGTGCCGTGACGCGCCTTTTTAAAAAAAACCGTGTTGGACCTCTTATAATAAATTGCCGTGTTTTACCGTGCTTAAGTCTATAGGTACGGTAGGCACGGTTTGGAACAGTAGGCACGGTAGGCACGACAGCAAGCGAACGTTTTTTTTCAACTTCTGGAATAATTTAAGGGAAAAAATAAGCAGTAGTAACTTAGACAAGATAGTTTTTTTACACAGAAATATGAATTCCCTTTGATTAAAAATTTATTAAGTTACATTAATAAAATGTTTTTGTGAAATGTTTTTGAAAAATGTTAAATTTAAAAATTTGTTATATTTCATTAATTAAATATAATTGAAAATACAACTAAAAATTGGGTTTAAAATTGATTTTTTTTTTTGACTGCGCCCGTGCTTGACCGTGCATAAAGGAGGCCCATGCCCATCTCTAATATGGTGTCTACGCATGATATGTTATATTTTTTCAGCATAACTAGAGAAATACTTTTGCAACCATATATTAGTTTAAATACTGAAATCTATTTATTATAAGAAATTATATTCGCACTTAAAATTTAATGTAAATACAATATAATGTTATAATATTATTATATAACATACTTTTATTTTTGGTTTTAATCAGATTTAAGAATATTTTTGTATGGTCTTGGAAGAACAATTATTGACTTTGGAATATATTTCAGTGAACTCCCCAAGGAAACTGAAATTGTTGGGCCAACGCCAGTGCCGGACTGTCATAGGGGCCAGTGGGGCCGAAGCTCCAGAGCCTCCACCACGAAAGGCCTTCCAACCACCGTAAAGAATAATTTTTATTAAAAAAGAAAATAAAAACACATGAATACATTAGTAATGTACCATAGCATTATAAACACTGAACCAATTCTACCAGCAAACTTTTTGAGGCAGGGATGAAAAACTATCTCACTGCTAAAATTTGTAGTACTACTCGACGGTCCTCTCCAAATAATGCTGTATGAGCTGTCACTTAAGGTTACAAAAAATTAAAATAATGTGTTCGAAAATCGCTCTATCGAATCCCTTATTACAAGTTTTGCCCACAAACATCGAAGAAAGCTTAAAATTTATATATAAAATATAAGCTATATATTTTAAATTATCATTGAAATCAAGTACTAAGCATAGGATTTTTAATTGTATATAATTGTTATCTGGGATACTGAGCTCTATTTTAAGGACCCTCAGCACACCTGGCCCCATGACGTAAATGTGTTTAGTACGATCGATTATAGGCTTGTAATAAAAGTTAGTTTCATCTTCTTAGGTAAATAAAAAAAAATAAATGTTACCAAAACTATTGCCAACTACAATTTGGTGACCCAAAATAAGAAATGCTTCATTTTGTGCATGCTGTTCTGCACCCACAACCCTTTTCGACTGTGCTGCAAGCGATGTGGACTCAAATCTTGAAGAAAATTTATTTTTAAAATTTGTATTTAATTTGAAATAAACATTTTTCATTTCAACAACCTTAGATTGTAGTGTTCGTACTCGTCTATTTGTGTGATTACTTCTGGATAAGTACAGGGTCATATGCAGTCGATTTGCTAGACTTGTTTAAATGAGCATGACATGATAAGCGATTTATCGCAACAAGAAGCTCTATATGAACCTGATAGGTGCAGGTAAATAACTATGTGTGCGTGTGCTTGTGTTTGTATTTGTGAGTGCGTTTCTCTATTAACTGACAGTTCGATTCCAATCAATATTCATGAAATAACATTGTAATTAAATGCGCACATGCGGCAGTGCACCGACTCACACATACTGGTTTACATTTAAACACACGTACACACACCTCACACTTCGACGCACTCACTGGTCAATACACACTGACAGCATAAATGGCTTGGACTTTGGATTGGATTGTCCTGGCGAATGCACGTCAGACGTGTCCTTTGCAGGAGGTGACCACAAAATTGCGAGGCCAGATGCCAATGCAACCAAATGGACGTCATAGAAACTACAACAAACACGGTAAATTGCTGTTGCAACCTTCGACGAGTGGGGAGGGGGTGTGGCTGTTGTTCATGTCGTCACGCCGCTTAATTACATGCTCGAATTTGTATGAACTGAGGACAAACCCAGCGCTAAAAATAGTTAACCCAAAATCTAGGACAGCCAACTTTGTGGGCTCGCCAGCGATTCCACTTCCCTCTCATTCTTTCTCAGTCCTCTGCTGTCACTCGCTCTCGTTTTAACTTGGCCTTGCCTACTACTGCTCTCCTCACTCTTCGCTTCCTCAGCATCCACTTACAGTAGTTGATGACGTCGCAGACTGTTGTGGCAGGTTCGTTTCGGTATCGTGATTTTTTTTTTTTTTTGTATTTTTTTTAGGTCCCTTGTGTGTTCCGATTTCGTCGGCTTTGCGTCGGTTCGTTTTGTCTCGTCTCGTCTCGTGTCGTTTCGTCACTGGGTTACTGTGCTTTTGCTTCTGCCGCTGCTTCCAACTCGGATGCTGCTGATGCGACTGCTGCTCCTGACCTGGTAATGGCCCCGTTGCTTTGCCACAGATGGTGACAATGACGTCAGTAGCTTGGCGGGTAAATGGCCTCTGGCAGCAAGGCACATGTTGCTGGCATACGCAGTCAAAACACACACATACATGCACGCACTCGCACACACTGCATGTGACTATATATGCCATTGATGCTTGCGCCTAAAAGCAGGCAACATTTTTTGAAACTTTTTTGGTTGTTTATTTTGTTGACATTTGTAACAACTAAAATTCAAGAACTTCAATAATATTTTTATTTATAATAATAGGTATTAAAGAAAGACACTCTGTGCATCACAAATCTTATAAATATATAAAAATATATTTGTAAATAGTTTCTTTTTTCTCTCATTTGTGTCCTACATAATTGTTGTTCTGACTGCCAATCATTTATGTATATTAATATATCCATAGCTTAAATACAAGACTATATTCAGAGAAATATTCATTTAAGGTCCGTAAGCTGAGGCCCTTGTCCTATTTTAAATCTATGTAAACAGGGTTAATAAACATGGCCTTAACGTGGGGAGTCGTTTAGTCGGTAGACTTTTTTAAGTACCGTTATCGTTTCTCTAGGTAACATTTGCTGTGGATGGCATATGCCTTTTAAAATGCGTAGATAGAGAACAAACGAAGCCCACAAAATGTTTATAAACCAGATACGTAAATAAGTAAAACTATTCCAAAATTAATTTAATTTCCAATTAATTTCTATTCAATAGTTCGCATTCATTTTCCTTTATGATTATCTTTTATAAGGCTTTGATTTTGTTTTCATAAAATAAATTAAAAATTTTTAAATACCCTTAAACCCCAAAATGCTTTTGTAATAATACATTTACTGCCAAACATTTAACTAAATTTGGTTAAGAAAGAATAAAATATTTTCTTTGATAGCAAAGATAAAAAAGTAGCAATATTGCAAGTGAAATTGACTTATTTTTTAAAATGAATTATTTCCCTTTTCATCAGGTATAAAAAAAAAATAAAATCTTCTTTACTGTATCTATAACAGCGTAATAAGCAATATTTGCAGATTAATAATTTAATCACTTACTTTCGACCGGTGTGGTATAGTGAGTTGTATATTACAATTCTGCGATTCTGATCAAATTTGGTGAGGGGTCTCAAAATTGACCTAATTTTATAATTCATGGGTTTTGTTGATCAATTATTACAATATGTAGCGTTGAGACTGGTTGAGTAAAAAATCTAAAATTACTCGGATTGGCTTAACGGCATAACACCTGGACAGACGTGTAAACAAAATTAGCTCTGACTAGCTCTTACGGACTCCAGGATCTAGATGCATCTATATATCTAGACTAGGCTTTTTTGACTGATATTCAAGGTGTTTGTGCCTCGCGCCCAAAAGCAGGCAATACTTAAAGAACTTTTTTTAGTTATTTGAAATTAAGTGTAGTTTACGGTTTTCTTCTACAGCTGTTGTTACTGCCACACGGACGAGCTCAACGTGTCAAGTTTTTGAAATTCAAATACGCCCAAAACTTGATTAGTGGAACTCGTACGGACGACATGCTCCCGAGAATTGCATTACTTACTCAGCGAAAGAAGTGTTGAGAGCTCACTTAAATCACTATTTGCAACACATAAGCATACTTTATATAGACCACTAAAGCCAGGCAGAAACACCACAAAAAAATGTTGTAAAAAAAATAATTGTACTACAATTATGTTATTATTGAATGAGGCCACAATTTGTTGTGGATTGTAGAGTTGAGCGTTAGTTCTCCGGATGCTGACGAACTGAATGGCTTGGAGATGAATTTTGAACTGATGTTACCAAATGTGCCAGCTTCAAAATGTTAACCATAATCAGACACAACTTGAAGCGCGCGCTCTCGACACTGGCTGCGACGGCGACGGTGACTGAGGCAGCAGGAGCGACTGTGTCCTTTTGCAGCATAAATGGTTGCCAAATGCTTCGCGGTCTTTGCTCGTCGTGTGAATGCGGCAGCGACTGGGCAGCGAAAACGACGGAGCAGCGACTGTGACTGCGACTGCGATTTCTACAGCAACTGGCTCTTTTTCTCAATGAAATTTCATGTGCGTTGAGTGTCCTTCTGTGCGTGCATCTCTTTGCCTCGCCGTGTCGTGTTGCCGGAGCCGCACCTTGTTGGCTGCAGAAATAATGCTGCCCTCATATCCTGTGAATGAATGCCAGCTATGACGTCACTAGACTTTCGCTTTCCCTGTCATTCGGCTCCAACCGAACGTGTCTGCTCCTCGGCCTCAGCCTCGCCACTAGGTCACTGTGTTACGAGTGCCAGCATCAGCACACAGCAACAAACAACATCATACCCCAACAGCCAATCGATGCCTCAAATGCTTGGAGTAGGTGGGAGAAGGTGCCTAGGGAGTAGGGATTGAGAAAAGCTATGCTGCTCACTTTAGAATTGGGCAGACGATGATGACGAAAGCAACGCAGCAACAGTAACAGTGAATGCTGCGAATGATTTTTTGTGTACACAGAAACAAAGACTGGAATATTTAAGTTACAGTTTATGAAACACACTAATAAACAGGAATAAATTCCAAGCCCACTGAAAATTCATTCATCACAAGCTGTAAAATATAACAAAATTATTCAATTAAAAATAATTATTGAGCTAAATCTAAGACATAATTAAAAACTGTATAAAATAGTAGTCTGATTAAAAATAATTAATCATATTATAAAAAACACTTTTATTTTAATTCATATTGAAACCAGAAAGTTTTTTTTTTTTTTTTAAATAATCATTAAAGTTTATCTTGTATGAATAAATGATTTTTTGTGTACACAGAAACAAAGACTGGAATATTTAAGTTACAGTTTATGAAACACACTAATAAACAGGAATAAATTCGTAGCCCACTGAAAATTCATGACAAGCTGTAAAATGTAACAAAATTATTCAATTACAAATAATTATTTAGCTAAATCTAAGACATAATTAAAAGCTGTATAAAATAGTAGTCTGATTAAAAATAATTAATCATATTATAAAAAACACTTTTATTTTAATTCATATTGAAACCAGAAAGTTTTTTTTTTTTTTTTTGAAATAAATCATTAAATTTTATCTTGTAAATTAAAAATTTTATTTTGGAGAACTTTAAAAACATTTTTTCATTAAAGTATTTAATTTAAGAACTTCATTTTCTTATTAAACGAATGTTTGAAATAAGAGTCTGCAATCTCTTTTTTTTTTCTCAGTGTACTACCAAAAGTGGGTTTGATTCGTGCACTACACTTGTGACCCCAGTACCAGCTGAAGCTTCGAATGCTGTTTGGCTGCTTTGCGGAACTTGCAGCGCGCAATGACGTAGACACCTGTTTGGCATTGCAGCGCCTCACGTCATACATGCTCTGCCTCCTCCAGTGCCATATGAATGAAACTGTGGAGGAACAGTGCGTTTGACACTTTGACCTTATGCCGTTCTATGCCATAGAGGGAAAAGACGCTTCGATGGATGGGGGGGCGAGGACGTGGGTCCAGCCTGGTATACCCGACAGTTACGATAAAACGGCCTTCGCATTTATTTTTAGTGCGTTCTTCTAAAAATACATGCACGAAGTCAGCGTCAGGCGGGCAGCAGCAAAAAACTTAACCAATGCAATTTGCTTCATTCCTCTGATTTTCCCTACCTCCTTTCCAAGCCATGCCCCTCTCATGAGTTAAGACAATTTTCAGTCGATTTTACTTGAATTTGAGCTTGCATTCAAAGTTTTTCCCATTGTCAGTGCTTTTATAGCAGACATATGTGGCAGGAATACCTCGTAATGAAAATATCGAAGAAGACAGAAGACAGAAGACAATTGCTGTCTCTGTCATGTCTCTACATACATGTGCATTTATATATAGAAGTATATATATGTATGTGTATATGTATATTTAAACCTAAGTACATATGCTAAATAAACAAACGTAAAGATGATGGTCCCGTTTATCTAGTGTTATATGTTGTCTTAAATTCACTTTCAAAGCACCGAATGTTATTCACTCTACGTTTAAGAAAAACAAGAAAGAAAAGTACAGTCGAGCGTGCCCGACCGTATAGTACTCTCTGCTTTTATTCCCGATTATAATGTTAAAGTCGGTATGTTTCTGTCTCGCATTGGCATTGCGCTCAAATATAAACTTTGTGGCGTGTTTTCTTTCTTGATTATAGTTGGCTTTTTATGCGACTTTCATAATAGTTTGATATAGTTGAACAGTTTTTATTTCCTTTGGAAAAAGGGGCGCAGGGGTGGTAGACCAATATTTTTAATAGCATTGCATTTGTTCAGTCTCTAGGAACCTGTGTACCAAAATTGGTGCTTCTAAGTGCCAGAGTTACTGAGATATTTGCCAAAAACATCTATTTTTTTTCGAGGTGTGTCCGGGTTTTTGTTCATTGTGGGTGAATGGTGCCTAAATATCGAATCGATAGAGACCAAATTCGAACTTGTAGCTCTTACCATATCTGAACAAACGGACAGACTTACATGGCTATATCGATTTAGTTTTTGATGCTGTTCAAGAATATATATACTTTATTGGATCTGCCACGCCTCCTTCTGGCTGTTACATACTTTTGCACAAACCCAACATATTCTTGCAGAGCATATCGAGCGAGCCGACTAAACCCGTACTCATTGCATTTTCGACCAATTTGACCTACAGGAGCTGAAGGATTTTTACAATATTAAATTTATTGGAATGAATATAGTAACACTAATAGTATAAAAAATAAAATCCTTTTGGACGTTTTAGAAAATGGAATAAACTGTCTTTTGCTAAAAAAGCTGACGATATTGACACAGAAAACTAAACATTTCTGTCTATTGAGAATTCCATTGATAGTTAAGATTTTGCTTAATTTTTTAGAAGATAATATAATAGTATTTTTATAAAAATTAAATTAAGTTAAAATAACTTTAATATTTAAAACAAAAAAATTTCGAAGTCTTCATTTAACTCAATTCTTTAAAAGCTTTTAATTCTGTATTTTGTAAATTCATAATTTTTTTTTAATTTTTAAATTAAATAAAGTATGGTCTATTAAGCAGCCGAACTTTAAAATCAATTTCTTTCGAACGTTGCGTATTGAGTGATAAAATAATACTACCCTCTTGACACATTAAAAATAAAAATAAATAGAAAAAATTTTCTCGAGACTGCGAATATTTTTATATATATGATAAAGTATGTATGTTTATGTAGATATAGATATATATATATATATATATATATATAAACATTTTAGTGTATTTATACCAGATGTTTTTGTTTCAACGTAGTTTTCATGTATCTGAGCAAATATCTTATTGAAAAACATTCCTACAAACGAAAATGAAAACGAGAACAAAGTTATTATTACAAAATTGTTCCACGGCAGTATAAGTTAACCACTTTTCAGACAAAATTACAAACAATTTTAAGTTAGGTTTACTTCACACTGTTTAGGTACATTAAGACCCTGTGTCTGGTCCAAAGTTAGTGCCTTTAGAGTCAGAGCGGCTGTACATTTAATAAATTAAGAAAAATAATATATTTATTTACCTTATTAGTATATTATTATTAATTCCCATTTCGACAAATTTTAATTTCTATATAAAACCTTTACATTTACCATATATTTTATACAAATTTCTAGACAAGTTTAGTTAGTTCTGGCTTATGATAAATTCACTTAGCAAACATAAAGAAACCCCAAAGTTTCTTTTTTAAAACCTATTAAATATTAGCTGGAATAACGACTTTATTTATATTTCAAAACATTTTTATTTCAGAGCTCGTAGATAATACAAACTAATGCTCTATATGATAAATGAAATATATTCAATTTGCTTAAAACGTTTAAATCTAAAAAACTTCAGCTTCTGAAACTGCGTTGTTCACTTAAACTGCTTAATAAATTATGCCAACCACTTGACAAGTTCATTTTCTTAGCTCAAGCATCAGGTGGTTTGGTTATATAATACAAGTAGTAAGACGCCCGACATGTTTCATAGGACAACAGCAAATGATTTATCCTCTCAAGATAAGCATATACACAGAAAAAAAATATTCGGATTTCCTGTAGTTTATAAATCTGAATCGATGATCGATAATTTTGGATTCTCTTAAACTTAAATTAAAATACTTTGTTTTAATTAGTTAAAGAAAATGCTATTTAATATTATGTTTTAAATCTATTTATTTGTCTTTATATTCGCAATTAAAAGTAGTAATTAAGACTAGGGACTTAATTTTTTTTATCAGTGTAGAAACAATCTGTGCGGCCTTGTGCAACGCGTCTCTTGAAAGTCATTTCCAAGCAAAACCACACAATACAACACTCGACACACACAATATACCTGCTCCACCCACCACAAAATGCAATCTGATTTTAGCAAAGAGTAAATAAAGCGGCTCTTGAGGCTTTTCATTTATTCTCAGTAGCTACTCAATTGAACGGGTTCTCAGTACTTTAATAAGGTACACAATTGGCTGATAACTTTAGATATAATTTTAAGTTTACAGTGATTGCACAACTTGGCATTTATTTGGATGCCGTCTTGGAAAAGATTAGGAATTTTAAAGCAATTGATACACTTTACAGA
This sequence comes from Drosophila parthenogenetica, assembly GCA_035047505.1. Lineage (NCBI taxonomy): Eukaryota > Metazoa > Arthropoda > Insecta > Diptera > Drosophilidae > Drosophila > Drosophila parthenogenetica. Next base: position 2,596,693 of record JAWNPM010000168.1, on the reverse strand, counting down.
GCTTTTTTTATACTCTCTGCAAGAGTATATTGGGCTTGTGCAAATGTATGTAACAGGCAGAAAGAGGCGTGGCAGACCCCATAAAGTATATATATTCTTGATCAGCATCACAAGCCGAGTCGATATAGCCATGTCCGTCTGTCCGTCTGTCCGTCACAGATTACAGAGATGGTAAGAGCTACAAGTTCGAATTTGGTCTCTATCGACTCGATATAGCCATGTCCGTCTGTCCGTCTGACCGTCTGTCTGTCCGTATGAACACACAGATTACAGAGATGGTAAGAGCTACAAGTTCGAATTTGGTCTCTATCGACTCGATATTTAGTCAGTCAATACAAGAATCTTTTTTTTTTTCGATGCCACGCCCCATTCGCCCACAATGAGCAAAAAACTAGGTAAAAATCTATGTTTTCGGCGAATATCTCAGTAACTACAGCACTTAGGAATACGAATTTTGGTACGCATGCTCCTAAAGACAGCTAAATTACTTTGCCACGCCCCCTTTTTCCGTAAAAAAAAAAAACTTTTCAAACTTGCATGCCGTTTTAAAGGCATTTGTTCTTATCGTAGAGTATTGTTATTTATGTTTCTTTTGAAGACAAATTATATCAACCTCTCCTGAAAGTTGCATATAAATCCAACAATAAACAACAGAGCTACCGATTATAAAGTATTAATATTCGAACTCTTTTGATGCATGTGTGGCATCTACAGTATACATACACACAGATATACATATATATGTGCATACATATAACGTCAAACGAATTTATACGTGCATACAGACAAACACATGTATGTTCGATTATAAATTGTTTTTTTTGTTGTAATGTGTTCTAATACAAAAACTATCTATTATAATTGGGAATAAAAGCAGAGAGTATTATACGGTCGGGCTCGTTCGACTGTACTTTTCTTACTTGTTTTAATTTGGTCACTTCTTTCTATTGGCTTAACATTTATAACCCATACAAAACTAATAAAAATGTTTTCGGAATTTTTCTCCTTTTGATAACAACATGCCAGACTATCGACAAAAGATTACAAATGGAATGGAATGAATTCAAAACAAATACAAAAATTAAGGGGTTAAGGCGGTTAAGATTTTCAGATATTCAAAATTGACTTCCGCGTTTGACACGATTTCTGGTGAACGGTTCATCAGAAAAAAAAAATATTTTCTGTTAAAAGATACTTGAGTATTAAATTTGAACGGAGGCAAAAAAAAAAAATGAAAAATTGGTCTTTTGAAAATTTTAACGTAAAATATAGTAAATGCTGAACAAATAACCCATTTTTAAAGTGTGAGTCTAGATTATGTAGAATAAAGTTAAAAATTTGATATGCTGTTCAAAAGGTTTCGAAAAATCGTGTCAAATTACTTGAAAACCACGTTTTAGTGCAAATCGTGCATTGACATTGCGCATTAACATAAACTTTTTAACCTGGTAGCTCGGTTGTTTATTGTTGGACTTTTATGCAACTTTCAAGATAGTTTGATATGATTTGCCTTCAAACGAATCAAAAATAATAATACTGTACGATAAGAACAAATGCCTTAAAAACAGCATGCAAATTTGACAAGTTATTTATTTCTTACGGAAAAGGGGGCGTGGCAGCATAATATTTTAAATGGCAATGTATTTATGCTGTCCCTAGAAACCTGCGTTGGTATTCCTAAGTGCCATAGTTGTGGGCGAATGGTGCGTGGCATCAAAAAAGATTCTTGTATTGACTGACTAAATATCGAGTCGATTGAGACCAAATTTGAACTTGTAGCTCTTACCATCACGGAAATCTGTTTGTTTATACGGACAGACGGACATGGCTATATCGACTCGGCTTGTGATGCTGATCAAGAATATATTTTGGTTAAAATATTTTACTAGTTTTTATTCCAGCTTGTAATGGTGACAGATACACACACACACACCCATACATACCTAAAAGTCTCCTAGCAACCAGCAGTAGACAGGCCAGTAAAGTCACAGACCTGAAATTCAGTCATTGATGACGCGCGCAGGGCCAAAATTTCATTCATAAAACTGCAAATGCAGTTGTCCAAGGCCAACTGAAAAAAGGGGTTGCTGGGAATGTTCCGGGGATGGGAAAACGGTAGTTGCTAACGGCAGACCGACAGCAAAACTAGTGCGAACGATTTCTTTCGAGCGACCCGATCAAAAAAAGCCAGTACTTGTTCTACAGCAATTATATAAAATATTATCAAATACACATTATGACAATATTCGTTATCTTGATTTTCGTATGATCGCTTTTTTATATATATATATTATATATATTATTAAACGATTAGACCAATTGTAAGTCATTTGCTTATGGAAAACAGGGATTATGATATAGCTTTCGGATCCGGGCTAAATGTGTTCCGGATAAATAATGTAGTTAATATGTTGTTTGGTTGACATATCAAGATACTTTTTTTTTTATAGTTTGCTTTAATATTTATAAAGATGGTTATGGCTATAATACTTATAAAGCATGATGCTGAACAAATAGACCTCAGTACAGATTTTGAGTACAGGGTCTAATACCCGAATTCGTGTCCGTATTCTCAGTCGCAATCGTTGACGCCGACGCCGAAGCTGACGCCACACGCCGAAGCTGACGCCACCGTCGCCAGGGCAGCCACAGCCACATGAATGCAAGTGACCTTCGTATGGAATGACGCCGACCCAATGTAAAAAGAAATTTGCGAACGAGGTGCGAAGAAGAAAATAGGGAAAAACCGTGGAATGCCAATCGGAATTAAAGACTTTATGAGCCCTGAATGTGAGTTAATGCTTAGGTGGAGTTAATATGGCATCAATCAGTTAGACGCTTCTGGCTGTTGCCTGGCACCTCTTTAGGTTGTGCTGCAGCCGCAGCAGGAGCAGCAGAAACAGGAACTGCAGCAGAGGCCAGAAGGAAGAATGTTTAATGACGTCATTGCTGGTCGGCAGTGACGTGCAATGTGAAACTAGTGCAAGCTGTTGGCCGACATAAACCTTCTGCCCAACAGACGTCTCCTGTGTATATCCTCTTTCTGCTCTCTGCTTTCTTTCTCTCTCTCGCTCTGTTGTTTAACTAACTAGTGTAGTTGTTGTACTCTGCACGTCTCCTACTGTGGAAGTGCCCGTCTGTGCCTCAATCTGTATCAATAACAAGAAAAAAAGGTTATCTTCGGCCAGCCGAAGATTAAACACCCTTGCAGACACGCATAATACGTTAAATTTATGTTTATCGGTAATTGATCCAACAGTAACTATATGATATAGTAGTCCGATTTGAATGAAATTTTGTGAGCATATAGGAAATAATAATAAATGCATATTTTGTGAATTTGGTTAAAATCGATCAACAGACATAGAGAATTTTCATACTAAGCATTTCAACCGATTGTTCCTATGGCAGCTATATGATATAGTTGTCCGATCTGGATAAAATTTGGTTAGCTGATGGAGAATGGTAAAGAATGAATATTGCGAGAATTTGGTTCAAATCGTTCAAGAAACGCTGAAAATTTGTATACTAAGCATTTTCAGCATTTTTAACCGATTGTTCCTATGACAGCTATATGATATAGTGGTCCGATCTGGATGAAATTTGGTATGCACGTGGGATTTAGTACTAAATGCATGAGTTTGGTGGAGTTAGCTCAAAAATTGTTCCTATGGGGGCTATATGATATAGTGATCCGATCTGGCCGATTTTAGCATATGAACTGCGTGCAGAGAGAATACACATGTGTACCAAGTTTCATCACGATAGCTTTAAAACTGAGAGACTAGTTCGCATAGAAACAGACGGACAGGCGGACAGAAGGACAGACGGACAGACGGACATGGCTATATCGACTCGGCTGTTGATGCTGATCAAGAATATATATACTTTATGGGGTCGGAAACGCCTCCTTCAATGCGTTACAAACATCGTGACATAAACAATATACCCTCTGCAAGGGTATAAAAATATGTGTGTATCAATATCTGAATTAATACGTATCTGTATAATATAACCTTATTTATTAGCAACTATGTAACAAATCTGTAAAATTCATTTCTGTAATATGTCGGTATTTGTCTTATCATTATAATATATCTGTATTTTTATACTCTCCGCAAGAGTATATTGGGTTTGTGCAAAAGTATGTAACAGGCAGAAGGAGGCGTGGTAGACCCCATAAAGTATATATATTCTTGATCAGCATCACAAGCTGAGTCGATATAGCCATGTCCCTCTGTCCGTCTGTCTGTCCGTATGAACACACAGATTTCAGAAATGGTAAGAGCTACAAGTTCGAATTTTCGGTGAATATCTCAGTAACTATGGCTCATAGAAATACCAGTTTTAGTACGCAGGCTCCTAAAGACGGCATAAATGCAATGACATCAAAAGTGGCTTTCACTCCCCCTTTATCTAAAACTTTTCAAATTTTCATGCAGTTTTTAAGGCATATTTTCTTATCGTACAGTATATTGAAGACAAATCATAAAAAACTATCTTAAAAGTGTCATAAAAATCTGACGATAATTGAAAATAATACACGCAAGAAAGTTCATATTTAAGCGCAATGCTAATGCACGAGTGCAAGCAAGACAGAAACATACAAACATATGAACGAACGTTTGCGGTGCATGCGTGGCGACAGCGCTGCCCGCAGACGCAGTCCATGCAGACCAATTGTACACATACACACATATATATATATATATAAATATTATATTAGACGCTTCTGATATATATATAAAGTATGCATTGCATACTTTAAGGAAAATAAAGTTCAATTAAATTGTTTATTATTCAGTAGGCTTGTCATTCTGGCAGGTTACGGATTTAGACATTTTTGCACAAAAATATTAAAATGGCGGACTTCTTAAAATTTTTTTGTTTGTTTTTTCGGAAAATCGTACAAATTTATGGGAAATTTTGGATGAAAATACCTAATTCCATCACCTGCCAGAATTACTGATGTGTAGAATAGGTGGTACAAATTTCAGCCCAATCGGTTCAGTAGAATTTTCTGAATGACTCGGGCCGACCAAAAAAACATAGTTTCGGGAAAAACGCGTTTAAAGTTTTAAAAGCTTGTCGAGCACAACTACGATTAACTCTCGTATTTCTGCTATAACATCTTAAATACTTCGAATTTCGGTTTGAAATTTTTACAGTATAATCTCAATATATATTCCTTTCGAAATATGTAAGAAATAAAATCGATTTTTCAAAACCCGAACACGAGAATACATTCTTAATGTCAAACGTATATGTATGTGCATACAGACAAACATATGTACATATGTTTGATTAGGCATTGTTTTATTTTTTGTTTCACCTTGTTATAATGCACTGTACTTTTTAAGATTTATATCCGTACGATTGTATCTGGAGTTATATAATCTTATATGAGTCAGAAATGACTCATCAACGTCGGCTTAAAATTGTTTGCAGATACGACGCAACGTTACAAGGCTAATCGGGTTGCAACTTGCAGTGTCCCTTTTGTAGTTGGAGGTGCCGGCGGGGGCGATTCGACATTGCGTGGCTACAAATATGACGATTGTTTTGGTTTGACGCATTCCAATTGTGTGTGAACTTGCGTATGTGTATGTGTGTATGTTTCTGTAGATATGACTTGTGGACCTTTAACACTTTTATAGCCTTTCCCGCCCTCAGTTTCCTGTTTGCAAAAGTCCAAAAATAGTAGACACAAAAAAAACTTCGCTAAAAGCAAAACAAAAGCTCATACATACAGAAACACATACATAAGTGGAGAAAACAACATCTAGCATCATAAATTGTGTTGGCTATTTACTGAAAAGCTGCTCAAAACTGTTTCAAACGGCTTTCAGGATAAAAATAGCCGCATTGATGAGAACAAGTAGAGGAAGAGACACTGTTCAAATTGGCGTACAGCATAGACGAACCATAAAAACACCTACTTGTAAATTAAAAAAAAAAAAACAAAAAAAAAACATTTTGAATGAATGAGAAAAATTATGTTTACACTTGAAATTGATCGAACAGTTTTTGAAGTACTATTTTAATAAAGTTAGGAAATATTAGCTGTTTTAAATAATAAATGTGCAAAAATATTCCGTGGCTAACAGTAATGAAATATTTAAAACCATATTGCTGAACAAGTGTGATTATATCTTTTAAAGAATTATGATGAAAAAATATTATGAATTATTAAATAAAATAAAAATTTGTTTCTGAATCGTTTTTCCATTTTTTATATTAATAGTTTTTTTATGTGGCTTAATAGATATCTTCATAATAAATTTATTTTTGGACCAACAATAAATTGTAAAACCTAAATAGTTTTCATTAGTTTTTTTTTAAAATTTAGCTTTGACCAATAAAATCAAGTAAATCCAGTTAAACAATACAGTAATGCATTTGCTTGAAAAGTAATTTTGACAACATTTAAAAGAGTTTTAAATATTTTTATTGAATAATTATTTATTATTTTTGGTTGCTTTAAAAATGAATAGTTCTATCAAATATGTTTTGTATCTTATGGATAGTAATTGTTGCTGCGCTACATGAAAGGCTGGCACAAACTGTTCTATTTTAAAGAAGACAAACAAAACACGTCCGACCAAGAAAATCAAAATTTAAAATTCTACCAAAAGGAAAAACAAAGAACAACAACAATCGTTTCGAAATAGTCAAATGTGTAGAAATTTAAAGCAACAAGGAGAATACAAAAAAAAAAAAGAAAATATTTTTTTTTAGGTTTTAACATGAAAGTTTACAGAGATCGATGTATGTATATATGTATTTATAATTATGTATATACATATCTATAAATATATATGTATATATAGGTATATATATACATATATATCTATAAATTGTACGCTTGCTATATGCTAATGCACACATTTACACAAACATGGCCACAACCACACCTTCGCCTTCCCACAGATACAAAATTGATTGAAACAAAAAGTTGCTTCGAAGATGCTGTGAGGCTAAAAAACAACAACAATAGCAACACAAACAATTGGCATTTCTGGGAAATTTTTTGCACATTAACGCAGCTTGCAAGGCAGCTGCCTAAATGTATCTGTCTATGTATATAGTATCTAAAGTCTTTATCGTTGTATCTGAATTCAGTGGCTGTTTATTTGATTTTTTTCGCGATTGTTTTGCCTTTGACGCGTTGCAGCGTCATCGACACACACAGCCATTGCCAATTTCTATATCTACGCCTAAACCAAATGTAGTATGTGTAGATAAATTATATTTTGTACATTATATGTATGAACTTGGTTAATAACGTACATACATACATACATATATCATAGTTAGCAATTTTAATTTGAGCTAAATTTCCGCATTATATTATTAACAACTAGTTTAAGAATTTTTCTTTAAAGTTTCTGATAGTTTTTCTGAAGTTTAGAAGAAAAATTTGTTAGGAAAAGTTGTTACTTTTGTAATTTATAGTGTATATTATATATAAATATATATAATAATTAAAAATATAAATAACTAAAAAAGAAACAAATTTTCCTTCATTTACTTCATTCAAAATGCTCTTGAAATGATTTTATTTGAGTTGTTCTATGCTGAATGATTTAACCAAGTAAATAGGTCGTTTATAGTTTCTTAAAATAGTACGCACAGATACATACGTAGTGCATCTTATGGATACAAAAAAAAGTGTGTCATCGGTTAAGTAAGTATTTACGTTTACCACAAATTAGTTGGAAATACTGTAGACGAGCGAGCCGACTGTTTAAGACCCCGTAGTTATAATCATTTATGTTCGTTAATGCTATTTATTAAATTTAGAAATAAAAAAAAAAAACAAATTTTATCGATTTGTCCAATAAAACCAATATGATAATCTAGTGATATTCATAAAAAATAGGTGAGAAATAGGCTCTTTACACATATTTTAAGGGTTTTTTTTAAATTTTTCATTCAAGTCACAAATTTTTGTTTTACTGATTATCAGTCAGTTAATAAGGCAGACTGAGCATACAGCGCTGTACCGGCTCGTGTGCTGATCGTATGCTGATCAAGAATATATATGAACCACGCCTTCTTATAGACCCTTTCATGCTTTTTGAGTACGTGGTCGAAATAATCAAAAATAAATAATAGGGGTTGAAATCACCATATTTAAGAGTATTTTATGTTTAAAATATTTTTAATATATTTAATATTTAAAATATTTTAATTTATAATTTAATAACATTTGTCGCTACTTAAATTATTTAACTAAATGTTTCGCCCATGTTTAGTATATATCTCAGTATTTTTCGAATAGAACGATTCTATTTATTAACTTTTTTTTATCGAATTATGAAAATGTGTTTTTCTGTTTTTAAATTTTATTTATTTGTGTGGGCCACACATCTGTTTTGTGCTGATGTCGACCAGGGCTGAATGAAAATCAATTGGCAATTTATTAGTTGCCATTGTTTGCATGCCTGGTTAACTGCATACGGAGGAGGACAGAGGCAACGTAGGCATCAGCAGCATCAGCGACGGCTACAAAATCGCTGGCCCACTCAACTGAAGCGCTCAACTGGAGCAAACTTATTTTTATACATGCATTGAATTCCAAGCGGCTCCGCTTACACCGCCAACACATACACACACACACAAACACATACACTCACACACACACACAGAGAGACTAACAAACATACACGAATATATTGTTAGATGAATATTTAGCTGAAATATACATAGAACTTCTATACTTTGAACGGTTTTCTCCAAGTGCTTGCAACAGTTCGAGCCACTGGCCACTGGCTGATCGCTCACCGTCGAGCGTAGCAGCGGTGGCAGCAGCGGCAATGGCGACGCAGAGGAAGAGGCAGAGGCAGCAGCAATACCAACACCATGAAATGGGCAACACATTTTTCGGTATCCATTTCGATTTGGGTTGCCAGCGGCATCTATTTTTAGGATGCGCACCCAGATACAGATACAAATACACATGTGTGCTCTCTCTCTCTCTCTCTCGCTCTCTCTCATTTTTTCTCACTGTTGCCCACACTGCTGCTCTCCCTCTCTCTCTCTCTCTCACACACACACGCACACACTGTGTATATGTAAAGCGGGCAGTGAGAGAGCCAATATCGAAGGACGGGCAGGTGGGCGGATAGACATTAATATGCATGAGTGTGTGTATGTTGGACAATCCGAATCAGATTCTGAATCCGAATCGGTATCTGTATCCATCGGTTGGCCGCCTCTAGAATATAGTCTGCCGTGGATCGTCGGACCGTTCAGTCTTTTTGTGTCGTTCAGTAGCATCCGATTCGTGTGATCGACAGCATCGCTCAATTTTTTTTCTTTTTTTTCTAATTCCTTGAAGGTGAGTGGGTTGCTGGCGCTACCAAAAGCCCCAACCAAGTACCAGAAAGCAATACAATCGAAACTCATCAAAGATCTATGCATTATCAAAACAATAATGATTATGATAATAAGAAATCAAAATGCATAAATCCAAACAAAATCAAACAACAAACAACAAAGAATTTTGTGCATATAAAAATCAAATCAAATAAAAGTTAAGAACAACTTTTTGAATAATATTTCAACAGACGTATCGTGTGTGTGCCCATTTACTGTTTAATCTGAATCTTTAGCGATACATAACCAATATTATTTGTTACTTTTTTTGGTTAACCAATATTTTTTTTACAATATTTTTTTAAAGTGATAAATTACTGAAAAGTGTAGCCAAGGATTACAGCAGCTCTAAACAGCAAAGAATATAATTTTCTTTTACTGTTAACGATTTATTTTGATTTTTTTAAAATTGTATTTAAGCAAAAAATTCATGAATCATAATTTGTTAAACGCAATCGTTATGTAAGCAGTGTGAATTGTGTAGCGAGTATATATATATTTTAGTGTGAGTAGGTGTGTGCGGATGTGTGCGTGAAAACGCTAAAATTGTAGCTACCAGATACATTTGAATAAGCCAAGAAAGCACCAACAATTTCGAATGGACGCAAATACAGCAACAGCAATAGGAACAACAACAACGAGTACGGCAGAGGCAGAGGCAGCGACAGCGGCAACTGCCCCAAAATAGAATTGTGCCATTGTATTCACATACAGTCACATACAGAAAAACACGCACACACACGCACATACCTCCGCATATACATATATATCTGTCTACATATCTTTACATGTAGTATATAAATACGTATGTACTAAAAATATATATGTTAAGTTATACGTGGTTATTTTCATCGAATTCCCTCGATCGCAAATTTAATTAAGAGATATATCTAGCTGAACTTGGATATTGGAAATCACTAACCCAGATGGGATGTTAGATATTCTGGATATGAACTATCTTTCAGTAAACAACTTAGTTGTTAATTATTAACACAAGACGAACAAAATGTGTAAAGATTATTTGCATAATTTTTGACTTCCAAATTCTGAAATTTTATTGGGAAATAGTTGATTTACTTAACCAATGCAAAGCTCAAAAGCCTTAAGCATTATTTATTAGTTTTAAATCGGTTTATACAATCATAATCATGTTCGTATCTTCTGCGTTTTTATATTAAGAAATTAATATAACTATCTATGATTCAAATAGGTTTATCTGGCTAATAAATGACATTGATCTAACAGTTAGCCTTAAAGCTTTAAAAGCTTTTAGAAAGCTTTAGCATATTGTGCGTAACAAAGTATTCTCTCGCTCGCTCTTGTGCCTGAAATTGGATATCAGTAGACAACGACGGTTATGCTGTCCTGCTCGCACATTTGCCAAATTACTAGTCATAGCAAGATCCAGAAAGAGACAGAGCTACTGCGAGAGAGGGTGGAAAATATGTGAGAGCACGATCAGCAGGCGCCCCCCATATACGGTGCGACAATGATGGCGTATACGTAATGTGTTTTTCTATATGCATTGTGCATACGCAGTGTGGGCTTTAATGCCCGTGTGAATAAATATGTATATGTATTAAGAACAGAGAACATTTTGGAAAACGCTCGTTGATAATCAGGCTATTATTTAGAACTTATGGAATATAGATACGCCTACGCAATTTCCACTGCAAATGTATGTGTGTTTATGTGTATCTATGTGTGTCACGGTGATGTCATTAACAGTGGCAAATTGCAGTTCCTTTATCATTCACTGTACTCACACTTAGTCTCGTATTTGTACATTTCTACTTGCAGTAACAAAAAACACAAATCAAAATGGCTGATGATGAGGTGAGGTATGTATCGCGTTTAAATAGATACATCTGGTGAATCCTATGCTCATGTATCTGTTATAATTTACAGTTAAAAAATTTGTGTGCTTCAGAGCTTAAAGAGGTTAAATAAAAAATGATTGGCCAACTGTTTGGGTTGGAAAAGCATCGCATCGAACTGTTGAGGTGAGTGACAATTCTAAAAGTTATTATAAAATAATCATAGTACTAACCGTAGTATAGAGCTAAGCGCTTTACCTAACCACAAAAAAAAAAAAAAAAATTGCAAAAGCTTTATTTTTGCTTTCACAGATTGCGAGCTAGTGCTGATCCAGCTGGCGATAACGAATGAAATATTGGCAATACACAGACAACTGCAAATGGAATAACTGTCAAGTGCTCAATGTTATCGTTTGTCAATTGTTTGTCGATTGTCGTTTTTTGTCGTGCCGTCTGTGATACGTTTTCTTGTATTGAATCGTTGTTAATCAAAATTAATCGAGTAAACCGTTTCTTTACAGAAAAAGGCAGCACCGGCAGCAGCACCAGCGCCAGCAGCAGCTGCACCGGCTGCAAATGGCAAAGCTGCAGCTGCACCGGCTGCGAATGGCAAAGCAGCAGCGCCGGCCGCAGCCAATGGCAAAGCGGCAGCAGCTGCGCCAGCGGGTCCCCCCAAGGATCCAAACGATCCCAAAGTAAAGGCCGAGGAGGTACACTGGTGTACGTGTGGCCGCAACGCACGGCAATCACCTCACTGTCGTCAAAAGTCTCCAAAGTTCTCGCTGCGAATTTTTACCTGATTGTTTCCTTAACCCGATTCGCCATCTACGTGTGCCATCTAATTGTTGGGCTATCGATAACGATAGTTATAACGATAACAATTAAATGCACACATACTGATCGTTTGATTTATTTGATCTGCTTTTACAGGCTAAGAAGGCTAAACAGGCTGAGATTGAGCGCAAGCGTGCTGAGGTGCGCAAGCGCATGGAGGAAGCCTCCAAGGCTAAGAAGGCCAAGAAGGGTTTCATGACCCCAGAAAGGAAGAAGAAACTCCGGGTAGGTTTGCTAGCCATATAATAAAAAAGTTGAAATTAATATTACCAAACATATGTTCTAAAGTCAGTGGAGTTTATAAATTTATATAAAAAAGAGAATTTAAATTGATTTCTTACTCTTAAATTGAATTTAAATTTTTCATTTGTACATTATTGAAAATTGCTAATTTATTTGTTTGCATTCTACCAACAGTTGTTGCTGCGCAAGAAAGCCGCTGAGGAATTGAAGAAAGAACAGGAACGCAAAGCGGCTGAACGTAGACGCATCATTGAAGAACGTTGCGGCAGCCCCAGGAATCTCAGTGATGCCAGTGAAGGTGAGTGTTCGCGGTCCAAGCAACATAAAATTGATTAAAAAAATAATATAATCAGAAAATCAGTAACAAATAAATTTAACAAAAAAATGTTAGACACAATTCTAGAGCTAGAAAATTAAAAAAGTAAAAAAAAAAAATGAATAATTTACAAAGTGTGAAAAACAGTAAAAAAAAAAAAACAAACAAAACATAAGCGTTTTTCAACATTTCTGTTTTGTACACTTGCTGTTCTTTTCATAAAAATGAAAGAAAATGAAAAAGATGCATAAACATTAAATTCTACAAAAGTGTCATCTATCATAACACAGATATACACACACCCACACCCACTCCTTACACACATAAACTTAACACAAAAATGAATTACTTAAAAAAATAAAAGAAAAATTTATAACAAGTTGCGCTTCACACTCACACTCACACATTCACACTCACACACACTCTCAAGCATTTGATATCTATTTAAATATATCTCTTTTACTCTATCTCTCTCTATCTATCTTTGCACCCCGTTTGCCGTCTCTGTTCGACAATCAAAATAATCACACACTTGATCCACCCACACACCCATGTCCATAATGTTACCCAACTACATATATACATAAAAATATGTATACCGACCCTAAATACATATCTGAATATATGTAAATACATACATCTGTATTTGTATTCGTATCTGAATCTGTGTGCGTGCTATTTTCGGATACAGACACACTGAAAACCCTGCTTAAGCAACACTATGACAGGATTTGTAAATTGGAGGACCAGAAATATGATCTTGAGTATGTTGTTAAACGCAAGGATGTTGAGGTACACACAAACATATCTACTATCCATAGACTATATATACATATATATTCTAACAACCTATCTATATATATATATCTATATGAAAAGCGGTCCATATATCAAAATCAAAACTTAACTACGCTTAACAACAACAATTTTAATTACTATAGCAAAAAGCAGCAATACCAACACCTTCTGTCAGCTATCTATTTCTTTCTATCTTTCTCTCACTTTCTCTTTCTTTATATTTATATTTATTTCGTTGTATATTGTTTACTATACTCAAATGCTGTCTAAAATACTGACTATTGTATAATACACTTAATTCTCAAACTAAACCAAAAACTGATAAATATGACCCTGTACATACTTGTATGTATCTTTTATTTTTAACCCAAAATAAAATTGAGCTTAAAATTCGAAAGTAACTACAGATCATATAGTTCTCTCTTTCTTTCTCTCTCTCTCTCTCTCGCCACGCTCTCCAAAGGACTTTTCCTTTGTCTCTCTCTCTCTCTCTCTCTCCTACTTTTGAAGTCTGTGTGTTTTTTTAATACTCTCCTGGGAAGCGTTACAATAAAATCATATGCACCAAAAAGTACACCCACTTAAGATACACACACCAACACCCAAAATATACACACACAACAACAAATATGCAAACACATCCACACACACATTTGCACACACCGTTAGCGTAGTTGTCGAGAATTTCGACTCAATTGTTTCTGAACATTCACAGATACACTACAGAAAGTTTGTCAGGATTATTACAGTAAGATACTGAAATTGGAGTCTGATAAATTCGATGTGGAGTACGAAGTAGCCAGAAAGGACTTTGAGGCAAGCGTTGCATCCAAAAATTCTCAATTCTCATGTTTTCTAGAAACAAAAAAAAAAAAAAAAAAAAAAAAAAACATCCAGAGAACTATTCGTAAACAGCGATTAAATATTATTTTATTTAAATCGCTATAAATTTTCAAAACTGTTAATAACCACACAGAAATGCTCCATATACACATTTCGGATAGTATTTTAGCTGATGCGCACCTGAAAAGATATAAAAAATATTATAAAGATGCCGGCACCAAAACGCCATCTGGCGGCCACTTTCTTCCCTCTACTCTGTGTATTTGTGTGTGTGTTTCAGTATGGGGCATCCTGTAGTAAATTGTACAACTCGAAATATTTTTTACAACTGTTCCGAGAAAACACGTAGTTAACCCCAACCAAACCAATCAATAAATATCACAGTAATATTTTTGAGTATTTTTGCCAATTTTTTCAATTTTGTTTGAGAGCATTGAGCAAGTTTTGAATATAAAAAATATCAAGAGAGCACTTTCAAAATTTGTTGTCCATTTTTTTAAAATTGTGGACAGAAATCCCGAAACCATTACTAATTAATTTTTTTCTAATTACATTAAATGAGAAAAAAAATAATCCTTTTTTGCAACTAATCAAAGCTTCAGATAACGCCGTATTATATATAAAACTGGTCGTACCCACCATAATCAGCTGCTTTTACTAACTGAAAGAAAAGACGCTGACAATAAAAAAAAAAAACACGTCTTGGCTTTTTTTTGAAGAGCTTTTGGTTACTCGCTACATTTTTGATGGCCAAAATGATGTTATTATGCCGATTAGTTTAAGATTTTGCCTAGTACTAAATATTTTTATGTGTATATTTGTTTTTATGTCGTTGAACACGTATCAGCTGTTGGTTTTTTGTATTTTGCAAACAGCTTTTACTAAACCCTAATTTACAACGAGTAACGAACTATGAAATCGAGTAACTGAGTAAATCAGGTGTGAGTTATGGGGGATTATGAGTTTTGACTTGTTTCTCATTGTAGTCTTTAAGCAGGGTACCACTTATCCAAGTACAGTCACATCGCCTTCCACAAAGCACTGCCCAACCCTTAAACACGACAGCCCCACACAGTGTTGCCGTTTTTTTTAAGAGTTTTAAATATGAACAATTAAAACGTAAAAAAATAAAATAACAAATTAGTTGATCAAAATGAGTATCAAGAACTTATCGATGACAAGCGAAAAATTCGAAACGGCAACACTGACCCCAGCCACAACTACAACCACAACCACAACCACAACAAAACCACAACCACAACCACAAATAATAAATTACCAAACAAGAACAAGAATTCACAACAGACACTTCATAAAAAAAAAAAAACACAATCAACAAAAAGCGCACTTCACTTGAAAACAATAATTATGAAAATAAGAAACGTAATGATTAATGAAAATTATAATGAATGAAGAAAAATTAGAATGATAATGACATTGACAATAAGCAAGAAAAGCGCATTATTATGTATTTATGTATATGCAATTTGTATGTAGAGGAATAGAGCTAAGGATATATAGAAAAATAACTGATATTTGTATTAATATTGTATTCCTTCTCTTTCTCTGACACGCGTCGAACAACACGCGTAACATGTGCGTCTCACTCTCTCTCTCTCTCTCTCTCTCTCTCACTCTCCTACACTCTCATGGCCTCTCTGTCTATCAAACAATCTATCTTTTTTTCGCTCACTTTTACTGGACCTAACTCACATACAAACAATTATAAATTTCTGTCTCTTTCTACTTATCATTCAAACTATCTTTCTATCTTTTTCTTATATCCGCATCTATCTGTGTCTCTTTTTCGCATACAAAAACTCACAATGACAATACACACATGTATACGTGTATATATACTTGATTTACTCGTTTTACCATTGAAATCCCGTTACGTGAACTCGAATTGAACAATTACGAATGCTAAATAAATACCGAACACAATAACGACAACGATAACGATTACGATAACGATAACGATTACGATAACTTGGACTAACAAAAATACCGATAACGCAGCCGAACTGCAAACAATATGCAAACAATATTGGCAACGCCTTTACAATTTGGAGGGCGATAAATTTGATTTAGAGCACGTGCAGAAAGTCAAAGCACAAGAGGTAAATTCCAAACAAATTTTACCATGCACCCAAAACAAGAAAACAATACAAAACAATCGAAAAAAAAAACAATTACACTTCAAAATACCGATATACCAAAAGCAAAACCAAAACCAAAAGCAAAACAAAAGAGCAACCAAAATGCGAATGTTTTTTATTATTATTATTATTAAATTTCAATTGAAAAATTATATATTATAAAAAAAGCAACAACAGCAACTACAACAAACAGCAACAACAACTACAACAATTAAAATAATCACAGCAATAATCTTTATAATAATAACTATTATTATATTTTTAATTATGCCCTTGATATTTAATTCTTTAATTTTTCTAAATATTTCTTTTTCATATTTTAAGTTTTTTAAAGCTAATTTTGATATTGTTTTTAACTGCGCTAAACTATAAAACAATGAGTACAATTAAATCAGAAATCTATTTAATATTTGCATATATACATATATATATAAATATATAAGGCGCACGACACTAAGCAAATCGGCTTTGAGCTCTGCGATTGGGAGACCTCCTTCGAATGTGTGCTGACTAATTTAACTCTGCACTGAACAAACTTGGTGTAATGAATATTTGGTTTTTTGAATACCTAAACTTGACCCAAAAGATCTTATTTTTCAAAATTATATTATTTATTACTTTCAAAAAATCGAAAATAAAAGTCTTTTCAAGAGAAAACAAAAAGTTTCTATCAGTTAAACATTGAGATCTACAACATTTAAATTGTAATATTAACCATTTTAGTTCTGCATCTGAAAGATAACATCGCTTCAGACGAGTGTTTTTGATTTTTATCTCATTAAATTCATTAATTAAAACAAATGAAGCGAAACAAAAATACAAGAAAACATTGGAGGTTGTCTCCCAGAACAGACGACTTCGGCAAATCGAAGTTAAATTTAATGAAGAAAGAAAATATTTCAATTAATAGTCAACTGAAACTAAACCATGAACAAGTTATGCAAACCTGCCAAATGAGTCTATCTCTCTCTATCTCTCTATCTATATTTAATTCTTGCTATTTCTATAAATGTCCGTCTATCAAACATTTGCTCACAAATGACGTTTCTAAATATATTACGTATTACCAACCACAAAAAATACCAAATATCAAAAAATCATACCCCAACAACAATAACAAATACAACAGCCAAGCCATATCTTATATCCAAACTTTGCGCATCCATCCCAAAAAAAAAAAAATTAAATACTTAAATTTAAAAAAAAAAATATTTAAGTAAATTTAATTTCAAATCAAGTTTAATTCAGTTTTTGAAGAGTAAAAACCGAACACATAACATCTGATGAAGCTGCATCGAAATTTTAAAAGAAAAGTAATAACAAAAGATTTAAATCGTTTACAATATTTGCATATACATACATAAAAAAAAAAAAAAACAAAGCAAAACCAATATAACCTTAAAATAATTTATTTCATTAAGATTAGTAGCGAAAAAGTAAACATAAAACTTGAAATTTATATAAAAACATAAAAACGTCAATACGACAACAACAAAAAATCCCCCAAATATGTTTTTACAGGCGAATTGCAAGAGATTTGCGAAGAGTATTACGAGCGTATGTATATTTGTGAAGGCCAGAAATGGGATCTGGAATACGAAGTCAGGAAAAAAGACTGGGAGGTACTGCAACAATTTTTCAATTCAATTAAAACAAAAATTCAGTATATACATATTAAAATAATTCTATATACAAAAGAAAAAACAAAACAGACAAATGCAACATAAATTTTTGTTAGTACCATAATATGTTTAATTTTCCGGTATGCTGTCATGTTAAAACTTGTTCAAAAACAAAATAGTTTTCAAATTTTCTATTTATCTCTTATTATTATTGTGTCTCTTTCTTGTATCTGTTTCCTTAATTGCTCACATACCAACAACTCAAATACGTATCTATACATAATATATAAAACATTTAAGTGGTCCTTTTATTATTCATACTACTCTTTGTTCAATTTTCAAGTTTTTAATGCCGTTGTTAAATTTAATGTTGAATTTTTAATTTATTTTAAAACGGAAACACAATCCAATCAACAAAAACAAAAATATCTGTGAGTTGGAAATTGCCATACAGAACTGCAGCAACAGCCGTCAGTCAATCAAACAACCAGTCAATCAGTCAATCAATCAATCAAACAAACAATTCAATTGTGAATTTTACTTTTCAATTACAACCAAGTCATCGCCTCACACAAACATTCACGAAATCGTGTAATAAAAGCGTTAAGGGCTATAGTAATATAGTAGATATATCATTGGCTAATGTGGGTATAGCTTCTATCGATTTCTATTCCATTTGAGGCTGTTAGCTACTGCTAATGTTTATGCACATTCCATTTGGCAATTGAAGCACTCACATTGCACTACACAACACTGAAAAATCTTGTTTCGTGAGATCAGAACTAGAAACTTTTCAATTGTTGCACACCAAAATTCTGATATTCTTTTGTGTTTTCTTCGTTTATACTTCTTAATATATACATTCGTAAAATATGTGTATATATATTTATTTATTTTTGTGTTTTTCATTCTGTGATAATTTGTTTGTTTCGCTGACGCGTCATCTGCACTTGTTTTGTTGCCTCTGTCTGTGCGTCCGTTGGTCACACAAGCACACACTCCCACACAATGAGTAAACATGAACACTTTCAGAGATACATAGACACTAATACATAGACACTGCACTTTAGCACGCGCGCAACAAAGTAGGCAATGGTTTATTTCATTTGAAATTCTGCATGTGCACTCGTCAAAAACAGCAGCAATGCCACACAATAAACAAACAACAACAAGCCGCAAACCATTGACAATAACAAAAACAACAGCAGTGCAAACTGCACACACAACTTCCAATGAAAAAAAATAAATAAATAAACTTAAATTTAAAAAGGCCATCGCAAGTGTATTACAACCTGAACCACAGCCCATACCAAAAACTCCAAACCGACCTCAATCGCTCACTTCATTGTAAATACTCTAACGTGTGTTAAACGAACTCATTATATCGTTAACTAGCTCGCTCGCCTTAACCAAAAACACACAAAAGCTATATTAATTTTTTTTAAGATAGAAAAAAGCATTCGAGTTTGTTTAGCGTAAGATCCATGCAATTGAAGAGCATAAAAGTCAAGCGTCGATGAATTTGAGTTTTTAACATAAAATTACAGCCAAAAAGAAAAAAAAAAAACAAAATAATTTTATTATATACAGAAAAATAATAATTGTACTTAGCTGTGATTGAGGCTCCCGACCATTAGGGGCTTATTTGTGTCCAATGTCGGTTCGCTTGAATCAGCTAACGCTAGTCATTGCCACCGCTGTCCACTAAATGTTACCGTTTTTAATCACAAGAAACACATTCTAAAAAATTAAAACAAGACCGTTAAATGCCAAACAAACAAATAAATGATATGAAAAGCAAATGAAGAGAAACACAAATTAGTATGCAGAAAATATTGAAAGACAATTTTTTGCATTTATTTAACTGTAATCAATCAATAAGTTCAATGTATGTGCCATGCTGTGCAGTACCTCAGCCTCCAGATCCGTACGCTCAGGTGTTACAAATTATATGTTTTAAATAAACACTAGGTATAAATATCTTAATAAAACACAAATTACTAAATGAAAAAAAAATCATTAAATAATTATAAAAGCAAAAAATATAAAATAAATGAAATTTAAGGAGAGAAATCGACATTTGGATGTTATGCTGTTCAATCGCTAAAAAATATGACAATTAAGCAGTCAATTAAAGAAACCGACCTTAGAAACCAACACTCCAATGCAGTCCCAACAACCGTTTTACCGTTATACCAAAAAAAAAAAAAAAAAGAAAAAATCGAATTGCCTTTTCGGCTCGTATTGCTAGCTAGCTCTTTCGCTTGCACGCTCTGTTAATATTAAAATATTTAGTAATCCTAACAGCATTTGCATCTGCACCTGTATGTGTAGCTTCTTACGACATGACTGCATGTATATATTTAGCCAAATCGTCGCTTTTAACTGGTTTCTCTGCACGTATTTGATTTTGATATTTAAGTAGCTTGCCTTATAATATAGTACATATTTAATAAACCTATCTGTGAAACTGGATGCTGTTTTTTGTACCAATTCATAACTAATCAAAATAAATGTTTTGGTATTTTTTTCTTCGCGCGTATACAACAGATCAACGATCTCAATGCCCAAGTTAACGATCTTCGCGGCAAATTGTAAGTAAAAACCATATTTGGTTTAAATACAAATTTAATTGAAATTTATGTGTTCTACAGCGTTAAGCCAGCCCTGAAGAAGGTGTCCAAATACGAAAACAAATTTGCCAAGCTGCAAAAGAAGGCCGCTGAATTCAACTTCCGCAACCAACTTAAGGTGGTTAAGAAGAAGGAGTTTACATTGGAGGAGGAAGAGAAGGAGGTAAGCGTTAGCGAAGTTCATTAATTAATATAGATATCTATTATTCCGAATAAGTACACGCGAAGAAAATTTTTATTTAGTATATAAACTTGCCATTGTAAATGAATTTTATAATTGATACTACTGTATATATCTATCCATATATACCGTATATACTTCAATCAATCTTCAATCGCAAAAATACTGTGAAAACGTTCCATAGAAAAAGATAAAAGATGCCTCTTCTCTAAAAACTGCCAAAAAGTGTAAGAATGTGTAATGTGTGTTTATGTTAAGCACCAAGTGTCCTCCTTCGTCACTTTCTGTCATTGTTACTTTCTCTTTCTATCTCTAAATTTCTTTCTATATGTCTATCTTTAATGTACACATGTTGTTCATTTATTACACAATACGGACGGTAACACACACACACACCCACAGCCTTACACACACACATACTCCACAAACCTATATTAGTAGTATGTATGTATGTAGTTGTAGATTTCGTCGTAGTGCCCAGCACAACTATTTGTCATTTGTTCCGGAATGTTCTGGTTGAATGTTAAGCAACTTACAAAGTCCATCAACTAATGCAATCCTTTTATCTCTTTCAATTTATGTGCCAAACTTGATATTCCGAAATACGCAGAAGAAACCCGACTGGTCCAAGGGTAAGCCCGGCGATGCCAAGGTAAAGGAGGAGGTTGAGGCCGAAGCTTAAGTGTCCACGTCCATTAGTGTCCACTGAACCCGTGACTCCCGCCCAAACAAAATAATAATTCAACAAAAATATTCACAACAATATTATCTGAAGCAAATACTATCAATCAATATACGTGTATATATCTCACTATATATATTTATATGTCTTTGTACTATATATTCAGTATATATAAATATATATATACTGATATGTATGTACACATGAAATAAACATCCACAAAAGCTTAATCAGAAACATTACAAAACACCAGCTAAAAATAATTCAATTGAAAGATTCAAACAACAGCCAACATCTGAACGATTTTATGAATTATTTTTTATTATATTTCATTAATTACAAATTCTATTTTTTAATGTAAATTAAACTAAATTACAAAAAAACCATCGAATATTGTGTACAACTTTTTTCGGCATTCGCATTGGGTATTATAAGGACTTAGTATCGATAAATAAAGATAAAATGAATTAGATCTGAGTATGCGTTGAAGGTGAAAATTCTTTTTAAAGCGTCTTTAAGCATATACAGGGAGATTACTTATAAGAGGTATGCAGACTAATGCTCTCCAAAGTGTCGTTTGATTCTTGTTAAACTTAATTTGAAAAATTTTATTACCTTCAGTTTCTTCGTTGAATAGCGATTTATCAATGTACTAATGCTCCTCATAAAAATCGAGATTGCGTCTTCCATAACATCAGGACCACACAATTGTTAAGGTTATTTAGCTAAGAAACTGTCAACTTAAAAGTACTGTGGTAAAGTGCTTCAACTGATAAATATGCCGAGAAAAAGGCGCACTTTATTTCCTCTGAAAACTTCTTACCAAAAGAACAGGCTATCTTTGGCACTCCGGTGATTACATACCCCTGCAGTCATGTTAATTGGGTCAGTTTGGTTTCAAATACTTTAAAATGCAAACGTTTTTTAAACCAATTGTTTCTAACCGATTGTTCCAATAGCAACTACACTCTAAGACTCCTGTAAAAAATGCGCTAAAACTAAAAAATAATATTTAAATGCGGAGTGCACAAAGGACCGTTGATTCAAATATAGTCATCTTGTCATCAGTTAATACTATCTAGAAGAAGTGCTCACAAAGTTTCTCAACTGAATGGTACAAATATACAGATAAGGAAACATTTTCCTCAAATTCTCACAGCCTGGTGTGGTTTTAGCGGGGATCCTAGATTGAGAAACATTCTCTGAAGTGGCGAAACAAAAATAAATTTGTTTGGAAATGACTTAAATAGAAATCTTCGTGGACCAAAATATAGTAAAGAACGTGGGAGAGCATATTTGTGTGGGATTGTTTTTATGGCAAGCTGTTGGTCCGATTAATCGAATTGACGGCATCATGGACAGATTTATGTTTAAGCAACTACGGAGTAGTATTATGCCACCTTAAGGACGAAAGCATGCCACTAATAGGGAAATTTATAGTGTTCCGATGTGAATGAAATTTAGTATCCACATGGGATTTTGAATTGGCGCTGGTTAGCAAGGGTTACAACCAAAATATTTGTAGGGAAGTTTTTGCCAAGAAAAGTATCACTGGCACATTCGCTGTCTTCTTGTGACAATCCGCCAGTTATGTTTCTCTGTGTTGTTCACAATTGCCACCTTCTTTTGTGGAAAAGCCGCTCAGTCAACAGCGAGGAAAAATTTGGATTTAGATGTTCAAGCCTTAAACGCAACCAAAGAGTCGGTCTCTTTTATTGGAAGTTGTTAACCAAGTCTGACGTCATTTCCCCAAGAAAAATTAATTACATCAAAACGAAAAGTTGTTTAATGCACTACCTAAATTCTGTCAGTCAAAACGAAAATTCAAGAAAATAAATATGCAAATTAAGGTGGAATGAAAGCCCGTCTACATGTCGGCAGATCTCCTACCGTCCCCGAAAATTGTAATAAACTATTTTGACATAAAACTATTAGAGCTTTCGCGATCCAATTTATACATTATGTGCATGGTACCATTATAACTATCTTCACCAATCTTTTACAGTTGGCTTGCCTGATTGTAGCCTTTCTTACTTGTTTTTATGAAATGTTAATGTTTTTATACTCTCTGCAAGAGTATATTGTGTTTGTGCAAATTATGAAACAGGCAGAAGGAGGCATGGCAGACCCTATAAAGTATATATATTCTTGATCAGCATCACAAGCCGAGTCGATTTAGCCATGTCCGTCTGTCTGTCTGTCCGTATGAACAAACAGATTTCAGATATGGTAAGAGCTACAAGTTCGAATTTAGTCTGTATCGACTCGATATTTAGTCAGGCAACACAAGAGGACACACCTCGGAAAAATCTGCTTCTGTGCTATGCGAACTAGTCAGCGTGCAGAAAGAATACACATCTGTACCAAGTTTCATCACGATAGCTTTAAAACTGAGAGACTAGTTCGCATAGAAACAAACGGACAGACGGACATGGCTATATCAACTTGTCTGTTGATGCTGATCAATAATATTATAATGTACTTCGACCATCTTTGTTTGGACGACGTTCAACAATCTTCCAACGAACATCGTCCGAGGTTCGGGCGAGAGTGGTAGCGGGGCAGGATCCTCTAGTTCCCTAGCTCATTCGGGAGTGCGGGGGGGTTCGTTGCTACTTCTCGTCCTCGGTACATATGATTTTAAAATAGGATCCCTATAATATTACAGAAGGAGATATACTCCCAAACATGGCAAAATTAACCATGGCCAAACAAACAGGGCTAAACCATACACTTGTCTAAAATCTCCATGCGAGGTCTATGGTGTCATTTGACACTCGCGTTCTCTACCCTACCCAACCATGATCCTTCCAAGATCGTTGCGAAG
This sequence comes from Drosophila parthenogenetica, assembly GCA_035047505.1. Classification (NCBI taxonomy): domain Eukaryota; kingdom Metazoa; phylum Arthropoda; class Insecta; order Diptera; family Drosophilidae; genus Drosophila; species Drosophila parthenogenetica. The sequence continues at coordinate 2,572,357 of JAWNPM010000168.1, read as the reverse complement.
GATCCCCAAAGAGATAAGCTTTCTACCCTATTACATTAACAAGTCACTGGAACAAAAAAATCTAACACATTATGAATTTCATCGCAAAACAAAATAAGAACAAAAGGGATTTCCGAAACATTATAATCTTCGATTAGTTTATTACTAATTTAAGTCAAACAACGACAGTATCCGAAAAGTAAATGAATAGCGTCTTAATATTGGATCGACGGGGTGCATACATAATAGAAATCGTTTTTTTTTTTTTGTTTAATTTAACATAATTTTAGGATTGGATTTCAATAAAGACTTCATTGTGTTGTTTGTTGTGTTTCTAAATATTAAGGCTACTTATTTATACATATTAAGTTTTGTATTTTTATCTTCATAAATGATTGTTTCTTAATTAAATTGACAGAAACGGAATTTATCTCGAAATGTTTGTGTGTATTCTTTATAATTTTCAAGCTTTTGTTCCTTTTCGGAAGGTATATATTGTTTTAAAATTTTAGCTGTTATTACATTTCTGAATGTATATATATATATATTTTTTTTTTTTAATTTTTAAGCGTTTATCTCTTTTCTTAATACTTTTTAACTGTTTATACATTTTAACAAAATTTGTTTTTTTTTTTTTTTAATAAAATCAATTTTTGGTTGTCTGGTTCTTTGTGCACTGTATTTCAATTAATTTCGTTACAAAATAACTTGTTTTTTTTTTTTTTTTTTTTTTTTTGTGTTCACGTTATTACTTTTATATTTTGACAAAAATTCATGTATCGCTTGTAGGTTAGTACACAAAAGGAAAAAAATTAGAAAAAATGACTTAGGTTAAGTCAATAGGTTTTCCAGTTTCACTGAAATCTTTTTTTTCTATGCACTTACGTGACAATCTTCCCACGTTGAAAGGCCTTCCATCGGTGGTGTCGTTTAGGTTAGCAGTTAAAGTTCATTGGCGTTAGTAGAGATTTTTGTTTTCTTTAATGGAACATGCGATACGAATTCGGTGCACAAAAGACTGACATGATTTTTCTTTGAAATTATTTGATCTTTTTTTTCTTTTTTACTAATTTCTGTTGGAACTACTCACAAACATTTCTGTTAAATTGCTATCTGTAAGCTTACAAAAGGATTTTTAATTTTTATATATTTTTTTAATTAGTTGTCTTTTTCCATGTTGCACATTTCTATTTAAATTTTCGCAATTTTATAATTTTGGGGTTAGTATTTTGGCTCTAGGCCCTTTTGGGTGGGTTTGCTTTTTTTTTGCTTTTGCTTTTTTTAACAAATTGCACGACACTTTGTTGCGCTGCCGGTGCATGTCTTAATGAAGACAACGTAAAAGGGACAAGCCTGTCCGCGAAGTGACTGGCAGAGTGACTGCGCGTCCAAGTCCAAGATTGGGTTCTGTTCCGAACCACAAGAGAGTGGAATCCGGTCCTTGGGTAGCTCCAACCAAAATTAAAAGTTGCCCGCACCAATTGCTGGCAACAGCAGGCTTGTATCGCCAAAAACAATGATGCGGGAGGGGGGGAACTTTCTGTGCTCAACCCCCGGCTGAGAAATGAAAACCGAATTAATTTGATTGATATTTTTTTTTGTTTTTTTAAAAAATAGTCAACCGATGGCATACCTTGTATGAAGCAGAAAGAATTATCACCCAATTGTGGGCCTTCTACGGTCCAACAGTGCCGATGGCTGCGGATTAAAATCCAACGCAGCTGTTTGCAGATTGGCTTCCACCAATCTAACCAATCTAACCTCTAAGGTGACGAACAGCAACTTCACTTTCACTTGCACTAACTCCGGCTTCAACGATGAAAAGATCGTTTTTGGCCTCCAATTGGACTTTATAGTCGCAAATTCCAATAGCAAAACAAAGATCTCTCACCAATGTGCAAAGTTGGCTGCGGTGCTTAGCAACATAGTGAGCATGCGTGCGCAGCTTAGAAGCTTTTATGCAGCAACCAAAGCTTATGCTGCGGTTGCGGAATTGGGTCAAAGCTCTCGGATAAAGCTTGCGGATAACTTCCGGATAAAATGCAACGAATCAAAGCTTATGATAATTATCGCTATGATCGTTCGCTTTACATATTTTGTATCTCGCTGTTGTATCTGTGCACATTCTATGACGACCATTACACCACCCGATAATATACCACCGTTAGACAGAATATTAGCGGGAATGTGGTTTGCTTTCTAAAAATCAATCTATTGCTTTATATCTTTGGCATGGAAAGTACCGACTTCACGTCCTTGTAAATCTTCCAGTAAATAAAATGAACTACCAAGTTTCTTTTTAACTCTACACTTAACAAATTGAGGTGCAAGCTTAGCATTATAATTATGGGCAAATTTACTGAGTGTGAAATTGCGGCGGAAAACTTCTTGACCTTCTGCAAAGGAGACTGGCTTACAACGCAAATTATACTGTCTTTCATTTCGTTCATGCGCCTTTTTAATGTTAGATTGGATGTCCTTTCTTAACAAAGCAAGGTTGTCCGATCTAATTAGGGGTACAAGAGGTTCGTCCAATAGTGATAATTGCTTTAAGAGTTTATAGTCGGAACCATGGGTAATCATATCTAATCCGAAAAGAGCTCGATAAGGAGAACAACCTAACGACTGATGCAACGAGGATCTTAATGAGCAAGATATACTCGTAAGGTGTTCATCCCAATATGTTTGATCTTGTTTTAAATAGGATCGAATCGCGGCTAGTAACGATCTATTTACCCGCTCTGCAGCATTGCTCTGTGGAGAGTATAGAGCTGTGTAAACATGTCTTATTCCTAACTCTGACAAAAAAGCATTAAATTCGTTAGCCTTAAATTGTGTGCCATTATCACTAACAATTGTTTCGGGGACACCAAAGCTGTGAAAAATTTGTTTAAGCAAGAATTCTTTAACAGCTTCCGATGTAAACTTTTTCAACGGCTGCAGCCAATGAAATTTGCTAAAATGATCAAGTACGATCAACAATCCAACATGGCCGTTCTTGCTCCTTGGATACGGTCCTAACAAGTCTACGTATAATTTCTGAAAAGGTCTAACAGTAGGACTTTGAGATCCCATCGGAGGGCGAAGTGTATAGTTTGGAGCTTTGGATCCTTTACACACATCACAGTTGCGAATATAGTCTCGAACATCTTTAGCTAAACCAGGCCAGAACAAGTTTCTGCGCAATTTCTCAATTGTCTTTTGTTGAGCACGTCGGCTTTAAGTTGATCAGGCACCCAAAGTTTCCAAGAACAAGCTTCTTGCACTTCGTCTCCTGACGAATGCTCTGTTCGAATGTAGAGGTATGAGTCAACAATTTTCATATCCGGAAATCTTTCACTATTTTGCTGGAATTTCTTTTTCAGGAGTTCGTAGCTTTCGTCCTGAAAAGCCGTGGACTGCAAATCTATTACAGGGCTCATATCTAAAGAATCTATCTCATTTTCTGGCAGTCTAGATAAAGCATCTGGCACTATGTGTTCTTTACCTTTGCGATGTGAAATTGAAAACTTAAATTGTTGCAAACGGAAAATCCAGCGTGCTAAGCGACCTGAAACATTTTGTTGTCTCATTAACCAAAGAAGGCTCGAATGATCCGTTACAACTTCAAACTCCTGGAGTTCTAAGTAACAACGAAACTTTTCGATCGCTAATACCACCGCTAAACATTCACGTTCTGTAACACTATAGTTACGTTGAGCTCGACTCAGTTTTTTGGACATGAATGCCACTGGTTTCTCTTCCTTTTCGGGAGACAGCTGTACTAAGACGGCACCAATTCCAAAATCACTGGCGTCGCAATGCAAATAGAATTTTTCAGAAAAGTTTGGATTTTGTAGCACTGGTGAAGACGTTAAGACCGACTTCAGTTTTTCCATGGCCACTTGAGCTTCCGGTGTCCAAACAAACTTTTTTTTCGACGACAAAACATCTGTTATGGGACAAGCTAAATCAGCAAAATTACTTATGAAGCGACGATACCAACCACAAACGCCTAAAAAGCCTCTGACTTGTTTTAGATTTCTTGGAGATGGCCAATTCTGAATACACGTAACCTTATCAGGATCGGTACATATCCCTCCACTACCAATAACATATCCGAGATAGTTAACTTTAGTGACTGCAAAATGGCTTTTTGCGATATTTAACGTCAAGTTGGCTTTTCTTAATTGTTCTGCGATTCTAACCAATATCGATAAATGAGTCGAAAAGTCTTCTGAAACTATACAAAGGTCATCTAGATATCCAAAAACGCAGTGTCTAAGGTCTGGCGGAATGATTTCATCAATTAGCCTACACATGGTTGAAGGTGCATTGCACAGACCAAACGGCATGACCTTAAATTGATAAAGAGGCCTTCCTGGAACAGTAAATGCGGTGAGGGGCTTTGATTCTTCTGAAAGTTCAATCTGCCAATAAGCATCTTTCAGATCAAGCTTTGAAATAATATTTGCCTTCGGCAACCTAGAAAAGATACCCTCGATGCTAGGCAGTGGGTAGGCATCTTTCTTGGTTGCATCATTAAGTTTTCGAGCATCCAAACAAAGTCGAACTTTATTCGGCTTTACAACAAGTCTCATTGGAGAACTCCAAGCGCTGGTGGATGGCTCAATGACATTAAGATCTAACATTCGATCGATTTCTGCATACAATAGTTTTTCTACGGCAGGACTTACGGGGTAAAATCGTTGCTTAACCGGCCTTGCGTCTCCTACATCAATATGGTGACGAATTAAAGCAGTACGTCCCAACTTTTGAGCAGCATCTGGAAACAGTTGCTTTACCGCATTAAGTTGTTGCAATTGGGCGCTACTTAATGGATATTTATCTGGGTCACCACAATCGAACTGATTTGTTTCGACCTCCAAAGTACTAATGACGTTTGGAGCTAAAGAAAAGACTTTCCAAAAATCATGCCCAAGAATTAAGTCTTGCTTGATTGTGGGTATGACATACAATGTCATAGGTTTGGACATAGATTGGTATTTCATATCAACTTTTAAAATTCCAATTACTGACTGAAGATTACCATCAGCAGTTTTCGCACTTGATTTGATAGGCTTATAGAAAGGACACTTAGAAAAATCTGTTTGTGCCAAGGTAGATCCTATACAACTAATATTTGCGCCAGTATCTAACAAACCTAATTTGGTAAATTCCAAAAACGATACTTCCGCATAGGTGCGCATATCTTTGGGATCACTAAAGATAGTAGAAACTAACAAATTACGACTATTCTTAATATTTCTATAATAATTTTTCAACCTAACAATACGATTATTCTTTACCGAACCAACTTCATAAAATATTCTTTTTCTTATCTCTAAATATTTTTCAAGTTTTTCTTCAGGAGGAAGAAAACGAAAATCTAATTTATTTGTGCTCTGTTCATTGGAACACGTTTCCTTTTCAGTTGTGTTATCATTTGTGTTATCATTTGAGCTAACTTCTTCTGTCTTTGTGTCTACAACTTTGGGGGCATCCGACTTTTGTTGGATGCTCCCTTCTCTCGGTTTTCCGTCTGCCTACGATTACATTTTAAGCACTGCGGCTTATATACATTGGGAGTGCCACATCCATAACAAAAGACTCTTCTATCTTGGAGACAGTTTTCCCAAATATGCCCTTTTTCATCACAGTTCCAGCATGTGAAGTTGGCATGTGTTTTTTGTAACTCGGCAATTTCGGATTCTACTAAACCTGAATAATCCTCTGCAATTGCTTCAGGACAAGCGTTTTCTAACTCACATACTTGACGACGAAAAGCGACTGGCTTTGCACGAGAGAAAGTTTCTTGCCGACAATTTAAATCTTTGGTTAAGTTTTCACTCATTTGAACTAACCGACGTAACTGACCAACAGAACCGATAGATTGATAGAGCAAATTCTGACGCATTTCGGGTAACAGGTTGTTTTGTAAAATCTCGACTAATTCTCCTTCATCAATTTTAAGAGCATACTTGTCTATCAAGGATGCTACCGAGTCATGAAACTGTACAAAAGTTTCTCCCAATTTTTGCTTTCTAGCTCTGACTAGTTCCTTACTCATAAACTCGGAACGATAGTCCTTATATTGCTGACGAAGAGCAGCACAAAATTCTGACCAAACAATACGATCAACTTGCTTGTGAAACCTCCAAAACCAATCTCGGGCTTTACCAATAAACAAGATATGCAAATGTTTACAAAGGCCCATAAAATCGCTGTCCAAAGTTTCCTCAGTTAGAACTTTGACTCGATAAATAAATTCTTCTACTCCAAGTCCTTCGGGAGATCCATCAAAGTGTAAATTCCACTTTTGGATTATGTCAGCCGTTTTTCTGTTGTGCATCGTCGAACTACTGGGCGAATACGCAACTGGAGTTGGGGCGAAAGAGATGTGTTCATTCATTGTAGGGCGAGAATTAATTTGCAAAGACGCTATCACTCGTGTGACGGTTTGTTCGATCATTTGCTGAATACCAGAATAATCCACAACAGGATTTTGCCTTGCATTGCCAGATCGTAACGGTCTACCTCTACGACGAGTATTATTATTTCTGGGAGGAGCGTTGGCATTTTGATTAGAGCTATGACTTGCATCTAACCCAGAAATCAATACCTCACTACCTTCCATTGATCTTTCAGCGGGATTGTTAATGATTACGTTAGGATTTTGGTTTAATGATTTGGCTAAATTTCGGGTAACCATTCTTGAACTTGATGGAGCTGCTGATGTAGCAGTTTGCTTTGGAGCCGGCGAGCAGTTGCCGATAACTAATTTTAGATTTGCAGGATTTATTTCTGCATGGCATTCAGGACATTCTGAATGATGTTCGAGCCACTGTTCCAAACAAAGTTTATGGAAGTTATGTTTACAAGGCGTGCAATAACACTGGTGGGTGTTATGCATGTCTTGCTGACAAATTCGACAAACGTTTGTAGATCTCTCCACTAACAGAGAGTTTGGTGGACTTCGAGAAACAAGCGACATTATTTTATTTCAAAAAGACAATTTTCAAAGGTTCCTTTTGTGACTTATACGTTAACATAAAGTGGTGAAAGCTATATTTTGATTTTAAAGACAATAAGTAGGTTTTTAAATTGGGCTATTGATACTAAAATGGCTACAGAATTATTATGAGATAATGTTTGATACGAGGATATTAATCGGCAAGGATACACACTTTCGGCATATGCACAAGTTCCGGACAAAAATTCTATCATACTGTACACATTACTCAAACAATCCTAATATAACCACACGGTATGACTTGATAGCTTTATGAATCATTTCGATTGTGGAAGCAACATCTTCCGAGGAACAATCAGTACTGATATTGCAGCTGGGCCAAATATTCAATATTCTGAAATTGTATCTGACAGATTCACAACCGACAAACTAAATAAATTCACAATTACTAAAAACCATACGAAAAAACAAAAACGAGCCTAGGTGTGGAGCAAAACAATTTCATAAATAGCTGATGTTAGTGCTATAGTTTTTCTTTAATTTATAAGTGCAGCCTTTTAAGTTCGGCATGGAATTCTATATTTGAATCTCCAGCATCGTTCACCTTTTAGCAGACTTATACCCTTGCATTACTACCTGCGGAAGAAAGACAACATCAATCTATTCGACATCAGCAGAAGTAATACAAAAAAGAGAATTTAAGCTAAAAATCACTCAAATGGAAATTGAATTAACTTACGTTGCAGCTAACTGCAATTCAGTAAATTAACAACAACACAGCTAAATGGCCATATACTAATAAAACCTCAAAACTGTACCCAATCGATGAGTAAATTTATTAACTAATGCTCAATTCTAAGCATTACATGAATGTTATGTTAAACTGCCCCACGTTGTTGGGCGCCAAAAAATCTATAATGTACTTCGACCATCTTTGTTTGGACGACGTTCAACAATCTTCCAACGAACATCGTCCGAGGTTCGGGCGAGAGTGGTAGCGGGGCAGGATCCTCTAGTTCCCTAGCTCATTCGGGAGTGCGGGGGGGTTCGACCATCTTTGTTTGGACGACGTTCAACAATCTTCCAACGAACATCGTCCGAGGTTCGGGCGAGAGTGGTAGCGGGGCAGGATCCTCTAGTTCCCTAGCTCATTCGGGAGTGCGGGGGGGTTCGTTGCTACTTCTCGTCCTCAGTACATATGATTTTAAAATAGGATCCCTATAATATTACAGAAGGAGATATACTCCCAAACATGGCAAAATTAACCATGGCCAAACAAACAGGGCTAAACCATACACTTGTCTAAAATCTCCATGCGAGGTCTATGGTGTCATTTGACACTCGCGTTCTCTACCCTACCCAACCATGATCCTTCCAAGATCGTTGCGAAGGATCCCCAAAGAGATAAGCTTTCTACCCCATTACATTAACAAGTCACTGGAACAAAAAAATCTAACACATTATGAATTTCATCGCAAAACAAAATAAGAACAAAAGGGATTTCCGAAACATTATAATCTTCGATTAGTTTATTACTAATTTAAGTCAAACAACGACAGTATCCGAAAAGTAAATGAATAGCGTCTTAATATTGGATCGACGGGGTGCATACATAATAGAAATCGTTTTTTTTTTTTTTGTTTAATTTAACATAATTTTAGGATTGGATTTCAATAAAGACTTCATTGTGTTGTTTGTTGTGTTTCTAAATATTAAGGCTACTTATTTATACATATTAAGTTTTGTTTACAATTATTACATCATGGCTTCTTTTCTCACAATGTATTTCTTTTGTGCTTTTCGGTTTGAAATTTCTGCAATTGATTTAATGAAAATTTTACTTAATATTTTTATCTTCATAAATGATTGTTTCTTAATTAAATTGACAGAAACGGAATTTATCTCGAAATGTTTGTGTGTATTCTTTATAATTTTCAAGCTTTTGTTCCTTTTCGGAAGGTATATATTGTTTTAAAATTTTAGCTGTTATTACATTTCTGAATGTATATATATATATTTTTTTTTTTTTTAAATTTTTAAGCGTTTATCTCTTTTCTTAATACTTTTTAACTGTTTATACATTTTAACAAAATTTGTTTTTTTTTTTTTTTTTAATAAAATCAATTTTTGGTTGTCTGGTTCTTTGTGCACTGTATTTCAATTAATTTCGTTACAAAATAACTTGTTTTTTTTTTTTTTTTTTTTTTTGTGTTCACGTTATTACTTTTATATTTTGACAAAAATTCATGTATCGCTTGTAGGTTAGTACACAAAAGGAAAAAAAATTAGAAAAAATGACTTAGGTTAAGTCAATAGGTTTTCCAGTTTCACTGAAATCTTTTTTTTCTATGCACTTACGTGACAATCTTCCCACGTTGAAAGGCCTTCCATCGGTGGTGTCGTTTAGGTTAGCAGTTAAAGTTCATTGGCGTTAGTAGAGATTTTTGTTTTCTTTAATGGAACATGCGATACGAATTCGGTGCACAAAAGACTGACATGATTTTTCTTTGAAATTATTTGATCTTTTTTTTCTTTTTTACTAATTTCTGTTGGAACTACTCACAAACATTTCTGTTAAATTGCTATCTGTAAGCTTACAAAAGGATTTTTAATTTTTATATATTTTTTTAATTAGTTGTCTTTTTCCATGTTGCACATTTCTATTTAAATTTTCGCAATTTTATAATTTTGGGGTTAGTATTTTGGCTCTAGGCCCTTTTGGGTGGGTTTGCTTTTTTTTTGCTTTTGCTTTTTTTAACAAATTGCACGACACTTTGTTGCGCTGCCGGTGCATGTCTTAATGAAGACAACGTAAAAGGGACAAGCCTGTCCGCGAAGTGACTGGCAGAGTGACTGCGCGTCCAAGTCCAAGATTGGGTTCTGTTCCGAACCACAAGAGAGTGGAATCCGGTCCTTGGGTAGCTCCAACCAAAATTAAAAGTTGCCCGCACCAATTGCTGGCAACAGCAGGCTTGTATCGCCAAAAACAATGATGCGGGAGGGGGGGAACTTTCTGTGCTCAACCCCCGGCTGAGAAATGAAAACCGAATTAATTTGATTGATATTTTTTTTTGTTTTTTTAAAAAATAGTCAACCGATGGCATACCTTGTATGAAGCAGAAAGAATTATCACCCAATTGTGGGCCTTCTACGGTCCAACAGTGCCGATGGCTGCGGATTAAAATCCAACGCAGCTGTTTGCAGATTGGCTTCCACCAATCTAACCAATCTAACCTCTAAGGTGACGAACAGCAACTTCACTTTCACTTGCACTAACTCCGGCTTCAACGATGAAAAGATCGTTTTTGGCCTCCAATTGGACTTTATAGTCGCAAATTCCAATAGCAAAACAAAGATCTCTCACCAATGTGCAAAGTTGGCTGCGGTGCTTAGCAACATAGTGAGCATGCGTGCGCAGCTTAGAAGCTTTTATGCAGCAACCAAAGCTTATGCTGCGGTTGCGGAATTGGGTCAAAGCTCTCGGATAAAGCTTGCGGATAACTTCCGGATAAAATGCAACGAATCAAAGCTTATGATAATTATCGCTATGATCGTTCGCTTTACATATTTTGTATCTCGCTGTTGTATCTGTGCACATTCTATGACGACCATTACACCACCCGATAATATACCACCGTTAGACAGAATATTAGCGGGAATGTGGTTTGCTTTCTAAAAATCAATCTATTGCTTTATATCTTTGGCATGGAAAGTACCGACTTCACGTCCTTGTAAATCTTCCAGTAAATAAAATGAACTACCAAGTTTCTTTTTAACTCTACACTTAACAAATTGAGGTGCAAGCTTAGCATTATAATTATGGGCAAATTTACTGAGTGTGAAATTGCGGCGGAAAACTTCTTGACCTTCTGCAAAGGAGACTGGCTTACAACGCAAATTATACTGTCTTTCATTTCGTTCATGCGCCTTTTTAATGTTAGATTGGATGTCCTTTCTTAACAAAGCAAGGTTGTCCGATCTAATTAGGGGTACAAGAGGTTCGTCCAATAGTGATAATTGCTTTAAGAGTTTATAGTCGGAACCATGGGTAATCATATCTAATCCGAAAAGAGCTCGATAAGGAGAACAACCTAACGACTGATGCAACGAGGATCTTAATGAGCAAGATATACTCGTAAGGTGTTCATCCCAATATGTTTGATCTTGTTTTAAATAGGATCGAATCGCGGCTAGTAACGATCTATTTACCCGCTCTGCAGCATTGCTCTGTGGAGAGTATAGAGCTGTGTAAACATGTCTTATTCCTAACTCTGACAAAAAAGCATTAAATTCGTTAGCCTTAAATTGTGTGCCATTATCACTAACAATTGTTTCGGGGACACCAAAGCTGTGAAAAATTTGTTTAAGCAAGAATTCTTTAACAGCTTCCGATGTAAACTTTTTCAACGGCTGCAGCCAATGAAATTTGCTAAAATGATCAAGTACGATCAACAATCCAACATGGCCGTTCTTGCTCCTTGGATACGGTCCTAACAAGTCTACGTATAATTTCTGAAAAGGTCTAACAGTAGGACTTTGAGATCCCATCGGAGGGCGAAGTGTATAGTTTGGAGCTTTGGATCCTTTACACACATCACAGTTGCGAATATAGTCTCGAACATCTTTAGCTAAACCAGGCCAGAACAAGTTTCTGCGCAATTTCTCAATTGTCTTTTGTTGAGCACGTCGGCTTTAAGTTGATCAGGCACCCAAAGTTTCCAAGAACAAGCTTCTTGCACTTCGTCTCCTGACGAATGCTCTGTTCGAATGTAGAGGTATGAGTCAACAATTTTCATATCCGGAAATCTTTCACTATTTTGCTGGAATTTCTTTTTCAGGAGTTCGTAGCTTTCGTCCTGAAAAGCCGTGGACTGCAAATCTATTACAGGGCTCATATCTAAAGAATCTATCTCATTTTCTGGCAGTCTAGATAAAGCATCTGGCACTATGTGTTCTTTACCTTTGCGGTGTGAAATTGAAAACTTAAATTGTTGCAAACGGAAAATCCAGCGTGCTAAGCGACCTGAAACATTTTGTTGTCTCATTAACCAAAGAAGGCTCGAATGATCCGTTACAACTTCAAACTCCTGGAGTTCTAAGTAACAATGAAACTTTTCGATCGCTAATACCACCGCTAAACATTCACGTTCTGTAACACTATAGTTACGTTGAGCTCGACTCAGTTTTTTGGACATGAATGCCACTGGTTTCTCTTCCTTTTCGGGAGACAGCTGTACTAAGACGGCACCAATTCCAAAATCACTGGCGTCGCAATGCAAATAGAATTTTTCAGAAAAGTTTGGATTTTGTAGCACTGGTGAAGACGTTAAGACCGACTTCAGTTTTTCCATGGCCACTTGAGCTTCCGGTGTCCAAACAAACTTTTTTTTCGACGACAAAACATCTGTTATGGGACAAGCTAAATCAGCAAAATTACTTATGAAGCGACGATACCAACCACAAACGCCTAAAAAGCCTCTGACTTGTTTTAGATTTCTTGGAGATGGCCAATTCTGAATACACGTAACCTTATCAGGATCGGTACATATCCCTCCACTACCAATAACATATCCGAGATAGTTAACTTTAGTGACTGCAAAATGGCTTTTTGCGATATTTAACGTCAAGTTGGCTTTTCTTAATTGTTCTGCGATTCTAACCAATATCGATAAATGAGTCGAAAAGTCTTCTGAAACTATACAAAGGTCATCTAGATATCCAAAAACGCAGTGTCTAAGGTCTGGCGGAATGATTTCATCAATTAGCCTACACATGGTTGAAGGTGCATTGCACAGACCAAACGGCATGACCTTAAATTGATAAAGAGGCCTTCCTGGAACAGTAAATGCGGTGAGGGGCTTTGATTCTTCTGAAAGTTCAATCTGCCAATAAGCATCTTTCAGATCAAGCTTTGAAATAATATTTGCCTTCGGCAACCTAGAAAAGATACCCTCGATGCTAGGCAGTGGGTAGGCATCTTTCTTGGTTGCATCATTAAGTTTTCGAGCATCCAAACAAAGTCGAACTTTATTCGGCTTTACAACAAGTCTCATTGGAGAACTCCAAGCGCTGGTGGATGGCTCAATGACATTAAGATCTAACATTCGATCGATTTCTGCATACAATAGTTTTTCTACGGCAGGACTTACGGGGTAAAATCGTTGCTTAACCGGCCTTGCGTCTCCTACATCAATATGGTGACGAATTAAAGCAGTACGTCCCAACTTTTGAGCAGCATCTGGAAACAGTTGCTTTACCGCATTAAGTTGTTGCAATTGGGCGCTACTTAATGGATATTTATCTGGGTCACCACAATCGAACTGATTTGTTTCGACCTCCAAAGTACTAATGACGTTTGGAGCTAAAGAAAAGACTTTCCAAAAATCATGCCCAAGAATTAAGTCTTGCTTGATTGTGGGTATGACATACAATGTCATAGGTTTGGACATAGATTGGTATTTCATATCAACTTTTAAAATTCCAATTACTGACTGAAGATTACCATCAGCAGTTTTCGCACTTGATTTGATAGGCTTATAGAAAGGACACTTAGAAAAATCTGTTTGTGCCAAGGTAGATCCTATACAACTAATATTTGCGCCAGTATCTAACAAACCTAATTTGGTAAATTCCAAAAACGATACTTCCGCATAGGTGCGCATATCTTTGGGATCACTAAAGATAGTAGAAACTAACAAATTACGACTATTCTTAATATTTCTATAATAATTTTTCAACCTAACAATACGATTATTCTTTACCGAACCAACTTCATAAAATATTCTTTTTCTTATCTCTAAATATTTTTCAAGTTTTTCTTCAGGAGGAAGAAAACGAAAATCTAATTTATTTGTGCTCTGTTCATTGGAACACGTTTCCTTTTCAGTTGTGTTATCATTTGTGTTATCATTTGAGCTAACTTCTTCTGTCTTTGTGTCTACAACTTTGGGGGCATCCGACTTTTGTTGGATGCTCCCTTCTCTCGGTTTTCCGTCTGCCTACGATTACATTTTAAGCACTGCGGCTTATATACATTGGGAGTGCCACATCCATAACAAAAGACTCTTCTATCTTGGAGACAGTTTTCCCAAATATGCCCTTTTTCATCACAGTTCCAGCATGTGAAGTTGGCATGTGTTTTTTGTAACTCGGCAATTTCGGATTCTACTAAACCTGAATAATCCTCTGCAATTGCTTCAGGACAAGCGTTTTCTAACTCACATACTTGACGACGAAAAGCGACTGGCTTTGCACGAGAGAAAGTTTCTTGCCGACAATTTAAATCTTTGGTTAAGTTTTCACTCATTTGAACTAACCGACGTAACTGACCAACAGAACCGATGGATTGATAGAGCAAATTCTGACGCATTTCGGGTAACAGGTTGTTTTGTAAAATCTCGACTAATTCTCCTTCATCAATTTTAAGAGCATACTTGTCTATCAAGGATGCTACCGAGTCATGAAACTGTACAAAAGTTTCTCCCAATTTTTGCTTTCTAGCTCTGACTAGTTCCTTACTCATAAACTCGGAACGATAGTCCTTATATTGCTGACGAAGAGCAGCACAAAATTCTGACCAAACAATACGATCAACTTGCTTGTGAAACCTCCAAAACCAATCTCGGGCTTTACCAATAAACAAGATATGCAAATGTTTACAAAGGCCCATAAAATCGCTGTCCAAAGTTTCCTCAGTTAGAACTTTGACTCGATAAATAAATTCTTCTACTCCAAGTCCTTCGGGAGATCCATCAAAGTGTAAATTCCACTTTTGGATTATGTCAGCCGTTTTTCTGTTGTGCATCGTCGAACTACTGGGCGAATACGCAACTGGAGTTGGGGCGAAAGAGATGTGTTCATTCATTGTAGGGCGAGAATTAATTTGCAAAGACGCTATCACTCGTGTGACGGTTTGTTCGATCATTTGCTGAATACCAGAATAATCCACAACAGGATTTTGCCTTGCATTGCCAGATCGTAACGGTCTACCTCTACGACGAGTATTATTATTTCTGGGAGGAGCGTTGGCATTTTGATTAGAGCTATGACTTGCATCTAACCCAGAAATCAATACCTCACTACCTTCCATTGATCTTTCAGCGGGATTGTTAATGATTACGTTAGGATTTTGGTTTAATGATTTGGCTAAATTTCGGGTAACCATTCTTGAACTTGATGGAGCTGCTGATGTAGCAGTTTGCTTTGGAGCCGGCGAGCAGTTGCCGATAACTAATTTTAGATTTGCAGGATTTATTTCTGCATGGCATTCAGGACATTCTGAATGATGTTCGAGCCACTGTTCCAAACAAAGTTTATGGAAGTTATGTTTACAAGGCGTGCAATAACACTGGTGGGTGTTATGCATGTCTTGCTGACAAATTCGACAAACGTTTGTAGATCTCTCCACTAACAGAGAGTTTGGTGGACTTCGAGAAACAAGCGACATTATTTTATTTCAAAAAGACAATTTTCAAAGGTTCCTTTTGTGACTTATACGTTAACATAAAGTGGTGAAAGCTATATTTTGATTTTAAAGACAATAAGTAGGTTTTTAAATTGGGCTATTGATACTAAAATGGCTACAGAATTATTATGAGATAATGTTTGATACGAGGATATTAATCGGCAAGGATACACACTTTCGGCATATGCACAAGTTCCGGACAAAAATTCTATCATACTGTACACATTACTCAAACAATCCTAATATAACCACACGGTATGACTTGATAGCTTTATGAATCATTTCGATTGTGGAAGCAACATCTTCCGAGGAACAATCAGTACTGATATTGCAGCTGGGCCAAATATTCAATATTCTGAAATTGTATCTGACAGATTCACAACCGACAAACTAAATAAATTCACAATTACTAAAAACCATACGAAAAAACAAAAACGAGCCTAGGTGTGGAGCAAAACAATTTCATAAATAGCTGATGTTAGTGCTATAGTTTTTCTTTAATTTATAAGTGCAGCCTTTTAAGTTCGGCATGGAATTCTATATTTGAATCTCCAGCATCGTTCACCTTTTAGCAGACTTATACCCTTGCATTACTACCTGCGGAAGAAAGACAACATCAATCTATTCGACATCAGCAGAAGTAATACAAAAAAGAGAATTTAAGCTAAAAATCACTCAAATGGAAATTGAATTAACTTACGTTGCAGCTAACTGCAATTCAGTAAATTAACAACAACACAGCTAAATGGCCATATACTAATAAAACCTCAAAACTGTACCCAATCGATGAGTAAATTTATTAACTAATGCTCAATTCTAAGCATTACATGAATGTTATGTTAAACTGCCCCACGTTGTTGGGCGCCAAAAAATCTATAATGTACTTCGACCATCTTTGTTTGGACGACGTTCAACAATCTTCCAACGAACATCGTCCGAGGTTCGGGCGAGAGTGGTAGCGGGGCAGGATCCTCTAGTTCCCTAGCTCATTCGGGAGTGCGGGGGGGTTCGTTGCTACTTCTCGTCCTCAGTACATATGATTTTAAAATAGGATCCCTATAATATTACAGAAGGAGATATACTCCCAAACATGGCAAAATTAACCATGGCCAAACAAACAGGGCTAAACCATACACTTGTCTAAAATCTCCATGCGAGGTCTATGGTGTCATTTGACACTCGCGTTCTCTACCCTACCCAACCATGATCCTTCCAAGATCGTTGCGAAGGATCCCCAAAGAGATAAGCTTTCTACCCCATTACATTAACAAGTCACTGGAACAAAAAAATCTAACACATTATGAATTTCATCGCAAAACAAAATAAGAACAAAAGGGATTTCCGAAACATTATAATCTTCGATTAGTTTATTACTAATTTAAGTCAAACAACGACAGTATCCGAAAAGTAAATGAATAGCGTCTTAATATTGGATCGACGGGGTGCATACATAATAGAAATCGTTTTTTTTTTTTTTGTTTAATTTAACATAATTTTAGGATTGGATTTCAATAAAGACTTCATTGTGTTGTTTGTTGTGTTTCTAAATATTAAGGCTACTTATTTATACATATTAAGTTTTGTTTACAATTATTACATCATGGCTTCTTTTCTCACAATGTATTTCTTTTGTGCTTTTCGGTTTGAAATTTCTGCAATTGATTTAATGAAAATTTTACTTAATATTTTTATCTTCATAAATGATTGTTTCTTAATTAAATTGACAGAAACGGAATTTATCTCGAAATGTTTGTGTGTATTCTTTATAATTTTCAAGCTTTTGTTCCTTTTCGGAAGGTATATATTGTTTTAAAATTTTAGCTGTTATTACATTTCTGAATGTATATATGTATATTTTTTTTTTTTTAAATTTTTAAGCGTTTATCTCTTTTCTTAATACTTTTTAACTGTTTATACATTTTAACAAAATTTGTTTTTTTTTTTTTTTTAATAAAATCAATTTTTGGTTGTCTGGTTCTTTGTGCACTGTATTTCAATTAATTTCGTTACAAAATAACTTGTTTTTTTTTTTTTTTTTTTTTGTGTTCACGTTATTACTTTTATATTTTGACAAAAATTCATGTATCGCTTGTAGGTTAGTACACAAAAGGAAAAAAAATTAGAAAAAATGACTTAGGTTAAGTCAATAGGTTTTCCAGTTTCACTGAAATCTTTTTTTTCTATGCACTTACGTGACAATCTTCCCACGTTGAAAGGCCTTCCATCGGTGGTGTCGTTTAGGTTAGCAGTTAAAGTTCATTGGCGTTAGTAGAGATTTTTGTTTTCTTTAATGGAACATGCGATACGAATTCGGTGCACAAAAGACTGACATGATTTTTCTTTGAAATTATTTGATCTTTTTTTTCTTTTTTACTAATTTCTGTTGGAACTACTCACAAACATTTCTGTTAAATTGCTATCTGTAAGCTTACAAAAGGATTTTTAATTTTTATATATTTTTTTAATTAGTTGTCTTTTTCCATGTTGCACATTTCTATTTAAATTTTCGCAATTTTATAATTTTGGGGTTAGTATTTTGGCTCTAGGCCCTTTTGGGTGGGTTTGCTTTTTTTTTGCTTTTGCTTTTTTTAACAAATTGCACGACACTTTGTTGCGCTGCCGGTGCATGTCTTAATGAAGACAACGTAAAAGGGACAAGCCTGTCCGCGAAGTGACTGGCAGAGTGACTGCGCGTCCAAGTCCAAGATTGGGTTCTGTTCCGAACCACAAGAGAGTGGAATCCGGTCCTTGGGTAGCTCCAACCAAAATTAAAAGTTGCCCGCACCAATTGCTGGCAACAGCAGGCTTGTATCGCCAAAAACAATGATGCGGGAGGGGGGGAACTTTCTGTGCTCAACCCCCGGCTGAGAAATGAAAACCGAATTAATTTGATTGATATTTTTTTTTGTTTTTTAAAAAATAGTCAACCGATGGCATACCTTGTATGAAGCAGAAAGAATTATCACCCAATTGTGGGCCTTCTACGGTCCAACAGTGCCGATGGCTGCGGATTAAAATCCAACGCAGCTGTTTGCAGATTGGCTTCCACCAATCTAACCAATCTAACCTCTAAGGTGACGAACAGCAACTTCACTTTCACTTGCACTAACTCCGGCTTCAACGATGAAAAGATCGTTTTTGGCCTCCAATTGGACTTTATAGTCGCAAATTCCAATAGCAAAACAAAGATCTCTCACCAATGTGCAAAGTTGGCTGCGGTGCTTAGCAACATAGTGAGCATGCGTGCGCAGCTTAGAAGCTTTTATGCAGCAACCAAAGCTTATGCTGCGGTTGCGGAATTGGGTCAAAGCTCTCGGATAAAGCTTGCGGATAACTTCCGGATAAAATGCAACGAATCAAAGCTTATGATAATTATCGCTATGATCGTTCGCTTTACATATTTTGTATCTCGCTGTTGTATCTGTGCACATTCTATGACGACCATTACACCACCCGATAATATACCACCGTTAGACAGAATATTAGCGGGAATGTGGTTTGCTTTCTAAAAATCAATCTATTGCTTTATATCTTTGGCATGGAAAGTACCGACTTCACGTCCTTGTAAATCTTCCAGTAAATAAAATGAACTACCAAGTTTCTTTTTAACTCTACACTTAACAAATTGAGGTGCAAGCTTAGCATTATAATTATGGGCAAATTTACTGAGTGTGAAATTGCGGCGGAAAACTTCTTGACCTTCTGCAAAGGAGACTGGCTTACAACGCAAATTATACTGTCTTTCATTTCGTTCATGCGCCTTTTTAATGTTAGATTGGATGTCCTTTCTTAACAAAGCAAGGTTGTCCGATCTAATTAGGGGTACGAGAGGTTCGTCCAATAGTGATAATTGCTTTAAGAGTTTATAGTCGGAACCATGGGTAATCATATCTAATCCGAAAAGAGCTCGATAAGGAGAACAACCTAACGACTGATGCAACGAGGATCTTAATGAGCAAGATATACTCGTAAGGTGTTCATCCCAATATGTTTGATCTTGTTTTAAATAGGATCGAATCGCGGCTAGTAACGATCTATTTACCCGCTCTGCAGCATTGCTCTGTGGAGAGTATAGAGCTGTGTAAACATGTCTTATTCCTAACTCTGACAAAAAAGCATTAAATTCGTTAGCCTTAAATTGTGTGCCATTATCACTAACAATTGTTTCGGGGACACCAAAGCTGTGAAAAATTTGTTTAAGCAAGAATTCTTTAACAGCTTCCGATGTAAACTTTTTCAACGGCTGCAGCCAATGAAATTTGCTAAAATGATCAAGTACGATCAACAATCCAACATGGCCGTTCTTGCTCCTTGGATACGGTCCTAACAAGTCTACGTATAATTTCTGAAAAGGTCTAACAGTAGGACTTTGAGATCCCATCGGAGGGCGAAGTGTATAGTTTGGAGCTTTGGATCCTTTACACACATCACAGTTGCGAATATAGTCTCGAACATCTTTAGCTAAACCAGGCCAGAACAAGTTTCTGCGCAATTTCTCAATTGTCTTTTGTTGAGCACGTCGGCTTTAAGTTGATCAGGCACCCAAAGTTTCCAAGAACAAGCTTCTTGCACTTCGTCTCCTGACGAATGCTCTGTTCGAATGTAGAGGTATGAGTCAACAATTTTCATATCCGGAAATCTTTCACTATTTTGCTGGAATTTCTTTTTCAGGAGTTCGTAGCTTTCGTCCTGAAAAGCCGTGGACTGCAAATCTATTACAGGGCTCATATCTAAAGAATCTATCTCATTTTCTGGCAGTCTAGATAAAGCATCTGGCACTATGTGTTCTTTACCTTTGCGGTGTGAAATTGAAAACTTAAATTGTTGCAAACGGAAAATCCAGCGTGCTAAGCGACCTGAAACATTTTGTTGTCTCATTAACCAAAGAAGGCTCGAATGATCCGTTACAACTTCAAACTCCTGGAGTTCTAAGTAACAATGAAACTTTTCGATCGCTAATACCACCGCTAAACATTCACGTTCTGTAACACTATAGTTACGTTGAGCTCGACTCAGTTTTTTGGACATGAATGCCACTGGTTTCTCTTCCTTTTCGGGAGACAGCTGTACTAAGACGGCACCAATTCCAAAATCACTGGCGTCGCAATGCAAATAGAATTTTTCAGAAAAGTTTGGATTTTGTAGCACTGGTGAAGACGTTAAGACCGACTTCAGTTTTTCCATGGCCACTTGAGCTTCCGGTGTCCAAACAAACTTTTTTTTCGACGACAAAACATCTGTTATGGGACAAGCTAAATCAGCAAAATTACTTATGAAGCGACGATACCAACCACAAACGCCTAAAAAGCCTCTGACTTGTTTTAGATTTCTTGGAGATGGCCAATTCTGAATACACGTAACCTTATCAGGATCGGTACATATCCCTCCACTACCAATAACATATCCGAGATAGTTAACTTTAGTGACTGCAAAATGGCTTTTTGCGATATTTAACGTCAAGTTGGCTTTTCTTAATTGTTCTGCGATTCTAACCAATATCGATAAATGAGTCGAAAAGTCTTCTGAAACTATACAAAGGTCATCTAGATATCCAAAAACGCAGTGTCTAAGGTCTGGCGGAATGATTTCATCAATTAGCCTACACATGGTTGAAGGTGCATTGCACAGACCAAACGGCATGACCTTAAATTGATAAAGAGGCCTTCCTGGAACAGTAAATGCGGTGAGGGGCTTTGATTCTTCTGAAAGTTCAATCTGCCAATAAGCATCTTTCAGATCAAGCTTTGAAATAATATTTGCCTTCGGCAACCTAGAAAAGATACCCTCGATGCTAGGCAGTGGGTAGGCATCTTTCTTGGTTGCATCATTAAGTTTTCGAGCATCCAAACAAAGTCGAACTTTATTCGGCTTTACAACAAGTCTCATTGGAGAACTCCAAGCGCTGGTGGATGGCTCAATGACATTAAGATCTAACATTCGATCGATTTCTGCATACAATAGTTTTTCTACGGCAGGACTTACGGGGTAAAATCGTTGCTTAACCGGCCTTGCGTCTCCTACATCAATATGGTGACGAATTAAAGCAGTACGTCCCAACTTTTGAGCAGCATCTGGAAACAGTTGCTTTACCGCATTAAGTTGTTGCAATTGGGCGCTACTTAATGGATATTTATCTGGGTCACCACAATCGAACTGATTTGTTTCGACCTCCAAAGTACTAATGACGTTTGGAGCTAAAGAAAAGACTTTCCAAAAATCATGCCCAAGAATTAAGTCTTGCTTGATTGTGGGTATGACATACAATGTCATAGGTTTGGACATAGATTGGTATTTCATATCAACTTTTAAAATTCCAATTACTGACTGAAGATTACCATCAGCAGTTTTCGCACTTGATTTGATAGGCTTATAGAAAGGACACTTAGAAAAATCTGTTTGTGCCAAGGTAGATCCTATACAACTAATATTTGCGCCAGTATCTAACAAACCTAATTTGGTAAATTCCAAAAACGATACTTCCGCATAGGTGCGCATATCTTTGGGATCACTAAAGATAGTAGAAACTAACAAATTACGACTATTCTTAATATTTCTATAATAATTTTTCAACCTAACAATACGATTATTCTTTACCGAACCAACTTCATAAAATATTCTTTTTCTTATCTCTAAATATTTTTCAAGTTTTTCTTCAGGAGGAAGAAAACGAAAATCTAATTTATTTGTGCTCTGTTCATTGGAACACGTTTCCTTTTCAGTTGTGTTATCATTTGTGTTATCATTTGAGCTAACTTCTTCTGTCTTTGTGTCTACAACTTTGGGGGCATCCGACTTTTGTTGGATGCTCCCTTCTCTCGGTTTTCCGTCTGCCTACGATTACATTTTAAGCACTGCGGCTTATATACATTGGGAGTGCCACATCCATAACAAAAGACTCTTCTATCTTGGAGACAGTTTTCCCAAATATGCCCTTTTTCATCACAGTTCCAGCATGTGAAGTTGGCATGTGTTTTTTGTAACTCGGCAATTTCGGATTCTACTAAACCTGAATAATCCTCTGCAATTGCTTCAGGACAAGCGTTTTCTAACTCACATACTTGACGACGAAAAGCGACTGGCTTTGCACGAGAGAAAGTTTCTTGCCGACAATTTAAATCTTTGGTTAAGTTTTCACTCATTTGAACTAACCGACGTAACTGACCAACAGAACCGATGGATTGATAGAGCAAATTCTGACGCATTTCGGGTAACAGGTTGTTTTGTAAAATCTCGACTAATTCTCCTTCATCAATTTTAAGAGCATACTTGTCTATCAAGGATGCTACCGAGTCATGAAACTGTACAAAAGTTTCTCCCAATTTTTGCTTTCTAGCTCTGACTAGTTCCTTACTCATAAACTCGGAACGATAGTCCTTATATTGCTGACGAAGAGCAGCACAAAATTCTGACCAAACAATACGATCAACTTGCTTGTGAAACCTCCAAAACCAATCTCGGGCTTTACCAATAAACAAGATATGCAAATGTTTACAAAGGCCCATAAAATCGCTGTCCAAAGTTTCCTCAGTTAGAACTTTGACTCGATAAATAAATTCTTCTACTCCAAGTCCTTCGGGAGATCCATCAAAGTGTAAATTCCACTTTTGGATTATGTCAGCCGTTTTTCTGTTGTGCATCGTCGAACTACTGGGCGAATACGCAACTGGAGTTGGGGCGAAAGAGATGTGTTCATTCATTGTAGGGCGAGAATTAATTTGCAAAGACGCTATCACTCGTGTGACGGTTTGTTCGATCATTTGCTGAATACCAGAATAATCCACAACAGGATTTTGCCTTGCATTGCCAGATCGTAACGGTCTACCTCTACGACGAGTATTATTATTTCTGGGAGGAGCGTTGGCATTTTGATTAGAGCTATGACTTGCATCTAACCCAGAAATCAATACCTCACTACCTTCCATTGATCTTTCAGCGGGATTGTTAATGATTACGTTAGGATTTTGGTTTAATGATTTGGCTAAATTTCGGGTAACCATTCTTGAACTTGATGGAGCTGCTGATGTAGCAGTTTGCTTTGGAGCCGGCGAGCAGTTGCCGATAACTAATTTTAGATTTGCAGGATTTATTTCTGCATGGCATTCAGGACATTCTGAATGATGTTCGAGCCACTGTTCCAAACAAAGTTTATGGAAGTTATGTTTACAAGGCGTGCAATAACACTGGTGGGTGTTATGCATGTCTTGCTGACAAATTCGACAAACGTTTGTAGATCTCTCCACTAACAGAGAGTTTGGTGGACTTCGAGAAACAAGCGACATTATTTTATTTCAAAAAGACAATTTTCAAAGGTTCCTTTTGTGACTTATACGTTAACATAAAGTGGTGAAAGCTATATTTTGATTTTAAAGACAATAAGTAGGTTTTTAAATTGGGCTATTGATACTAAAATGGCTACAGAATTATTATGAGATAATGTTTGATACGAGGATATTAATCGGCAAGGATACACACTTTCGGCATATGCACAAGTTCCGGACAAAAATTCTATCATACTGTACACATTACTCAAACAATCCTAATATAACCACACGGTATGACTTGATAGCTTTATGAATCATTTCGATTGTGGAAGCAACATCTTCCGAGGAACAATCAGTACTGATATTGCAGCTGGGCCAAATATTCAATATTCTGAAATTGTATCTGACAGATTCACAACCGACAAACTAAATAAATTCACAATTACTAAAAACCATACGAAAAAACAAAAACGAGCCTAGGTGTGGAGCAAAACAATTTCATAAATAGCTGATGTTAGTGCTATAGTTTTTCTTTAATTTATAAGTGCAGCCTTTTAAGTTCGGCATGGAATTCTATATTTGAATCTCCAGCATCGTTCACCTTTTAGCAGACTTATACCCTTGCATTACTACCTGCGGAAGAAAGACAACATCAATCTATTCGACATCAGCAGAAGTAATACAAAAAAGAGAATTTAAGCTAAAAATCACTCAAATGGAAATTGAATTAACTTACGTTGCAGCTAACTGCAATTCAGTAAATTAACAACAACACAGCTAAATGGCCATATACTAATAAAACCTCAAAACTGTACCCAATCGATGAGTAAATTTATTAACTAATGCTCAATTCTAAGCATTACATGAATGTTATGTTAAACTGCCCCACGTTGTTGGGCGCCAAAAAATCTATAATGTACTTCGACCATCTTTGTTTGGACGACGTTCAACAATCTTCCAACGAACATCGTCCGAGGTTCGGGCGAGAGTGGTAGCGGGGCAGGATCCTCTAGTTCCCTAGCTCATTCGGGAGTGCGGGGGGGTTCGTTGCTACTTCTCGTCCTCAGTACATATGATTTTAAAATAGGATCCCTATAATATTACAGAAGGAGATATACTCCCAAACATGGCAAAATTAACCATGGCCAAACAAACAGGGCTAAACCATACACTTGTCTAAAATCTCCATGCGAGGTCTATGGTGTCATTTGACACTCGCGTTCTCTACCCTACCCAACCATGATCCTTCCAAGATCGTTGCGAAGGATCCCCAAAGAGATAAGCTTTCTACCCCATTACATTAACAAGTCACTGGAACAAAAAAATCTAACACATTATGAATTTCATCGCAAAACAAAATAAGAACAAAAGGGATTTCCGAAACATTATAATCTTCGATTAGTTTATTACTAATTTAAGTCAAACAACGACAGTATCCGAAAAGTAAATGAATAGCGTCTTAATATTGGATCGACGGGGTGCATACATAATAGAAATCGTTTTTTTTTTTTTTGTTTAATTTAACATAATTTTAGGATTGGATTTCAATAAAGACTTCATTGTGTTGTTTGTTGTGTTTCTAAATATTAAGGCTACTTATTTATACATATTAAGTTTTGTTTACAATTATTACATCATGGCTTCTTTTCTCACAATGTATTTCTTTTGTGCTTTTCGGTTTGAAATTTCTGCAATTGATTTAATGAAAATTTTACTTAATATTTTTATCTTCATAAATGATTGTTTCTTAATTAAATTGACAGAAACGGAATTTATCTCGAAATGTTTGTGTGTATTCTTTATAATTTTCAAGCTTTTGTTCCTTTTCGGAAGGTATATATTGTTTTAAAATTTTAGCTGTTATTACATTTCTGAATGTATATATGTATATTTTTTTTTTTTTTTAAATTTTTAAGCGTTTATCTCTTTTCTTAATACTTTTTAACTGTTTATACATTTTAACAAAATTTGTTTTTTTTTTTTTTTAATAAAATCAATTTTTGGTTGTCTGGTTCTTTGTGCACTGTATTTCAATTAATTTCGTTACAAAATAACTTGTTTTTTTTTTTTTTTTTTTTTTTGTGTTCACGTTATTACTTTTATATTTTGACAAAAATTCATGTATCGCTTGTAGGTTAGTACACAAAAGGAAAAAAAATTAGAAAAAATGACTTAGGTTAAGTCAATAGGTTTTCCAGTTTCACTGAAATCTTTTTTTTCTATGCACTTACGTGACAATCTTCCCACGTTGAAAGGCCTTCCATCGGTGGTGTCGTTTAGGTTAGCAGTTAAAGTTCATTGGCGTTAGTAGAGATTTTTGTTTTCTTTAATGGAACATGCGATACGAATTCGGTGCACAAAAGACTGACATGATTTTTCTTTGAAATTATTTGATCTTTTTTTTTCTTTTTTACTAATTTCTGTTGGAACTACTCACAAACATTTCTGTTAAATTGCTATCTGTAAGCTTACAAAAGGATTTTTAATTTTTATATATTTTTTTAATTAGTTGTCTTTTTCCATGTTGCACATTTCTATTTAAATTTTCGCAATTTTATAATTTTGGGGTTAGTATTTTGGCTCTAGGCCCTTTTGGGTGGGTTTGCTTTTTTTTTGCTTTTGCTTTTTTTAACAAATTGCACGACACTTTGTTGCGCTGCCGGTGCATGTCTTAATGAAGACAACGTAAAAGGGACAAGCCTGTCCGCGAAGTGACTGGCAGAGTGACTGCGCGTCCAAGTCCAAGATTGGGTTCTGTTCCGAACCACAAGAGAGTGGAATCCGGTCCTTGGGTAGCTCCAACCAAAATTAAAAGTTGCCCGCACCAATTGCTGGCAACAGCAGGCTTGTATCGCCAAAAACAATGATGCGGGAGGGGGGGAACTTTCTGTGCTCAACCCCCGGCTGAGAAATGAAAACCGAATTAATTTGATTGATATTTTTTTTTGTTTTTTTAAAAAATAGTCAACCGATGGCATACCTTGTATGAAGCAGAAAGAATTATCACCCAATTGTGGGCCTTCTACGGTCCAACAGTGCCGATGGCTGCGGATTAAAATCCAACGCAGCTGTTTGCAGATTGGCTTCCACCAATCTAACCAATCTAACCTCTAAGGTGACGAACAGCAACTTCACTTTCACTTGCACTAACTCCGGCTTCAACGATGAAAAGATCGTTTTTGGCCTCCAATTGGACTTTATAGTCGCAAATTCCAATAGCAAAACAAAGATCTCTCACCAATGTGCAAAGTTGGCTGCGGTGCTTAGCAACATAGTGAGCATGCGTGCGCAGCTTAGAAGCTTTTATGCAGCAACCAAAGCTTATGCTGCGGTTGCGGAATTGGGTCAAAGCTCTCGGATAAAGCTTGCGGATAACTTCCGGATAAAATGCAACGAATCAAAGCTTATGATAATTATCGCTATGATCGTTCGCTTTACATATTTTGTATCTCGCTGTTGTATCTGTGCACATTCTATGACGACCATTACAATATATATATTTTATGGGGTCGGAAACGACTCCTTCAATGCGTTACAAGCACATACGTGACAAAAAACAATATACACTCTGCAAGGGTATACAAATTATTTCATGGCATATAAGGCAGTCTTTAAATTTAATTTCAACCTTGTTTATTATGTTAGGAAAAAAGTCTTCTTTTGTTAAATCTTTATTTTCAGCTCATTCATATTCTAATAATGGTTCAAACGAGTTTTCATTATCAAGTAGGAGTTTTGAAAATTTAAAACAAGATTTCATTGCTAACGTATTTGGGGGAAATAGATTTTCGCTTCTTTATGTTTTGCTTCAAATCGCATACACTACTTAAACGCATACACTATTGTAACGACCCACATTTTTGTATATTAGAAACATAATGCACAAGAAAATGGTGCATTGGCTTTAATGAGCCATATAGTTTTGAATACCTTAGGTTTTGCTTTTCAATTAAAATCTCTAGTTTATTAAGGTCACCACAGAAACTTGGCCTGAAAAGTAAATCAGCGACATCCAATAAAATTTAAAAAAAAAATTCCAGTGTTTGTTATTTGTTGGTATTAGATCGACTATAATGTGGGGAAGAAAATAAACAAAAGAATTTACCTCGCTTGCAGTCATTTTTAAGTTAAATTTACTTAGTCGCTTTAAATCTAACGCAATTGATAAATTATTTATTTCCAATTCTCCGTATTGGAAAAGGTGCTTTCTTGCATGTAATTTAGACAACGAAATAACATTTGACATTTAATAACTCAATCAAAATTTTAAATACGTCATAAACAACAAGTAAGAAAAGTACAGTCGAGCACGCCCGACCGTATAATACTGTCTGCTTTTATTCCCAATTATAATGTTAAAATCGGTATCCAGATATTACAATAGATAGTTCTTGTATTAGAACACGTTAAAACAAAAAAAAACTAAGCATAATCGAACATTCATATGTTTGTCTGTATGCACATACAAATTCTTTTGACGGGAAATATTTGCAGATACATACATACATATGTATGGATACTATTGGTCGGCACGGCTAACGCTGTCTCTCTTGTACTCATGGCATTGCGCTCAAACATACACTTTGTTGCTTGTTTTTGTCTTTTTGTTTATCGTTGGATTTTTATGAAACTTTCAGGAGAGTTTGACATGATTCGTCGTCAAACGAATCATAAATATCAATACTGTACGATTAGAACAAATGCCTTAAAAATGGCATGCAAGTTTAAAAAGTTTTTTTATTTGTTACGGAAAAAGGGGGCGTAGCTGTCCAAAATTTTTGATGTCATTGCATTTATGCTGACTGTAGAAACTAAGTGCCATAGTTAGTGAAATATTCGCCAAAAACATAGATTTTTTTTCCGAAAAAAAAAAATTCTTATATTGACTGACTAAATATCGAGTCGATTGATTCAAATTCGTACTTGAAGCTCTTACCATCTCTGAAATCTGTGTGTTCATACGGACAGACGGACATGTCTATATCGACTCGGCTTGTTGCGCTGATCGAGAATATATATACTTGATGGGGTCTGCCACGCCTGCTTCTGCCTGTTATATACATTTGAACAAACCCAATATACTCTTGCAGAGAATATAAAAACACCTTCATATACAATGGTTCCAACGCCAAATCGGACAAGAATTTTTATTTTCTTAATTGTCTTTTTATTTAGGATTATATGTTTAAAAATAAGTTTCAATATTTTTTCTTTATACTATATAATAACAAGAAAGAAAAGTACAGTCGAACACGCCCGACCGTATAATACTCTCTGCTTTTATTCCCAATTAAAATGTTTAAATCGGTATCCAGATATTACAATAGATAGTTCTTGTATTAGAACATGTTAAAACAAAAAAAAAAGGTAAGCATAATCGAGCATATATGTGTTTGTCTGTATGTACATACAAATTCGTTTGACGTTAAATGTATGCACATACATATGTGTGTATGAACACTATTGGTCGGCATGACTAGCGCTGTCTCTCTCGCACTCATTGCTCTCGAATAAAATCTTTGTTGCTTCATTTCTTTCTTGTTTATGGTCGGATTCTTTTGAAACTTTCAGGAGAGTTTGACATGATACGTCTTCAAACGAATCATAAATAACAACACTGTACAATAAGAATAAATGCTTTAAAAGCGGCATGCAAGTTTGAAATTTTCTTTTATTTCTTGTGGAAAAATGGGGCGTGGCAGCCCAAAACTTTTGATGTCATTGCATTTATGCGGTCTCTTGGAACACGTGTACCAAAATTGGTATTCCTAGGTGCCATAGTTACTGAGATATTCGCCGAAAACATAGATTTTTTCCGAGGTGTGACGGGTTTTTTACTCATTGTGGGCGAATGGGGCATGGCATCGAAAAAAAAAAAAGATTCTTGTATTGACTGACTAAATATCGAGTCGATTGAGACCAAACTCGAACTTGTAGCTCTTACCATCTCTGAAATCTGTTTGTTCATACGGACAGACAGACGGACAGACAGACGGACATGGCTATCTCGACTCGCCTTGTGACGCTGATCAAGAATATATACACTTTATGGGGTCTGCCACGCCTCCTTCTGCCTGTTACATACATTTGCACAAACCCAATATACTCTTGCAGAGAGTATAATAATTTTTAGAAAACTTTCACATTTTAGACCCTTACATTTTAAACAAGAAAGAAAAGTACAGTCGAACACGCCCGACCGTATAATACTCTCTGCGTTTATTCCCAATTATAATACTTAAATCGGTATTCAGACATTACAATAGATAGTTCTTGTATTAGAATACGTTAAAACAAAAAAAAGATAAGCATAATCAAGCATACATGTGTTTGTCTGTATGTACATACAAATTCGTTTGACGTTAAATGAATGCACATACATATGTGTGTATGAATACTATTGGTCGGCACGACTAGCGCTGTCTCTCTCGCGCTCATTGCTTTAGAATAAAATCTTTGTTGCTGCATTGCTTTCTTGTTTATGGTCGGATTCTTATGAAACTTTCTGGAGAGTTTGATATGATACGTCTTCAAACGAATCATAAATAACAACACTGTACGATAAGAATAAATGCTTTAAAAACGGCATGCAAGTTTGAAATTTACTTTTATTTCTTGCGGAAAAAGGGGGCGTGGCAGCCCAAAACTTTTGATGTCATTGGATTTATGCGGCCTTTAGGAACACGTGTACCAAAATTGGTATTCCTAAGTGCCATAGTTACTGAGATATTAACCGAAAACATCTATTTTTTCCGAGGTATGTCTAGTTTTTTGCTCATTGTGGGCGAATGGGGCGTGGCATCGAAAAAAAAAAAGATTCTTGTATTGACTGACTAAATATCGAGTCGATAGAGACCAAATTCGAACTTGTAGCTCTTACCATCTCTGAAATCTGTGTGTTCATACGGACGGACAGACGGACAGACGGTCAGACGGTCAGACGGACAGACGGTCAGACGGACAGACGGACAGACGGACATGGCTATATCGACTCGGCTTGTGATTCTGATCAAGAATATATATACTTTATGGGGTCTGCCACGCCTCCTTCTGCCTGTTACATACATTTGCACAAACCCAATATACTCTTGCAGAGAGTATAAAAACCAAAAAATTGATTTTTGAGTTCAACGCAAAATCGGACGAACACAACACATATTAAAAAAACGTAAAAAACTTAAAATTTAATATTTTGTTGCATATCCCTTATTAGCAACAACGGCCTGCAAACGATTTGGAATTGATTTAACTAGTGTTGGGTTGCTCATGAGTGAGTGAACAAGAAAGAGGTGTTCACTAAACTGAGCAACTGAACATGTTCCATTCCAATTGTTCTTTTTTGCTCACTTGCTCAGTTTTGCTCTTTTTTGCTCACTTGTTCACTTTTGCTCACTTGCTTCTTCTTGTTCACATGCTCCGTTATGCTCAGTTGTTCCCCTATGCTTCTTACAGTTCGTAGGCGCATTTTGTTAGCGCATTTTGCGTTCATGCTCATATTTGCGTTTGTCTTCCTGAAGCTCACACTTGTTGTATTAGCGCCAAATCTGATTCCACATTTTAAAATGTCGCTTATACGTAAATATAGTGAGATTTGGAGCCATTTCGATGACATTGGCAACCAACAAGCCAAATGCAAATATTGCAAAGCTGTTTTGAGCTGCAAATCTCAAAGTAATTTAAGCCGTCACCTAAAGAGCAAGCACCCTTCAGCTATGAAGCCTGTTGTCCGACAGGATGAGGAAAGTGCGGTTACTGTCCAAAGAGCACAACCGAAAATAACCACATTTGTGCACAAACCTGTCGCAGCAAGCAAAGCTCAGCAAATTGACAAGCAACTAGTCAAAATGATTGCCAAGGGTCATCACGCCTTGCGTCTAGTGGAAGAGCCGGAATTCAAAAAATTGATTGAGGATGTGTCACATGCCCCAGGCTATAAGCTTCCGACAAGGAAGACATTGACTTGTTCAATATTACCAAAAATTCGCGAAGAATACTCTGGACAGATTGTGGAGAAGCTGTGTGCGTCCACTGCGGTATGCCTAACCACAGACGGTTGGACATCTGTAACCAACGAGAGTTATCTGGCAATTACCGTTCACTTCATAGAGAAAGAGTCAACAGTGCTGATAGCTTGCCAGTAATTTGAAGAAAGTTCTTGGAGATTGAGAGTTGCAAAACAAAGTAGCGGCAATAGCATCAGACAATGCTTATAATATTGTTGGTGCTGTTCGATTGGGCAATTGGAGGCATATATTAATCGAAGCACATCTGGACTAAAGAAGCTAAAAGAAATGCAAGCTCTTTTCAAGTTGCCAGAACTAAAACTTGCCCAGGATGTGCCAACAATATGGAATTCGACATTCAAAATGTTTCAACGGCTATCGATGTTGAAGGAAGCAGTTGTAGCAGCTCTGTCAACTCGCACTGATCTCATTTTGGCTCCAGAAGACTGGAATTTAATTGAGTGAGTACTACCAATATTGCAGCCATTTAACCAAGTAACTGAAGAAATTTCTTCTGAAAAAAATGTTACCCTTTCAAAAATTATTGTTTTTGTTGGCTTACTGCAAAAAAAAGTGACTAGCATGAGTCTTTCAATATCGAATCCCACATTGAAGGCAGTTTTGAGGGAAATAAACGTGGAAATGGATGCCCGATTCAAAGACATTGAGGTAAATATGTTGTATGCGGAAAGTACAATACTTGACCCAAGGTTCAAAGGAAAAGTTTTTAAATCAACGGAAAACTTCAGAAAGTCAACAGCGAAGATAAAAAAAAAATTATTGTCAATGCGTACCGTGACTGCCCTGCCGAAAGAGAATTTGACGAACAATGTCAGTCAACAACAAGAACAATATCAGTTGAACAACCGAGATGACGACATTTGGAGTGATTATGATAGCACCTTTAAACAAGTCAGCCAGCCCACCAACAACACTGCTGCAGTCATTCGTGAAATGGATAAATATCTGGCTGAGGAATATATTAGTCGAAAGGATGATCCCTTAGTATGGTGGCATCAGCGCAAAGCACAGTATCCTCTTCTTTACGCTTATATGCTGAAGCGCCTATGTATAGTTGCCACATCCGTGCCATGCGAGCGCATATTTTCAAGCGCAGGCGAAACTGTGCGCAAAAGGTCTCTGCTAAAACCGAAAAATCTTATGTTTTTACATAACAAAATGTAAATTTTTGTAAGTATAACCTGATATCCAAAAAGTTTTCCGGACTAATATTTTCTTTTTTTTTTATTATAGCGCTAAAATTTAAATAAAAAAAAACCCAAGCCAAACAATTGAAGTAACCAAAGAATTCCCAATGAAGGGAACTAAGATGTTAAGATTAATTTTAATTTTTTTGTTATTTTAGTTTTAAGTATATGATTGGAAAAGTATATGATGAAAAAAGTATATGATTTAACTTAAAATGTAACGTATTTTACTTTTTTCTGTGTGAGTGAAAAGGTGAGCAACTGAGCAAAGTAAGTGAACAAGTGAGCAATGTGAGTGAGTTGACTCACCTCGAGAAAAAGAACAAGTGAACATGTTCACCAAAATGAGCAGTGTTTACCCAACACTAGATTTAACCAAATTGCGGCAAACCTCTGGCTCTATGGAGTTCCAAGCTGCCAATAAAGCCTTTATTAACTCTTCAAGGTTGTTGTACCGCTGTTAGTACACTTTCCGAGCTAATACCTCCCAAAGATTTTCGATAACGTTTATATCTGGGCTTTGGGCAGGCGTTTGAATTAATTTTGGGCAATTATGTATAAGCCAGAGCTTAGCTACCATTGATGTATGCTTGGGGTCATTGTCTTGGTATAAGGCAAAGTCCTTTAAGATCCCCAATTTCTCAGCACTCTGCTTAACGTTATTTTTTTATAAGTCGAGGTAGCCAAACTTATCCATGATTCCATCGATAAAATGTAGATTGCCTACCCCCGCGCTTGATATGCAGCCCCAAACCATCACAGAGCCACCACCATGTTTTACTGTGCCTTTCGTGTTTTTGGGTTCAAATGCAGTGTTTGGTTTACGCCACACATACATTTTACCATCCGAGCCATGCAAATTAATTTTGCTTTCATCAGTAAACAAAACCTTCACCACCAAAACCACTGTTAATAAAAAAAAATTACTTATTTTAGGTCAGACACTGCTAACTTACATGATTCCAAAAATCATCTGCTTTTAGCAAATATTCTTTTGCGAACTTAACCCTAAATGCTTTGTTCTTAGGGCTTATAAAGGGTTTCTTCTTTGCAATCCGGCCATGATAGTCAAAGCGATGCAAAGTATTACGGACTGTGTTATCGCAAACATCCTTCCCAGTGCGATTTTTCAGCGACAACCTTAACTCCTTTGCTGTTTTAAAGGGATCAATCTTGAATTCTTTCAAAATCGACCGCTCTTCTCTAGAGTTTAGGTGATTCCTTTTTCCTTCCTGGCTTTTGTTTATCAGGCTTCCGTCATTTCTTAACTTTTTAATGATATCGTGAACTGTGGATTTACTTCTTCCGACAAGTTCAGATATCTCCCTAACAATTTTTCCATCAAAATGCTACTTTAAAATTATTTGTCTTAACTCAACACTAGTTTCTTTGCCATTAGGAGTCATTATGCATAAAAAACTTTTTAATTGTCACTTAAGGCCAGGTTACCCCTGATTTGTGTGATTTTTTAAATAAAATTTATTCATAGAAAAAATATGTTTTTCGATCCATTTTTTTTTACACTTGATAGAACAAATATTAAATAGCAAAAAAAAAAATTTTTTTTTTTCAAAATGGCGGCTTTCAAAATGGCTGCTGAACTAAGGCTGATTCGTAGATGGATGCCATCATAGCTCGAAAACGGATCATCTGTTCTGTATTGAATTGGTTATGGCCGGAAGCAGAATCAAATATTTTTAATGAAAGAAAACAAAATGGCGGACTTTTGAATTTTTTTTACTAGAATTTTTCACTTTTAATTGTTTATAACTTTTTTAAATGACAATAAATCTTTCTGATTCTGCTTCCGGCCATAGCGACATATCTAAGAAATAAAATGCTTTTTGAATTATATTGATAAGTGGTATAGTTTTGACGTGAGAGTGGCATCCATGTGAAAAAACGTGGTTTTGAGAAAAACGCATTCAAAGTTTTTATACGTCATGATTTACCGCTTGGCGCGCACCGGTCCCTGCTCGATTCTACCTACTTCTCGGTAGTGCCGACCTTTCGGACTAATTTTATATTACTTCTACGACTATTAACTAACAATTTACGTAAAAAAAAAAATTTTCGATTTTTTGAAAATAATCAGGGGTAACCTGGCCTTAAATGAACGTACAAATATGAATCAATACAACAAGTTAAGCCAAAATTTAAAATTCCAGGAAACAACGGTTATTTTTCGTGCAGGCTTGCTTTGTCCGATTTTGCGTTGAACTCAAGAATCGGACAATTTTTTGGTTTTTTAAAATAATTAAAATGTAAGGGTTTAAAATGTAAAATTTTTGTTAAGTTTTCTAAAAATTATTATTATATAGTATTAAGAAAAAATACTTTTTTTTTCTCTGTTATATTTTTCTTAATTTTACTGATGTGTACAACTTAAATTAAACTATTTATAATATATACAAATTGAAGTTATAACTATGAGTTATAACAGGCAGCTTACATCAATGATTAAATTAATGTTCGGTTACATAGATCTCTAGGGTGATATCTTTTAAGGCGCCTCGGCCTCCTGACACCTCTTCCATTATCAACTAATCGTCTTGCCAAAATATTTGGATGGTTCCTTAATCTTGTTAGATATGCTTGAGCCTGCTTGTTTAATAAATCTTCTACTTTGGGTACCTCCATTTGCGTCTCCATATCTGCAGTGCGCATGTACCAGGGCTCTCCAAAGATCATTCTTAGGAACTTTGCCTGAAAAATCCTTATTTTCGCAAGATTCGACTTGGCAGCAATTCCATAGACCTGAAGTCCATATCTCCAAGATGGGGCAAATATGGTCTTGTAAATTAGAACCTTCTTTTTCAAAGGTAATTTGGTTGTGCCTTTAAGGGGTTATATACAAAGTTGGACGTCCCAAAATGCACTTTTTAGACCCCGTACTCTTAAAAAGAGTATAGGGGTCTATTAGGTTTGTCAGAAGCCAAATGTGCGTAACAGGCAGAAGGAAGCTTTTTCGACCCTAAAAAGTATATATATTCTTGATCAGCATCAACAGCCGAGTCGATATAGCAATGTCCGTCTGTCCGTCTATCTGTCTGTCTGTATGAACACCTGGATCTTTTAAACTACCAGAGCTAGAGACACCAAATTTTTTAATGAAAGTCCGTCTATGATGTACGCAGATCAAGTTTATTTCAAATCGGCGCCACGCCCTTCACCGCCCCCGCAATAAGCAAAAAACTAGACACACCTCGGAAAAAATTTATGTTTTCTGCGAATATCTTTGTAACTATAGCACTTAGAAACACCAATTCTGGTACGCAGGTTCCTAGAAACAACACAAATGCAACGTCATTCAAAATTTTGGTCTGCCACGCCCCCTCTTCCCACAAGAACTAAGCAAATTTTTCAAACTTACATGCCGTTTTTAAAGCATTTGGTAATATAGTACGGTATTGTAGTTCAAAATTTGTTTAAAGACAAATTATATTAAACTAACCTAAAAGTTGCATAAAAATCCAACTATAAACAACTGAGCAATTAGACAACAAAGTAGCCCATGAAGCGCGTAATGAATGTAGTGGTGCAACTAGTAGGGCAGCATGATATGGAACTTGCGTCAGTAAGCGCGGGTTCAAATCCTATCAGTGACTGATTTAAAATTTTTTTTTAAATTTAATTTTAAAACTTAAATTTTAAATTACAGTCGTATTCAAATATTAATTTCGAATACAAAGAGAGTACGGGGTCTTTTACAGTCGGCGCGCTCGACTGTAGCCTTTCTTACTTGTTTTTTTGTGCATATTCTGAAAGTAAATACATTTGATAATAACTGTGCAATATTTTATCTTGATCGGACCAGTAGTTTTCAAGTTACAGCCGTTTTTCCAATGGGGTTTGGTGCGCGGCTGATATCAAAACACAACTTTGAATGCGATTATCTCGGAATGACTTTTTTTCAAAAGTACTGTTACGGTGATCACGATAACTCAAAAACTTATCAACCGATTTTCAACATTTTTTTTTTCTAGTATTCGTATTGAAAATCTCGTGTACTTGAACGATCGACTTTTTTAAAAAAGTATTTGAATTTTTTTTTCAAAATTTTGTGTTTTGAAAAATTTGACCCCAAAAAAGTCGATTTTTCATTTGATCCATTTTTTTTAGTAAAACAAAATTTTTTTTTTAATCGGCTTCGTTCAAGTACACCAGAGTACATTTATCTTGCATGATTTTTTTTACTTTTTTAATTTTATTAAGGCGGTTCGTCGTGGAGAATGATCACCGCAAACCTCTATAAAAAAAAAGGTATCTCGGGCATGACCTTTAACTCAGCCAGTTGTCAAAATTTTTAATTAAAATTTGTATGTAACCCCTTAAGGAACCAATACATTTTCTTTAATCTCGCTGAGAGGGCTTTACTTATGGTCGAAATATGCTTTTGAAAAGTGAGGTTTCTATCTAAATAAACTCCAAGGTATTTGTAACCCTCATGATGTTCCATGTGTTGTTGCTGAAAGGATATAATTGGATAGCAGCCTGGTCTTAAAGCATAGGTTACATTAGCACATTTGCTAGCATTGATGCCAATATTCCATGTCTTAGCCCATTCCTCAAAAGTGTAAAGATAATTTTGAAGCAACCTAGCAGCATCTTGCAACTAAGTACTTCTTATTAATATTGCTGTATCGTCCGCAAATGTAGCAATTAAAAAATTTTCAGGATTTTGAGTAGGTCCAATTGGCATATCATGAGTAAAAATAGAATATAATGTCGGCCCCAGAACACTGCCGTGAGGAACGCCAGCGTTATTTTCACGAATAGTGGACTCCATATCTGACGATACCACCGAGAACGTCCTGTTGTTTAGGTAACTTCGCATTATTGTGTACAGTTGCGGGGGCAGTAAACTCTTTAACTTACACAATAGACCATCATACCATACACGATCAAATGCTTGCTTAATATCAAGATAGGTAGCCACTACATATTCTTTTGCTTCAAATCCTTCCAGTATAAAGTTAACCACTCTATTAAGTTGTTCAGGAGTCCCATGAGACTTTCCAAATTGAAATGGAGGTATCCTTCTGCTGAATTTCTGAATAGCAAAAACACGCGTTAATAGGCATCGTTCAAAAACTTTTGCTATAGTAAGGAGCAGACTTGTTGGTCTGTATGAGTCTAAGGCAAAAGGGCTCTTTCCAGGATTAAGTATCATACAGACGCTTGCTTTTTATACTCTCTGCAAGAGTATATTGGGTTTGTGCAAATGTATGTAACAGGCAGAAGGAGGCGTGGCAGACCTCATAAAGTATATATATTCTTGATCAGCATCTCAAGCCGAGTCGATATAGCCATGTCCGTCTGTCCGTCTGTCTGTCCGTCTGTCCGTCTGTCTGTCTGTCTGTCCGTATGAACACACAGATTTCAGAGATGGTAAGAGCTACAAGTTCGAATTTGGTCTCTATCGACTCGATATTTAGTCAGTCAATACAAGAATCTTTTTTTTTTTCGATGCCACACCCCATTCGCCCACAATGAGCAAAAAACTAGACATACCTCGGAAAAAATAGGTGTTTAAAGCAAATAACTCAGTAACTATGGCACTTAGGACTACCAATTTTGGTACGCATTTTTCTAAAGACAGCATAAATACATTACCATTTAAAATTTTAGGCTGCCACGCCCCCTTTTTCCGTAGGAAAAAAAAAACTTTTTTAAACTTGCATGCCGTTTTAGAGGCATTTGTTCTTATCGTACAGTATTGTTATTTATGACTTGTTTGAAGACAAATCATATCAAACTATCCTGAAAGTTGCAAAAAAATCCAACAATAAACAACAGAGCTACCGATTATAAAGTTAATATTAAAGTCAATGCATAAGTGCGAGCGCGACAGAAACATACAAGCATATATTCGAACTCTTTTAATGCATGTGTGGTGGCAATAGTATACACACACACATATATACACAAATATGTGCATAAATATAAAGTCAAGCGAATTTGTACGTGCATACAGACAAACACATGTATGTTCGATTATAAATTGTCTTTTTTGTTGTAATGTGTTCTAATACAAAAACTATCTATTATAATTGGGAATAAAAGCAGAGAGTATTATACGGTCGGGCTCGTTCGACTGTACTTTTCTTACTTGTTTCCATTGCTTTGGTACATGTCCAAGCCACAAAACTGCATTAAGTCACAAAACCAAAAATAAGACCGCTTTGCAAGGCATGGATTTAACTGTGAAGTTGTCCAAAGCATCTTCTCCGGAAGCTTTTCTTGGTTTTAAGGCTTTTATTTCAGAAGATACCTCCTCAAATGTTATTTGTGCTACTGGGAGGCCTAGCTGTCCAGGGCAATCTAGATTGGTTTGGAAAATTCTTCTTTGATTTTCATGGCAGGTATTAAAGGGCTTAAATCTTGCTTCTAGCTCATCAGCAAATGCTTCTATTCTCTCTTGGGGAGTTCTGACCCAGGATCCATCTGATTTTCTGATTGGAAACTTTGGAGAAACTTGCTGGTTGTATTTTCTAGTTAATTGCCACAACGAATGCTTTTCAGAGTCATCAGCGGTTACATTATTTTGCTGAGTTTTATGAAGTAATATGAGATTTTTTGATTCTGTTGGATACTTTACGATAAACCCTGTCCACTTGAGGATCACGAGTACGACAATATCGCCTTTGAAGTCTTCTTTTAATAACAAGTAATGCTTCAATAGCAGGTGGAAGCACCCCTCGGGTCCTAAATTCAGAATGATTTGGAGCAGCATTAAGAGCAGCAGAGTGTATTTTGTTGAGAAAAATAGAGTAAGCGTCATCAATGTCTGTAGGCACTAAAATTTCTATGTTCAAATCAAGCGTATCTTCCAGCTCTTGTTAAAATAGATTCAAGTTTGACCGAGGAAGCAACAGCCTTCGTTTTTTCGGAAATATTTTAGGAGATGAGTCCAAAACAGCAACAAGAGCAACATGATCAGACGCAAGCTGGTAATTAGTCCGTATACTAAGGGCAGGAGGTTGAATTCCATTATATTTGAAGAAGTCAATTGCACTTGGCGTTGCTCTCAAGTCATACGGTAAATGAGTTGCTTCCCCAGTCGCCAGGATTTGTACAGAAGATCTCAGAATAACATCTTGCAAACAATTACCTCTCGTATCTGGTCTTGGAGAACCCCAAAGCCTACTTTTAGCATTGAAATCACCACCTATTAAGAATTTGTTACCCAAGTTGGTAAAAAGATTCTCAAAATCAGTTGCAATCCAAGTCTCGTTCGGAGGAAGATATAATGAAGAAACTTGTAATTCACCCATGCTACAACTAATTTTGTTTGTAGCCATTTGAAGTTGCGAAGTCCTTACTGGAGGTATTTGAGAAAATACAATTTCTTTATTGACGAGTATTGCAGCTACACCTCTTTGTCTGTTACTGGTATGATCCGCTTTATGGCAGTAGAATCCTGGTATGTAAAATTGTACTCCCGGTTGAAGTCACGTTTCAGTGATGAGCATGACATCAATTTTATTAATACTTAAGAAATGAGCAAGATCTTCTGCATGTCTAGCAACAACGCGGGCATTCCATGATCCGAGCTTTAGCATTCGAGTCATTTCTTCTTGGCATCAAGTAAGTTTAGACATATAGTCCTGAGGTATGGATTGGATGCTTCCAGCTCTTTAAGTCTTGCTTGAAATGAATCAAGTTTTGACGTAAGTGTTTCTATGACTGTTTCAAGTCTTGAAAGAAAGAAATCAGTTTCCACATTTCCGGATTGATTTTGATACTTTTCATGTTGAGTACCAGAGCGCAGGGCATCAGCATAGGTTTGAGTTCCACGTAAAATAGAAGATAGTACAAATTGCTGATA
This sequence comes from Drosophila parthenogenetica, assembly GCA_035047505.1. Classification (NCBI taxonomy): domain Eukaryota; kingdom Metazoa; phylum Arthropoda; class Insecta; order Diptera; family Drosophilidae; genus Drosophila; species Drosophila parthenogenetica. Next base: position 2,531,659 of record JAWNPM010000168.1, on the reverse strand, counting down.
GGAGGCAGCAGGTGGATGTTTGTTAACACGTTGTTTATTTAACTGTAGATCAATTTTTGGCCTGCGTTCGTGAAACTTATTTTTAAACATATAATCCTAAATAAAAAGACAATTAAGAAATTAAAAATTCTTGTCCGATTTGGCGTTGGAACCATTGTATATCGTGCATTTAATCAAATGCAATATTATCAACTACAGAAAAGCTTCTAAAACATATTTTTGATAGGAAATTTCATCTTTTAAATAGGTTTTAAATTTTATTCTATCACATTTCATTTCATCTTTAGTTCCCTTACAAGCTCTATAAAATCGTTTTGAATTGAAAGAAACCTAATATAGAATTAACAGCTAAATTGTCGCCAGCAATTAGCCCTAACAGAAAATGAACTTTTATAATACATTTGCCATCAATAATAAGAATTCCACTTGACAAAAACTTTAATTCTTCAATTAAATGATGAAAGGATTTTCGTTATCAATTGTTTTTAACCCTTTTAGACTTATTTTCAAAGCAAAGGCAGAAACTAATTCGAATAATTTGTTTTTAAGTACACTGACCAGCAAAACTGTAACACATGTCCAATGTCCCCACTTCTATGGTATGTATTATCTCTTCTACTGTATGCGTGCTAAAGATCATAGTCTTGTTTTATTAGTGAAATATATGGCTCTCTTTTCTAGAAATTTGAAAACATTTGATAAGCGGTAAGAGAAATACAATGGCAAAGAGTAACAATATACTCTTGCAGAGAGTATAAAAAAAGCCAAATGTTACAGTTACCATCTGTCTGATTCAAAACGATTAATTTTTGTTTCGTCTGACCAAATAGCCTAGAAAATATGTTGTTTGGCATTGCTTAAACTTATTATTTGTAACTTACGGCATCCCAATCAGCCAAAGTCCAATTCTCATGAATTGTGGCAAAGTTTTTTCGCAAGCTAATGTGCCTTTTAGCAAGAAATGGTTTTTTTTTTTTTTTTTTATTTCTTTGGCCTTAAGGCCCAATCTGCCGAGACTGCGACGGACTGTCCACCAGTGTTGCCAAATCAACTTTTTTCCCGTCAAATCTGGCTTTTTTGAAAGTCCATTTGCGGGAAAAATTCCAAATCAGCGGGCAGCGGGAATTCTAAATATAAAAATATAAATTGCTTTTTTCCGCTTTTTTTAATACTGAACAAATTATCATTTTTTTCGATTGAGGGGGTCTTCTAGTGTAGAAATTTTTTTTTTCATAATTTGATGTATTAAGTTCTTATAAATGTGTCCCCTAAAGGATTTCTCGAAATACGAATAATTTTCGAAGTAACAGCTGTTTTGGTGACTTAGATGTAAAACTTTAAATGCGTTTTTCTCTTTTTTGATACCGTCGCCACGATATCTCAAGTTTCAATCGACCGATTTACTTGAAATTGGCATGAATATTCTTAAAACAAGCCTCTATAACCAACAAACTTGGACATTTTAATTTTTACATGTTTAAAAAATCCGAAAAAGTTAAAAAAGTAGTGAAGATACCGAACTAATTTTTGGTTTTCAGTTTTGTTGTTTCATGCCATAGAGACATTAAATATCTTTCAGAGTTTGTAAGCTTTTTTTTTCTGATCACCAGTTATTGCAAAGGTAGTATAACTGCTAAATTGAGTGAAAAACAAGTAAGAAAGGCTACAGTCGAGCGCGCCGACTGTAAAAGACCCCGTACTCTCCTTGTATTCGAAATTAATATTTGAATACGACTGTAATTTCAAATTTATGTTTTAAAATTAAATTTAAAAAAAAAATGTATATCAAGCACTGATGGGAATCGAACCCGCGCTATCAGACTCAGGTTCCAGAACATGCAGCAACCCTACTAGTTGCGCCACTCCATACACTCGACATCAACCACAACCCAACCCTGTTGCACTAGTTAATATTTTATATTTACATTTTTTTTTAAATTTAAAAAAGTTTATTAGAAAATTTCACTGTCGGGAATTCAACCTGCGAACTTATACTCAACTTGCAAAACACGCCGCACCACTACTAATTGCACCACCACCTCCTCGTGAGACGGCTCCGATTATTTTCATTAAGATATAATAGTGCTAAATTAAAAATTAAAAAAAAAAAAAAAAAAAAAAAAAAAACTTTAATTTCTGAGTCTGTGACGGGGTTCGAACCGCAGGTCTTGTGTTTACATACAAGTGCGTGGCCCAGTTATCTCTTTTCTTTCAACCACGTGCATTGACAATGCGCTTCAAGGGACACTTTGTTACCTAATTGCTCAGTTGTTTATGGTTGGATTTTTATGCAACTTTCATGGTAGTTTGATATGATTTGTCTTTAAACGAATCTTAAATTACAACACTGTACGATGAGGACAAATGCCTTAAAAACGGCATCGAAAATGAAAATTATATTTTTTTTTTTTTTGTGGAAAACGGGGGCGTGGCAGCAAAAAATTTTTAATGGCACTGCATTTATGCTGTCCCTAGGAACCTGCGTACCCAAATTGGTGGTCGTAAGTGCCATATTTACGGAGATATTCGCGGAAAACATCAATTTTTTTCGAGGTGTCTTTGGTTTTTTGTTTATTGCGGGGCGGTAGGGGGCGTGGCACTAAATTGAAATAAACTTGATCTGCTTGCAAAAGTTACTGAATTTTTATTACAAATTTGGTGGTTCTAGCTCTTGTAGTTTAAAAGATCCAGTTGTTCATACAGACGGACGGACGGACGGACAGACGGTAGATTTCACCCGGAAATTGGTGGCATCAATGCCAAAACGGTTGGAAGAGACCAAGAAGCGGATGGGGCATCCAACCTCATACTAATTTTTTAATTTTCTTTGAAAAAAAGTTTGTTTTCTTTTGTTGGTTTAGTTTGTACGCATACTTTTTCTAATTGAATATTTGATGTTTTTTTCTTATTTTAAATATTAAAAAAAATCTATTTAATATTATAAAATAAAATAAAATGATAAATGTGTGTTATTAAATAGTTGTTATTAATAAAATATAATTTCGATCACATTACTATTATTAACCATATTTATTAACTGTTAAAGTCGTACATTATGCCTGTACGCATAGTTTTTTGGCAAGTGTATGTTTATATATACATTAGCCGCAGTAGTTAGCAAAGAAAGCATGGCCCAGATAGTAGAGATGCTTGTCATTATTTTTCGCACTTGTATGTAAACACAAGACCTGCGGTTCGAACCCCGGCACAGATTCAGAAATTTAATTTTATTTTTTTTTATAGAATTTAGCACTATTATATCTTAATGAAAATAATCGGGTTTGTGTCAAATGTATGGCTTGGCGCAACTAGTAGGGTTGCAGCATATAATGGAACTTGAGTCAGTAATCGCGGGTTCGAATCCAGTCAGTGACTTAAATTAAATTTTTTTTTTAAATTGAATTTTAAAACTTACATTTTAAATAACAGTCGTATTCAAATATTAATTTCGAACACAAGGAGAGTACGGGGTCTTTTACAGTCGGCGGTCGACTGTATCCTTCCTTACTTGTTTTTAATATATTTCGCTAGATGTAATACTTATTAGATTATTTGAAATCAGCCCACTCTTGACTTTTGAAGAGTAAGGTCCAAAAGATTAGGAATTTCAAAAATTGACTTAAATACTAAACATAATGGTATAACGAAACTTTTAGACACCTTAGGACGTAATGTAAGATTGCCAATTTTTACTATTTCCATAATTTTTTCTTCAATAACGTATGCTTTTGGTTCTTTAAATAAATTTAAATATTTCCGATTGTTTATCATTCTATGTTCCGAACGAATTTCTTCAAATGGACCATTACAAAATTTGAATAAGGAATCTAAATTATTATTTATGTTAATACTATCATGATTTAAATGCTGTGGCTGTAGATGATGAGTGTGATGAAAATATATTTTGTAACTCAACTACAAAGCTTATTAGCAAAGAATTTTTTTTCATATAAGTTTACAGACAAAACCAAAGCTTCCCGTTTTAAATTAAAAATAAGAAAAGTTATATCCTTAATAATAGTTTTTGTTATTGTTTCTAATGCATTATCTAGAGCTAATGTAAATTGGTTCAACAAACTAAGACAAGTTCTAGCAGGTGTAATTAACTCAACATTATTTAATTTATTTTAGTGGTTTCTCTCTAAATGTCTTCGAAAATGTGGAAAATTGGTGAACGTTTTCCACAGTTAGTTTGGGCACAAAATTTGAACTCATTAAATGATCAACTTTAAAATTAGTGATTAAGTTTTTGTAGCGTATCAAACATCCTGTCACATTTGAAAGAAATAAGCATTTTGGGATTTACTTCAATTATGCAAAAAATCTAAAAGTAATTGAATATTCGATGTCTTCATTTCAAACTTAGTATTAATATGATAAAAAAACATATTTGAATAAGAACCCATGGTCCTTGACAGGCTACTGGGTACTTTAGTGCCAAAACTTGAAAAATTTTAAAACAAATGTCTAGATTTCCGATAAATTAATTGAATTTTAGTAAATTTCCATTAAAATATATATAACAATTATGTTAAAATCGGTATTCGGATATTATTGAATTAGAACAAGTTAAAAAAAAAACTGAGTATAATCGAACATACATATGTTTGTCTGTATGCACATACAAATTCGTTTGATGTCATCCCTTCAGTTCTTTTCAGGCCTTCCACTTAGATGAAATCAGTCATGAAACGGATGATTCAGTCATGAAACTGTAGCATCCACCACGTGCATTTGGGTCATGAATTTTATACAGGCATGTCCTAGGGCCTCACCAATCGGTGAGATTTTCGCTTCATTTTGCAGAGCTGATTTCAGCCCTGAAAATAGAAGTGAATTGTGACATGTTTTCATGCCTGAAAGTATATGAAGCCCAGACATGAATCCAGCCATGAATTTAGGCATGTTTCATAGGTGAAATTCTATGAAGACCAGCCATGAATTTGGGCATGATTTTAGTCATGATTCATAGGTGAATTTGTTCGAAGTTCAGCCATGAATTTAGGTATGTTTCATAGGGGAAATTCTATAAAAGCCAGCCATGAATCCAGTCATGAATTTAGTAATGATTCATAGCTGAAATTCTAAGAAACCCAGGCAGCTATAAAATTTTTCTTTTTTATAGGTAAAATAATATAAAAAAAAATTGTTTTTATTTTGAAATGAATAGCCAAAAATGTTTAAGAAAATATTTAATTTAAAATTGTTTTCATTATTCTAAACTGAAGTTACTAAAAATATTATTATTGTTATTTACATTATCATTATCATTATTACTACTGTTGCTATCAATTATACTATTACTAAAACTATTACTATTACTATTAACTATATTAGACTTATTTGCAATAGACTTAAAAATTCTATTTTTTTGGAGGTTTAGAGCCTTTCTTAACTGCTTTTTAGCAGATCCGGAATGTTCCGTCACAGGAATGGTATCTGAAATAAAAATGTTTGGTTTTAAAATATTTCTCATACAAAGTGCAAGAGTACTACATACCAAGCAATATATTGAAGAATTTGGGGAATCCCTTCAGAAATCTCTTTCCCTGAACACCATCCACATTTGATGCCATTATTACATTATCGCTCAAAACATTCCGCAAGCTTTTCGTTATGCCATTTGCGGTTACCGTGCGAATGGCTTTTGACTATTTGAAAAAAAAAAATTAATAAACAAATAAAACAAGTTTAAAAAAAAATGTTTACGAACATAGCTAGAAGAGTTGAGCTCGTTAATTTTTTCCTCTAGTTTCTCTAAGTCTTCAACAGACTTTACTGGAAGAACGGCATTAACATTGTTTCCACCTTCGGCAAAATTTGTACTTTTTATGAAAGCAGATGTTTCCGCAAGTGCTTTTGTTAGTACTTTAATTTGTCCTAAAATGTGAAGAAAATAAAAAAATTAGTAACTTATTTTTGTAACATGAGAGGTAATACAAAACCTTTCAATATATTGTTTTCGGCTTGAATTTTATCTGTAAATAATATAATTAGATATGGTTGTAAATTTGTAATTTGTTAAATGAATTTAAAAAATGATTGCATTGTTCTCGTTTCGAATTGTTTCTATAAATAAATATAAATAAATAAGTTTAGAGTTAAAAATTAAAATAATAAAATGCATACTAACGACAACCTGCATTTCCTGTCGAATTGTTTCTGAAATGAAAATAAATTGGTATTCATATATTTATAATAAGTTGTTAATTACCTCTGATGACGTCAATAAGACTTGATTGAGAAGAAGCTGAAACTGCAATGAAGTTATTAATTCAAAAAATTAAACTTTAATTTATTTTAAATACTTACCTTGATTGTCGAAAGACAGTTTTGCTATTTTGGTGGAAGTCGCCATTTTTTACTGGAAAAAAAGAAAAGAAAAAACTTTTTTTTTTGGTTTGCGTACCACGGTAGGTGAATCTTCTTAAGATACCAATATTGCCGGCAATACGGTATGCCCGATTCGCAGCTCATATAATCAATGAGAGCGCCTACGGACTTAACACCTCCACTTTCTTAAAGTTAATTTAAAGCAACAAATAACCCTAACTAAAAGCAATGAAAAACTGGAATTACTAGGGTGTCCTGACAATAAGGTATGCCTACTGCCTTACCTTCTATTTCTTCTACTTCAAACTTTTCTACTATAGGGGACTGTTCCCTGTTCACTAGATAAATGCCTTCTTTCTCACATTTAAATGGCTCTTCATAAAAACTCCTAAGGTTGCACATTTTTCTACCTAAAATATAGCCATTGGAAACTTCTTCTATTTTGATTGGTATACTACCATAAAGGTAGCAAAAATTGTCTGGCTTCTTTGAACTAAAAGTATTTCCCTCGTATTGCAACCTTTTTCTGTCCACTTGAAAATTCTTCTCAACAATTGGAACTACTTTTTCCTCTAAAATTTTTCTATGTAATTGTTGAAGAATTTGGGTTGGCTTGCGAACAAATCTTTTAAGGGTCTGAAGATAATTTTCAAATGCATAACAAGAGCCTGCAATCGGATCACCGATTTGTTTGATGGTATGTTCTAAATGCAATAAGCTGTGGACATTGTAAGACACACTGTTTTCCCCAAAAACAAGAGGAAAATTCTCAACAAATAAATTTAGCATTTGTTGGCAAGTTTTTAAGTTATTTTCCCGTTGTTTAGGGCAACATAATAGCCTGTAAGCACAGTGCAGCAATAAGAAGACATAATATTGATCACTGCTAACATTGTTTTTTAGAGAAACAATGCCAGTGTACAATAAACACTGTCGAAATTCTGTTGCTTTCCAATGTGGAAGTTCTTGCAATGGCCTAGGCTTTCTAGCAAATTCTCGGGGTATGTGCTTTTTAATAGAAATTAAACAATTGGAAATAGCTAACTTATTTTCATTTGAAATTTTTTCACAAACTTTGATGTGTAAAAGTCTAAGTAAAAATTTACGCATAACCCCTAACTCAATTAAATGCATGCAATCTAAAGGAATTTGGGAAATCATACTAACACCAAGTTTTTCAAATGGAAACTTTGCCACTAAATAGGGAGCTGCATGCTGCTTCGGAAACTTTCTACTTGCAAAGTCTTCATTGCTAATTAACTCTGCTGAATGGGTGCGTTAATACAGAATTTATTTTTTTTGCAACTTGTGTACATTTCGCGCACCCGTTGCTAGATGTGTGGCCTGGAGTCCCGCTAATAAATGCTCTAGCTGGGGCATCACAAATTATAGATCTTAAACAAATTTGTATGTCCCTGTCTCCTAATCTTAAACCATTCAATAAAAATGGTTCCAACTCTGTTGTGAACTTACTTAAAAACTCACAGCAGCTGTTGGGCTTACTTTTACCTTTACTTACCTTTTAAATACATACGGGGAAAACCGGACAATTATCTACGTTATTTAATTTTATTAAAATTGGCCAAAGTTGTGCATTTGAGCTTTTAAATAAGGGTAGACCATCTATATTTCTGTCTATTGAAAGCGACCTGGGAATTTCTACAACTGCATTAATTTTGTGAAGTTGATTTGATATGCCTATGTCTAAATAAGAACCTGAACACATTTTTGAAATATCTGCTTACTGATAATTTTTGAACTTATAAAAATGGCTAACTTCTATCTTTTCATCTTTTAAAATTTGTATTAAATCTAACACACAACTCCTTGTTGGTTTATGAACTAAATACCACTCTTTAAGCTTATCGCTTAAAGTGGACCTATTTTCTTGAGCACTATCTAACAGCTTTTCTCTGTCCTTGGCTTCGCAGTCGTCTATAAAAGTGTCGGCGTCCCTCTCTCTCTTTCTGCCTACTTCTCTGTCGCTCTCTCCTAAATTATTTTCGTAATTATTAATTTTACTCAAAAGTAGCTCTCTCTCCTTCTTAACTAATCTACGCATTTGCCTTTTCCCTACCATGTTAAATGCTGCTTTTCATTAACTTTTTTTTTTATATATATAATTTAAATATTTACCGCTTTGTAGAAATCCAAAAACACGCACGTGCCACAGATTGCAATCACAAATGAAAGAGAACGAAAAAATTGGCCTACTACCCAGTGGCAGAAATGCTCATTATAACATCGATTACTAATGGATTACTTCACGCCTGTGTACATTCAAAAACCGAATACAAGCTCCATTACTTTCTTATCGAATGGCCGCTTTTTCTACCGGGTGTACGAAATTATTGAAATTTGTAATGCAGAAAGTAACGAGGTGACGAAGTTTCGTTCGGTTCTCCATTACCCAAGCATATACTTTTTAAATATTGTAATGCAGAAATTCCGCAACCTGCATAAAACCCAGCATACAATTTTAAAATCGCTTATGGGTTAGTAATGTGCGTACATTAAAACCCAATATACCTGCAACCCATTTTCTCACTATATAGTATGGCTTACTTCTTTGTAACGTAATTGCAGAAATAATTGATTACGAATGAAAATATAGAAACACATCAGTAATGTAGTATTTCTTTTTATTAAATTTATAATAATTATCATTTATTGTCATATATATAATGTTCTTAATGTATAAATTTTATTTTTTAATAACATGTTAATTATTTATATCTAGTTTTATTTTCTATTTATTATATTATATCCTTAAAATCTATTTATTTATTATTATTATTATTAATGCTATTTATTATTATTATTATTATTTATTTTAAATTCTATATTCTTTTTATGTTTCCTGAGTATTATTAATATTTTTTGATTTACTGTCAAATTTTTGTTTTGCCAGTCCTTTCTGCAGCCGAAAGCAGTTCCTAATTGTCGCAACATAAGTTTTATGGGTCCAGCCTTCGGTTTTAATAGCATCTGTTAATTAAAGATTATTAATATTTTGTCATTAAAATTAAGAAGATTTATACATTCCAGATAGAGCATCGTTCAAATATTTAAATTGCTTGAACGGTTCTTTTCCGTTTAGGCCGTCATAATTTAAGTTGGGAATTATGTTGCTACCTATAACGTTGTCAAAATGTTTAATTATGTTTCCTTTTGAAACTTTTTGTAGAATTCGCACCTGTACATATATTAAAGAAGAAGATAATGTTAAGTTCTTTTATATTACTTAAAAGACCTAAGGTACTTACTCATCGACTACCATATTATTTTCGATTCTTTCCCTGGCAATAAGTCTACGTATGTTTGCGATCGCTAAATCCTCTGTTTGTAGACATGTTGCAAAAATAAATAACTAACTGACACTTCAAAAAACACTCCTTAAAAACTCTAATTTGCACACTGACGTTATGTATTTATTATTAATGTTATTTATAACTACATAACTGTTAAAATTGGTTTGAGTGCAAATCTTTTAATTAATTTGTATGCATATATGTAAATATATGCACCTGGTCATAAACGTTTTGCGTTTGAGCGTAAAATACTTCGTGAAAAATATACAAATCTTTAGAATTACTGCATTAATTAATGTAATGCAACAAACCAATTTCACAAATATTTAATTGGAATAATAATGACACAATTAACTTACTGCGAAATACTTTCCTTCAAAATCACGTCCACACAGCACAATAAAATCAGAAAAGTGAACCGCTTCTATTTCATTGCTGGATTCACCGATGATTGAAAACAGTCATGAAAATTGAAGCGGTCATGCATCGGTCGATGAAGCTGTTGGCTGTTCGTTTTCAAAACGAATGCGAGAGTAAAAGCCGACGCAATTGAGCAAACAACATTTTTTCCAAGAGGTGAATCAGTCATGAATAGCGAAGCGGACGTTCATCGTTAACGGTCTTTCGTTTAACGAAACATGCGGCAATGAAAAAACCGAAACGAACGCGAAAACATTTGAGAGACAAAACACAAAAAAATGAGAGAGCAAATATGCTTCTGAGAGAGAAAGACATTTTACGCTCTCAAGAAAATGCAACTCTGTTGTTATTTTCGAGCAGGAAGCGGGCAGTGTGAAGCATGATGAAATTATATAAGGTGGTCTCGTCGGAAGCAGAAGTTTTACGAAGTATACACTTATTTTCAGGGCACGAGTGATTGTTGACGTGAAAGGTTGTGAACGACCGATTATTTACTTCGACAATATTAACCCTTAAGCGAACATAAAATAAATGAAATATTGCAAGTATTGCTGCAAGGTGGTAACGGGAGTGCAATTAATTCATGCACCGAAATGTGCAATAAAAAGGAAATTGTGGGACGATAACCTAGGGTGCAGCCTTGGCGAAAACTCCCAAATTTGCGACATTCATTTTAATGATTCGCAGTGGAAGTCTGAGCTCGTCAAAGGTCGGGAAGTTAAAAGGAGACGTCTAATCAAAGATGCTGTTCCATCAAAATTAAAAGAGCCCGAACCAGCACTGAAAGAAGGCTTCACCAGTTGCAAACAGAGTACGTTGAAATAAAAAAAATATTTAAATATATATAACTAATAATGTGGGTGTGTTGTAGATACTGCTCATTGGTAAATGAGAATAAAAGCCTAAGGCAACAAATTAAAATGTTGGAGAAGAAGCTTGATGAGTATCGGCAATAGGGTTGTTGAAAATATATCAAAATATCAATATATCGATATTTTTTTCATTAAAAAAAATATTTATATCGGGATATTATTTTCCCCAAATATCGAATATGCGATATATTTTTGTGATATTTTCAGATATTTTTGCGTTGGTTACTCTTGTAGCGAGCACAAAACCAAAGGAATCAAAATGGTGAAAAAGCACTACTCGGATTTCAAAATGACACAGCCAAATGCAATTTGAGCCTCAAGCTGAGCTTGCCACAATCATCTTGGGAAAGTAATCAAATAACGTTTTGGATTTCTCACAGTGCAGCTTTGTCAGAACTCGCAAAGCTGGACTTAAGGTACCAAGCAACTGGTATCTGTTATTGTTGTTATTCTTATTTTTTGTGGCGGATTTTAAGTTTATTATAGGTATTATAAGTAAAATGAAAAATATCTAAAAATATCGATATATCGATATTTTAAAATGATATATCAAATATCATTTTGATATTTTTTCGAATCATAAAATATCATCGATACGATATTTTCCAAATTTTCGACAACCCTAATCGGCAATTAGAAGAGTCTCTAGTCAAAATTTTCACCGATACTCAAATAAAAATATTGCGTAATGGTGGAAGAAGAGCACCATTCAACAGCAAAGACATTTCTATGGCTATATGTCTCCACACCGCAGGCCCAAGAGCGTATAACCATTTATACAGAAAAGGGTTTCCTCTGCCTAGCCGTAGTACATTGTACAGATAGTTAGCAGATGTGGAAATAAAGTCGGGATGCCTAGATGTGGTCGTAGACCTAATGGAAAACGAGGAAATTGATGGAGATGAAAAGCTATGTGTTCTGGCATTCGATGAAATGAAGGTCGCTGCAGTCTCCGAGTATGATAGTTCAGCAGATACTATTTACCAGCCTAGCAACTACGTGCAATTGGGTATCGTTCGTGGTTTAAAAAAATCATGGAAACAACCAGTATTTTTCGATTTTAATACATGGATGGACGCGGATACCGTTAAGAAGATTATAACAAAGCTACATATAAGGGGATATCCAGTAGTAGCTATATTACCCGATTTAGGACCTGGAAACCAAAAACTATGGTCAGAGCTTGATATATCGGAATGTAAGTTTGTTATATGCATTAAAGCAATAACTTTAATTTTCTTTTTCTATTAGCAAAAACCTGGTTAGGCCACCCAGCGGATGAACGTTTAAAAATTTATGTTTTTTCGGATACACCACACCTAATAAAGTTGGTTCGTAACTATTATGTGGATTCAGGATTTAGAGTGAATGGCAAACATCTGACCAAAACAACAGTTTTGCAGACAATACACCATTGTTCAAAATCCGATGTGTCTATTTTATTTAAAATAGACGCAAATTATGTAAATGTTCGCTCGCTGGCGAAACAAAAAGTCAAATTGGCCACGCAACTATTTTCGAACACCACAGCCAGCTCCATCAGACGATGCTATTCGTTGGGGTATGAAATTGAAAATGCCTCCGAAACTGCCGACTTGTTTAAGTTGCTGAACGATTGGTTTGACGTATTCAAGTCAAAGCTGTCCACGGCAAATTTCATTGAAGCAACGCAGCCTTTCGGCAAGAATTTGAACATTCAAAACGAAATTAAAAAAAAAAATTACCGACGTGATGAAAACGGAAATTGTTGGCAAATCACGAAGATAACCTTTTCAAAAAGGTATCATTGTAAATATTGCTTCGCTTTTTGGCTTGCATAGCTATTTGCGGGAAAAGTACAACATGAAATACATTTTAACAAGCCGTCTAAATCAAGACATTGTTGAAAACTTTTTTGGCGCCATGCGATCGAAGGGAGGGCAATTCGACCATCAGTCTCCACTACAATTTAAGTATAGACTGAGAAAATATATAATAGGTATGATAAAGTTACAAGAAATAATTAGCAACTAATTTATGATTGTATGATTGTAAAAGACTTCTCTATATGTTTCAGTTAATTGTAAATCGAGAATGTTATGTGTTGTTTTTTGTGTGTTTCTTTTTTACTCTTTAGTTTGTTAATAATCCTTATACTTTATTCAGCCAAGAATACAGAATTATTAAGTAATTCTGGAAATGTGGGAGAAGAGAACTCCGAGAGCTGGCTTAATTTAGACTTAAATGTTAAAAATGTATGCAATGAACATTTTCTCAATTTGATGAGCCTGAAGATGACGCACTTGACTTGGTTAGTGACATACCTACAGGCGTTGAAATGGATGAGTTGACGGAGGATGCATTGGAGTATGTTGCAGGATACGTTATGAAGAAACTAAAATTATGTGACAACCTACAAAGTAGTTCTACATATACCTATGTTGACGAAGTGTCCCACGGTGGACTTATTAAGCCGTTGGAAACTTTTAAAAAACAGTTAATGGAGCTAGAAAACATTTTTATTCATTTTATAAAAGACAACTTTTCTATAACCAAAAATGTAAAACAAAATTTAGTGATAGCAGCGCACCATGTAAATTTAGACGATTATGCAAAGTCTTTTTATTTTAAAATACGAATATATTTTAGAATTAAGAACTTTAACAAAAAAATATGCATAAGATACCAAAAACAACGTCTAATTGGAAACTCAAAATTATTAAAAATTAAACTTTAAAAAACATATTGTTTTATTATTAAAAGAGGTTAAATTAAATTAATTATTAAATGAATTATTAACAATTTTACATAAAAAATTTAATTGTTATTATAATGGGTTAATTCAAACCCCTGGATCATGCCAAGGGTTAATCGACAAACAATTGTCGTCTCACTTACTCTCAGTATGACACTCAGTACTATGTTCATCTCACTCGCACTTATTGTAAGCATACAATAAGTGTATGTCACTGCCGACGGGACCACCTTGTATAATTTCATCATGGTGTGAAGCAAAAACCGAAAGTTCAGTGAATGCTACCCAAGAGAACATAATAGTTTTTATACCCTTGCAGAGGGTATATTGTTTTTGTCACGATGTTTGTAACGCATTGAAGGAGGCGTGGCAGACCCCATAAAGTATATATATTCTTGATCAGCATCAACAGCCGAGTCGATATAGCCATGTCCGTCTGTCCGTCTGTTTCTATGCGAACTAGTCTCTCAGTTTTAAAGCTATCGTGATGAAACTTGGTACACATGTGTATTCTCTCTGCACGCAGTTCATATGTTAAAATCGGCCAGATCGGATCACTATATCATATAGCTCCCATAGGAACAATCGGTTCAAAAAAAAATTTTTTTTGAGCTAGCTCCACCAAACTCAGCCTAAATGCATTTAGTACTAAATCCCACGTGCAAACCAAATTTCATCCAGATCGGACCACTATATCATATAGCTGTCATAGGAACAATCGGTTAAAAATGCCGAAAATGCTTAGTATGAAAATTTTCAGTGTCTCTTGAACGATTTGAACCAAATTCTCGCAATATGCATTCTTTACCATTTTCCATCAGCTGACCAAATTTTATCCAGATCGGTCCACTATATCATATAGCTGCCATAGGAACAATCGGTTGAAATGCTTAGTATGAAAATTTTCTATGTCTATTGAGCGATTTCATCCAAATTCACGCAATATGCATTTGGTATCATTCCCAATGTGTTGACCAAATTTCATTCAAATCGGACTACTATATCATATAGCTGCCATAGGAACAATCGGTTGAAATGCTTAGTATGAAAATTTTCTATGTCTATTGACCGATTTTAACCAAATTCGCACAATGTGCATTTATTATCATTCCCTATATGCTCGAAAAAGTTCATTCAAATCGGACTACTATATCATATAGCTACTGTTGGAACAATTAGCGATTAAAATAATATATGCGTGTCTGCAAGGGTATTTAATCTTCGGCTAGCCGAAGATAACCTTTTTTTCTTGTTATATGTCAAATTGAAAGCTGTGCGTTCTGGCTTGCGAGCGTCTACTGTATTTTTGTGATATTTCTCTTGTGCTACAATGTTTGTTGTAAATTGATGTTCTCTTTCGTTCTCTTTCATTTGTGATTGCAATGTCCCAGTGGAGGAAATGCTCATTATTACGTCGATTACTAATGGATTACTTCTTGCCGGTGTACGTTCAAAAACCGAATACTTTTCCATTACTTTCTTAACGAATGACCTCTTTTTCTACCGAGTGCATGAAATTATTGAATTTTGTAATGAAGAAAGTAACGAGGTAACGAAGTTTCGGTCGGTTTTCCCAATCATATACTTTTTAAATATTGTAATGCAGAAATTCTGCAACCTGCATAAAACCCAGCATACAATTTTAAAATCGCTTTTGGGTTAGTAATAGGCGTACATTAAAACCCAATATACCAGCAACCCATTTTCCCACTATATATGTAGTCTGGCTTAGAGCTGGAAAACCATCGATAGTGCCGTCCATCGAACGTTTCCCCATCAATAATATCGATGGTTCCATCGAAAATTTGTGCCTTTCAAAAATAGGACAGTTTTTATTTTAGAAATACATAAAAAAAAAAGGTCATTAATGTTCACACTTTCCTTTGTACCCATTGAAAGAATAAATAAAAATAACAAATTTAAATAAATTATAAAAATGCATTCTTTTAGTGCATTGTATTCAAATTAATATTAACTATACATTCCATTTCGTTCAGATTCATTAAGTATAAGTAAATTTCCTAAAATTACTCTTGTATTTTTCAGAGATCCATTTTCTGTTTCATTATACTAGTTTTTTTTTTTTTTAACAAATAAAAAGGAAAATAAAAATATAACACAATAATAATAATTAAAAATCGGCAAAGTTCAACTGCGTTCCTAACACTATTAGTCTTTTAAGTTTCAAAAGTATTAATTATCATCAACATCATCATAAAGCCACTCGTTTTTGTTTAGGAAAATTAATTGATCAAAAATATTTGCTTTTAAAGACGCCCTGCGGTCTGATATAATTTCGCCTGCCTTGCTTAATACTCGCTCGCTTTCCACAGAACTAGCTGGAATGGCTAAGTACTTAATAGCACAACAACTAAGTTGATTCAATTGGTGTTCGTTAATCTGTAATAAAGCATATTATTAAAACTGTTAATTTAAATCGTTTTGTAAATTACCTTCCAAAATTGTAGAGGGTCGATGTCATTAGATGAATTCCGCTGCTCAAGGTACTGCCTCATTACAATGATCGCATCCGCTCGGCGATTTGATCGCTTTCAGACGTTTTTATGCTCTCTGCAAGAGTATATTGGGTTTTTTTTCATCCAAAAATGTAAATAAGAATGATGATTGGTTTTCTTCTGGTAGTTCCTCCTCATTTTCTAGATCTGTCGTATTTTTGAACGTGACTAGTTCATCCTTTAGTGTTTGCGCTGCCTGTTGCGCATTAGTTGCATTTTGGAAGCCCTCATTTTTGAAGCGAGAATCTAAAAGAGTTGCAAGTCTTGGAACTGTTCTGTTCTCGTATTGATATAGTCTTTTTTTATTCCGTTTATCAAAAATTTACATGCATCATTGCCGACGATTGTCTTCAACGATTTAGTCAATGCCAATACTGCTGGAATTATTAATGAAGCCGTTACGGTTTTTGAGGCTGATGTGTGTTTTGTTGCCATTTCAAACGGCTCCAACACAGAGCACAAATCGTGAATAATACGGAATTGGTCCTCAGACAAGGGAGTTGGCACATTATGCGATTTTAAAAGCGATTTAATAAGCTGCTTCCTCGTCTGCAAGATCCGTTGCAGCATATAAAATGCACTATTCCACCTTGTCGGCACTTCTTGCAACAAATTTAGGGGATTGTCCGGGATTTGAGCATTCTTAAATGTGGCGTAGGCAACAGAACTGCTTTTAAAAAAAGTTACATTTCTCTTCATACTGCTTAAAATATCCTTTATTCTCATTTCAGCCATTAAATCCTGCACAACCAGGTTGAGTGTGTGTGAAAAGCAAGGCAAGTGCTTTTTTTGTAAAATGGCACAAGCTCGTATCATGCTGGCTGCATTGTCTGTTACAATGGTTGTCATTTTTTTGAATATGTCCCAATCATCATAAATCTCACGCAGTGTATTTGCAATATTTTCACTGTTGTGATTTGTTTCGCATATAAGAGGTCTTGTGGACAAAACAGCTGATTTAAGACTAAAATTAAAGATGAAGTGGCAAGTCACGGTTATAAAGTTTATGTTTGCTCTAGATGTCCAAGTATCGGTTGTTATAGAGCAATATTTAATATTACTCAGCACTTCTCTCAGCTTTACCAGAGAATAGGGATGGCACGGTTAATCGAAAGGTTACAATTAATCGATTATCATCTGTTAAACTGCGATTTAATTGTATCGGTTATTCGGTAACCGTTCATTCAATTAATAATCGATTATTTACAAATTAATCGAATGGAATTGTTTACCGTAATCGGCGCGTTTCTACAAAACTATCCGAATTGTAAAGTGGTAAAGTAAAGTGCTTTTGAAAAAAAAAAATAAGAAACATTTAAAATATGCCACCAACACGGAGTGAAGTTTGGAAGCATTTTTCAAAAGAAAACAAGACCGAAGTCAAATGTCGACTATGTTTTAAGGTGTTCAAATGTGCCAACAACACAACAAACATGATTCAGCACCTACGGTTGAAGCACCCACAACAACTGGAAGCTCTTACAGTAAGAATCACAGGGAAATTTATATAAATATTTTTTTTTTCCATTATAAGTCCATTAATTTTGATTTTAAATAGGAATTATCAAAAGATAATGTGAAAGATTCTGACGAGGAGGTTGTTTTGCCCCAACAAAAATCTGCGAAGTGGATTCAACCAGATTTGCGCAGTGTTTTTTCAAATGCTCAAAGCTTTTCAACAGGCGGTTGCAAGCATCAGGCAATTACAAAGTCCATTGTCGAAATGGTCGTAATGGACAATTTGCCATTTTCGTTTGTGGAGGGTATTTATATATATATATATTATCAAATTTTTTTAGGAATTACTAATTGTATATACTTTACCAGGCAAAGGATTCCTCAAGATGATGAAACAACATTTCCCTTTATATAAATTACCAGTACGAAACACAGTTAAAGCACATATAGATAAATTGTTTGAAGAGCAATTTCAAATATTTAAAACCAGTATGAGTAATGTGCCTCATATCTGCTTGACCACGGATATATGGACAGATATTAAAATGAACAGCATGATTGGTGTCACTGTTCATGGATTGGTTAACGGCCAACAATATAGTGGTGTCATTGGAGTTTTCCAACTGACACAAGCACATTCGGACGCACCTCCAATGATTACATCCAAAAACAAGTAAGAAAGGCTACAGTCGAGCGCGCCGACTGTAAAAGACCCCGTACTCTCCTTGTATTCGAAATTAATATTTGAATACGGTTGTAATTTAAAACTTAAGTTTTAAAATTAAATTAAAAAAAAAATTTGATTCGGTCACTGACGAGATTCGAACCCGCGCTTACTGACGCAAGTTCCATATCATGCTGCAACCCTACTAGTTACACGACACCATTCATTTGGCAGAAATTTTCATTTATATATAATAATGTAATTATTTAAAAAATAAAAAATAATTAAATTTCTGGGTCTGTGCCGGGTTCGAACCGCAGACCATTGGCTGTTGCACCAGTTAAAATTCTTTATTTACATTTTTGTTTGAAATTTAAAAAAGTATATTAATAAATTACACTGTCGGGAATTGAACCTGCGAACTTAGACGCAAGTTGCAGAACACGCCGCAACACTACTAATTGCACCAACCGCTCCTTGTGAGATGGCTCCGATTATTTTCATTAAGATATAATAGTGCTAAATTATAAAATTAAAAAAAAAAAATTTAATTTCTGAGTCTGTTCCGGGGTTCGAACGCAGGTCTTGTGTTTACAAACAAGTGCGTGGCCACCCGGACCACGCTCTCTTTGCAAACTACTGCGGCTAATGTATATATAAACATACAGGTATCTCTTCTTTCAACCACGTGCATTGACAATGCGCTTCAAGGGACACTTTGTTACCTAATTGCTCAGTTGTTTATAGTTGGATTTTTATGCAACTTTCAGGGTAGTTTGATATAATTTGTCTTTAAACGAATCTTAAATTACAACACTGTACCATGAGGACAAATGCCTTAAAAACGGCATTGAAATTGAAAATTTTATTTTTGGTGGTCGTAAGTGCCATAGTTACGGAGATATTCGCGGAAAACATCAATTTTTTTCGAGGTGTCTTTGGTTTTTTGCTTATTGCGGGGGCGGTAGGGGGCGTGGCACTGATTTGAAATAAACTTGATCTGCTCGCGAAAGTTACTGAATTTTTATTACAAATTTGGTGGTTCTAGCTCTTGTAGTTTAAAAGATCCAGGTGTTCATACAGACGGACGGACAGACGGACATGGCTATATCGACTCGGCTGTTGATGCTGATCAAGAATATATATACTTTATGGGGTCGGAAAAGCTTCCGTCTGCCTGTTACGCACATTTGGCTTCTGACAAACCTAATAGACCCCTATACTCTTTTTAAGAGTACGGGGTCTAAAAAAAAAGTTAATGAAGGACTGAGAAGAGCTGTTAGATAGTGCTCAAGAAAATAGGTCCACTTTAAGCGATAAGCTTAAAGAGTGGTATTTAGTCCTTAAACCAACAAGAAGTTGTGTGTTAGATTTAATACAAATTTTAAAAGACGAAAATATTGAAGTTGGCCATTTTTATAAGTTAAAAAGTGAAGAGAAAGCAGATATTTAAAAAATGTGTTCAGGTTCTTATTTAGACATAGGCATATCAAATCGATTGCACAAAAATAATGCAGTTGTAGAAATTCCCAAGTCCCTTTCAATAGACATAAATATAGATGGTCTACCCTTATTTAAAATTAAATTAAATTTTAATAAAATTACATAATGTCGATAATTGTCCGGGTTTCCCCGTAGGTATTTATTTAGGCAAAAGTAAGCCCAACAGCTGTTGTGAGTTTTTAAGTAAGTTCACAATAGTTTATTATTGAATGGTTTAAGATTAGAAGACAGGGACATACAAATTTGTTTAAAATCTATAATTTGTGATGCCCCTGCTAGAGCATTCATTGGCGGCACTCCAGGCCACACATCTAGCAACGGGTGCACGAAATGTACGCAAGTTGCAAAAAAAATAAATTCTGTATTAACATACACCATCTATTCAGCAGAGTTAATTAGCAATGAAGACTTTGCAAGTAGAAAGTTTCCGAAAGTTTTCTCCCTATTTAGTGGCAAAGTCTCCATTTGAAAAACTTAGTGTTAGTATGATTTCCCAAATTCCTTTAGATTGCATGCATTTAATTGAGTTAGGGGTTATACGCAAATTTTTGCTTAGACTTTCACACAACAAAGTATGTGAAAAAATTTCCAATTAAAATAAGTTAGCTATTTCCAATTGTTTAATTTCTATTAAAAATCACATACCCCGAGAATTTGCTAGAAAGCCTAGGACATTGCAAGAACTTCCACATTGGAAAGCAACAGAATTTCGACAGTTTTTATTGTACACTGGCATTGTTTCTCTAAAAAACAATTTTAGCAGTGATCAATATTATGTATTCTTGTTGCTGCACTGTGCTTACAGGCTATTATGCTGCCCTCAACAACGGGAAAATAATTTGAAAACTTGCCAACAAATGCTAAATTTATTTGTTGAGAATTTCCTCTTGTTTTTGGGGAAAACAGTGTGTCTTACAATGTCCACAGCTTATTGCATTTAGAACGTACCATCAAACAAATCGGTGATCCGATTGAAGGCTCTTGTTATGCATTTGAAAATTATCTTCAGACCCTTAAAAGATTTGTTCGCAAGCCAACCCAAATTCTTCAACAATTACATAGAAAAATTTTAGAGGAAAAAGTAGCTCCAATTGTAGAGAAGAATTTTTAAGTGGATGGAAAAGGTTGCAATACAAGGGAAATACTTTTATTTCAAAGAGGCCAGACAATTTTTGCTACCTTTATGGTAGTATACCAATCAAAATAGAAGAAGTTCCCAATGGCTATATTTTAGGTGGAAAAATGTGCAACCTTAGGAGTTTTTATGAAGAGCCATTTAAATCTGAGAAAGTAGGCATTTATCTAGTGAATAGCGAGCCGTCCCCTATAGTAGAAAAGTTTGAAGTAGAAGAAATAGAAGGTAAGGCAGTAGGCATACCTTATTGTCAGGACACCCTAGTAATTCCAGTTTTTCATTGCTTTTAGTTAGGGTTATTTGTTGCTTTATATAAAGAAAGTGGAGGTGTTAAGTCCGTAGGCGCTCTCATTGACTATATGAGCTGCGAATCGGGCATACTGTATTGCCGGCAATATCGGTATCTTAAGAAGATACGCAAACCAAAAAAAAAAAAAAAGTTGTTTCCTTTTTTTTTTCTTTTTTTCAGTAATAAATATTCCAACAAAATATCACAACTGTCTTTCGACAATCAAGGTAAGTATTTAAAATAAATTAAAATTTAATTTTTTGAATCAATCATTACAGTTTCAGCTTCTTTTTAACCAAGTCTTATTGACTTTTCATTTCAAAAACAATTCGACAGGAAATGCAGGTTGTCGTTGGTATGCATTTTATTATTTTAATTTTAAATTTATTTATTTATATTTGTTTATTTATTTATAGAAACAATTCGAAACGAGAAAAAGGCAATAATTGGTATGATTTTTTGAATTTATATTACAAATTTAGAACCATATTTAATTATATTATTTACAGATAAAGTTCAAACCGAAAACAATGTATTGAAAGGTTTTGTATTACTTCTTAAGTTACAAATAAAAAGTCACTATTTTTTTTTATTTTCTTCCCTTTTTAGGACAAATTACAGTAATAACAAACCCGCTTGCAGAACAATCTGCTTTTATAAAAAGTAAAAATTTTGCCGAAGGTGGAAATAATGCCGTAAATGCCGTTCTTCCAATTAAGTCTGTTGAAGACTTAGAGAAAGTTGAAGAAAAAATTAACGAGCACAACTCTTGTAGCTATGTTCGTAATTGTTTTATTTGTTTATTAATTTTTTTATTTTTTAAATAGTCAAAGGCCATTCGCACGGTAACAGCAAACGTTTTTAGCGATGATGTCATAATGGCATCAAATGTTTGTGGCGTTCAGGGGAAGAGATCCCTGAGGGGATTCCCCAAATTTTTTAATATTTTGCTTGGTATGCAGTACTCTTGCACTTTGTATGAGACATAATTTAAAACCAAACATTTTTATTTCAGATACTATTCCTGTGACTGAACATTCAGGATCTGCTAAGAAGCAGTTAAGGAAGGCTCTAAACCCTCAAAAAAATAGAATTTTTAATTTTTTGCATATACTGCAAGTCCCCTATTAGTATTTCTGGCGGCTCGCTAAGAAATTTGGCGCTCCATTTACAATTAAAACTTTAAATGAATTACTTTTTTAACTCTTGTTAACCAAAATTCCTTCAATTAAATTGCTTTACTGATATGTAAACATATCTAAAACAATTATTTTCTTTTTTAAAAGTAACATTGTTTTTAGACCCCGTACTCTTTAAAAAAGAGTGTAGGGGTCTATTAGGTTTGTCAGAAGCCAAATGTGCGTAACAGGCAGAAAGAAGCTTTTCCGACCCCATAAAGTATATATATTCTTGATCAGCATCAACAGCAGAGTCGATATAGCAATGTCCGTCTGTCCGTCCGTCCGTATGAACACCTGGATCTCAGAGACTATAAGAGCTAGAGACACCAAATTTGTAATAAAAATTCCGTAACTTTCTCGAGCAGATCAAGTTTATTTCAAACCTGCGCCACGCCCCCCACCGCCCCCGCAATAAGCAAAAAACTAGACACACCTCGGAAAAAATCGATGTTTTCTGCGAATATCTCCGTAACCATGGCACTTAGGAACACCAATTCTGGTACACAGGTTCCTAGAAACAGCACAAATGCAACGCCATTAAAAGTTTTGGCCTGCCACGCCCCCTTTTCCCACACGAACTAAAAAACTTTTCAAAACTTTCATGTCGTTTTTAAAGCATTTGCTAATATAGTACAGTATTGTAACTCAAAAGTTGTTTAAAGACAAATCATATTAAACTACCCTGAAAGTTGCATAAGCGCATTGTCAATGCACGCGGTTGAAAGAAAAGGAATAAAACTATGTTTATATATACATTAGCCGCAGCAGTTTGCAAAGAGAGCGTGGTCCGGGTGGGCCACGCACTGGTATGTAAACACAACAACTGCGGTTCAAACCGCGGCACTCAGAAATTATAGTTTTTTTTTTTTTTTTTTTTTTTTTTATTTCTATTATTTAGCACTATTATATCTTAATGAAAATAATCGGAACCGTTTCATAAGAAGGGGTTGGTGCAATTAGTAGTGTTGCGGCGTGTTCTGCAAGTTGAGTATAAGTTCGCAGGTTCAATTCCCGACAGTGGAGTTTATTAATATACTTTTTTAAATTTCAAACAAAAATGTAAATGAAGAATTTTAACTGGTGCAACAGCCAATGGTCTGCGGTTCGAACCCGGCACAGACCCAGAAATTTAGTTATTTTTTTATTTTTTAAATAACTACATTATTATATGTAAATGAAAATAATCAAATTTCTGCCAAATGAATGGTGTTGTGTAACTAGTAGGGGTGCAGCATGATATGGAACTTGCGTCAGTAAGCGCGGGTTCGAATCCCATCAGTGACTGATTCAAATTTTTTTTTTCAATTTAATTTTAAAACTTAAATTTTAAATTACAGTCGTATTCAAATATTAATTTCGAATACAAGGAGAGTACGGGGTCTTTTACAGTCGGCGCGCTCGACTGTAGCCTTTCTTACTTGTTATTATTTGGTTGATCCCTTAACTATCATTAACCATTTAACAGAAAGACCTACTTATCTTATGTCGGTGATTTCTTGTCATGAACGATTTAGATGATTAGGTCTTTCTGTTCAGTCTGAACGATGAACGAATTGACTGACCTAGTTTACGGGCAAAATATGAACGAGTAAACTTACTCAGCAAATTGAACTAAAAATCCCAACTCTAAAAATAAGGAAACAAAAAGGTCTAGACTTGGGAAGTCAAAAGTTTGGACTTTTTTTGCAAAGTCCAATGACGGTACGTCGGCGAAGTGTCTTTCGTGCGAAAGAGTGTATAAAACCAGCGGAAACACGTCAAATCTCTTTGATCATATGAAGCGTGTGCATCCAACAATAAACGTTGGAGATTTACCGGCGACATTACCAAGGATTGATGCTTTTGTCACTACAAAGTATGATGCGAATTCTCGTCGAAAGGGGGAATTAGATACGGCTGAAATGAAGTACATTGCTACTGACATGCGACCATTTTCAGTTGTGGAAGACACTGGCTTTCGAAGTATGCTTAATGTATTCGATCCAAAATATAAGTCGCGCAAGACTTTGAAAAATGTGCTAATGGCGGAAGAATATGAAGCAAAAACCATCAAATTAATGGCAATATTAAAAAAAATTGATTATTGCGCAATAACAACGGATCTGTGGACGTCGTTGGCCAATGAAGCATACATTACAGCAACAGGCACATTCATAACAAATGAGTTTAAGCTGCAAACTGCCGTACTATCTACAAATAAATTATTGTCGGAAACCAATCACACTGCACAAAATGTCGAAGACACATTGGAAACTGTATTTAACAAATGGAAGATTTCGTCGAAAATAGTCGCAATAGTGACAGATAATGCTGGTGCGATGGTTAAAGCGTGAGATTTACTTAAAATTCGAAATATACCCTGCTTCGCACACACAATAAACTTAGTTGTGCAGAGCTGTCTTAAGCTAGATTGCTTAGCGGATATTCTTACGAAATGTAAAACCACTGTCGCATATTTTAAGTCCAGCTCTACATCATACAAAAAGCTGAAAGATTACCAAGATGGGGACATTAAATATAGTCTAAAGCTGGAAGTTCCAACTCGATGGAACAGCGCGTATCACATGATACAGAGAATTTTAAAAACGCACGAGGCTATTGGAATAGTTTTTCTAAACACTTCAAAAGCGCCACAACCATTCACTGTGGACGAACTGGAAATATTATCCGACTTATCAAACTTATTGGCACCATTTGAAAGTGCGACGACCCAAGTGTCATCAAATACAAATGTTACCATATCTTTATACATACCAGTAACTTGTGGTCTGTTGCACAGTCTTGAGTCAACTAAGACGAGCCTTAAGACTAGTGAGGGTGTAGCAGCCTGCACATGTTTATTGGAAAATATATTATCGAGGCTGTCCAAATATGAAGAGCGTTCTTTGCCACGAATCACTACTTTGATGGATCCGCGATTTAAAAAGCAAGGGTTTCGTTCTCCATTCAACGCTTCCCTATCTGAAAAGTTTTTGGAAAACGAGATGACTATTTTTAAAAATTCAACAGAAGATTTCGCAGTCCATTCAGCAGAGCCACCAACACCAGTTCAAAATCGGAAGTCCCTATTTACTTTTATAAAAAAAAATATTGAAGATTTGCCGAGGACTAAACGATCAGACGCTATTGTTGACCTCCGACCATATTTGAATTTAAAGCATTCGGATGAGGACGTAGATCCCCTACAATACTGGAGGGTAACTATAAAAATTTACTTCAAACATTAAAAAATATATTTATATATAAACAACGTTTCTACAATTCCAGTATAATGATTCTAGTATAAAGAATCTGGTAGCTAAATGTCTTTGTGTACCTGCAACATCAACAGAGTCTGAGCGTATGTTCAGTAGACATCTGCATGAGTTGCAATAAAGTGACATTCGAATGTACAACAGCTAAATTGAGTTGAGTTAATATGAGTACAATGCGGAATGAATATAAATGAGTGAGTGATTTCGCAAAGCCCTCGGACGCACAATGTTAAAGCAATGAGTACAAGTGAGAACAAGCGAAAATAGGAGGATAGGCTTCGAATGTATTCGAATGTCAAAACGGTTGTTGTTGTTCTTTTGCTCTACAGTAGAACTTGAATTCTGAAACGCCATAGATTAAAAATGTATTTCACAATATTGGGAAACCTAAAGCATAGAAAGCAAGAAGTGAAACTAGAACACATTGAAATGAAAACAAATATAAGAGTTAAATTTTTATATTTCTTTGGCTTATTACTATTTTATTTAACATACATAAATACATTTTTTTTTTAAATATAAGCATCTAAAAACATTATTTTCCGGGTTTGTTGCAATCAAACAGTGCTTTTCAGTAATTAAGTTTTTGGCGTCTGAAAATGTTATTTAATAATTTAATAAATTTAATTTAATAATAATTTAATAAATATTTACATTTTTGCTTTCGTTATTTTTCTCTCCTTCCACTTTTGTGATTGCTAAACATCGACACTCCACACGAAATAAATACACGAAATACAATGTATGTTCTGTGATACCCGAATAATTCGACTGTTTTCAGCATGTCTCATTCTCACTAAATTCGCTTTGCATGAGTGTCAAAATATACCACTACTCTATACACATTCATTCATTGTGTGCTTCTCACTCACTCTATTCTATTCTATTCGAATGTACTCAATTTTGCGTATTGAGTGAATGGAGCTATGTAGATGTCTAATGTTCAGTAAGGCTGGGCTAATAATCAGCAACAGGAGAGTTTCGCTTAAAGCAAATAACCTGGATACTCTTCTATTCCTACAAAGAAATGCTTGGATAGAGTGATTTTTTGTTTTGTTTTGAATTTTTATTTTAAGACAGTTGATCTCATTGAACAGTGAAAACTGACAAAATGTGCTTTTTTGTTTTTTGGTTATTTGGAAAACAAAATGAAATTTAATTTCCTAAGCAGATGTTACTAAATACATGTTTAAAATAATTAAAAGTTGCTTGTAATTTCATTTTGCAAAGTCAAATAATGGGCTTGGTAAAAAACGATAGTATCGAATTTTTGCTCTCAAAACATTGAAAATATCGAATGGGACCACTATCGATAGTTTCCCAGGTCTAAGCCATAGTATACATACGTACACACACATATACATATGTATGTGCATACATATAATGACAAACGAATTTTTTTTTAACATTTAAATTTTATATTAAATGCAGTCAGATTTAAATATTAAATTTGAATTGGAATACAAGGAGAGTACGGGGTATCTTACAGTCGGCGTGCATATACTTTTTTGCTCGGTGGTTGGCGTTCGCTTACCATAGGGTCAGTCAAGTAAGTACCCATGTAAGAACTAGTAGGGAAGGTAGTACAACTTTGGTCAATCGCAGGGAAACACTGTACATATTCCATTTAAAATTTGAGGATGAGGAAATTCTTGTATTTTAAGTTGAATATTGTTTATTGTGGCCTCTTCCACAATAATATTGATTAAGTCATCCCTGTGACACTTCAAAAGCGATTTTTTTTTGTTGCTCACAAGCATTGTAGACTCTCTGAGAATTACTATTAAATCCTGTGAAAACTTAAACAAAATTAAGATCCAGAAAAATTAAGGCCATTAAAAGTAATATAGAACAGGAAAGAAAAGTACAGTCGAACACGCCCGACCGTATAATACTCTCTGCTTTTATTCCCAATTACAATGCTTAAATCGGTATCCAGATATTACAATAGATAGTTCTTGTATTAGAACTCGTTAAAACAAAAAAAAAAGCTAAGCATAATCGAACATACATGTGTTTGTCTGTATGTATGCACATACATATGTGTCTATGAATACTATTGGTCGGCACGACTAGCGCTGTCTCTCTCGCACTCGTTGCTCTCGAATAAAATCTTTGTTGCTTCATTTCTTTCTTGTTTCTTATGAAACTTTTAGAAGAGTTTGACATGATACGTCTTAAAACGATTCATAAATAACAACACTATACGATAAGAATAAATGCTTTAAAAATTGCATGCAAGTTTGAAATTTTCTTTTATTTTTTGCGGAAAAAGGGGGCGTGGCAGCCCAAAACTTTTGATGCCATTGCATTTATGCGTTCTCTAGGAACACGTGTATCAAAATTGGTATTCCTAGGTGCCATAGTTACTGAGATATTCGCCGAAAACATAGATTTTTTCCGAGGTTTGTCTAGTTTTTTGCTCATTGTGGGCGAATGGGGCGTGGCATCGAAAAAAAAAAAGATTCTTGTATTGACTGACTAAATATCGAGTCGATTGAGACCAAACTCGAACTTGTAGCTCTTACCATCTCTGAAATCTGTGTGTTCATACGGACAGACAGACAGACGGACAGACGGACATAGCTATATCGACTCGGCTTGTGATTCTGATCAAGAATGTATATACTTTATGGGGTCTGCCACGCCTCCTTCTGCCTGTTACATACATTTGCACAAACCCAATATACTCTTGCAGAGAGTATAATATAATAAAAATATTACCCTGTGCAAAACATTGCAAGCATTGCAATTTTTTGAGAGAAACCACTAAGCCAAGCTTTTACTTTTGAGCTCATGGAAATGGTTTCGTCATCAATTCCACACTGATAAGAAAACACATAATTATTTTATTTATTATAATAATTTAATATTTTCACGGTAATGCATACATACTTTGGCTCGCAGCCTATTTGAACCAGCACGTAAAAAAAACTTTGATCAGCTATAAATACTAAAGTAGAAAAAATAATTAAAAGAACTAAACGAATATTTTTAAATATAAATTTCAACTTATTAAATTATACTTCATTTATTTTTTATATATTTTTTTTAATATTTTTAAAAATTTAAAACTAAAGTAACAACCAAAAATAAATCCACATCTTATTTCAACCAGTGGGTTAAGTAAAATCTAAAACGAACTTATAACATAAAAATTTTTTTTTTATATTTTGTGTGCCCGCCCTTATTATCAGCAACCATTTTTAGCCTTTTGACATGGAATCCACCAATTTTCGAGTCACATCTAGGGTAATTTTGGCCCACTCCTCAACCAGTCCGTTAAGTCCGTTTTGTTTGGGATATTCCGTTTACGGACATTTGTGTCCAAAATAGCCCACAGGTTCTTAATGACATTAATGTCTGGTGAGGCAGTTCCAAATAAGCCATGTGTCCCTTATACCAAGTTGCTCTGCACTTTGCAAAAAATTTTCTTTCAGGATCTCTAAGTACTTGTTTTTGTCCATCGTTGTTTCGATGACCACCAACTTTCCCACACCGGCTGCCGACATACAGGCCCAAACCATGACGCTGCCACCGCCATTTTTCACTGTCGGCTTTAAATTTTTGGACTCGAGCAGCGTATTTGGTTTATGCCAAACGTGATCCAAATATGTTAAACTTGGATTTATCAGCGAATATAACCGAATTTCATATCCTTACTTAGGTGCTCTTTTGCAAATTCAAGGTGGCACTTCTGGTTCTCTGCGCTTATGAAGAGCTTTTTGCGAGCGATCCTGTCATTAAATTCATTGTTAGGAGCGCTTCTCCCCCCTTATCGTGGGTCCAGTTTTCACGAACAAATCCATAGATGATACTCTGGACAGTTGAATCATTCAGTCCTACCATCTCAGCAACTTTTCGTCGAGAATGACCATTTTTTAATGCATGAGGAGGAGTGCCCGCTGGTCAATTGTTGTTCTTGGTCCCATTTTAAAGAAAGAATTGTTTTCAACGCGGCTGACCAAAAAATTTTACAAAACGGACTTAAGTGTATAGCGAATTTAATAGTAAAGATAAAGAAATATCCATCAACCGTTATTTTTCGTTTTTTTTCTGGTTTTTGCTCATTGTGGACGAATGGGGCGTGGGATCGAAAAAAAAAGATTCTTTTATTGACTAACTAAATATCGAATCGATAGAGACTACATTCGTACTTGTAGCTCTTACCATCTCTGAAATTCGTCTGTTCATACGGACAGACAGACAGACGGACATGGTTATATCGACTCGGTTTGTGATGCTGATCAAGAAAATATATACTTTATGGGGTCTCCCACGCCTCCTTCTGCCTGTTACATATATTTCCACAAACCCAATATAATTTTGATTAATTTGATTAATTTCACGCTGTCAAGTAATTGTTTGCAAAATGCAGACAACTGTTCCAAACTGATTTGCGAATGTCTACCTGTTCTTTTAATTCGAAGAAAAACGGATGCTAAGAAAAGCGAAACGCATTGCAAAGCATTGCCGTACTTGGTCATGTTGATTTTTAGAGTTGAAGCTTTAATATTTTGTCATTAGTTTACAATTTGACTATGCCTAAAAAACGAGTTAATTAAAATTTACTTCAATTGTTCTATTTCCACCATCCCAAGGGGAAATCCCCTAAAGAATTGGCTGAAATGTTCTCAATCAAATTAAAAACAGTATGCAACATCATAAATTGAGCAGAGAAGGAGAATAGGCTGGAACTGAAGCACTCTGGAGGTTGACACCCCAAATTAAAGAAGCGCGACACTAGAAAAATGATGAAGGTCAGCAAAAACCCGCAAATCAGCCTAAGACAGTTGGTATCGGACCTGAAAACTGACTGCAAGAAATCCGTAAGCCATGAGACTGTCCGGAAAGCGCTAAATACGCAAAAATATTCATCCAGGACAGCGGGAATGAAGCCACTACCATCGGCACTAAATATTGAGAGACGGCTGAATTACGCTATTGGCAACGTAAACAATCCACCACCACAATCTTCTGTGATGAGACGAAGATAATGATGTATTACCACGATGGACCTGCTAAAGTTTGGAGGAAGCCCATTACTGCACTGCAACAGAAGAGGGTGTTGGTGTGCTCCGGATTTTTAATGAAAATATGAACAAAGAGTTCTAGTGGGACATTTTAAAAAATGAATTATTGAGAAGCGCGACAAAATTTGGATTCCCGAACCCGGAAAAGGCCAACAAATTTCATTACATATGATTGACACCCCAGCGCAGAGTCCTGACTTAAACCCCAAAATTTATGGGCATTTTTAAAGAAACGAGTGGGTAAACGGAGCCCAACTAATAAAACTGCTCTGATTAGAATAATTCTAGAAGAATGGAAGAAAATTCTCCAGGTTTATGATCTGCAGAAACTAGCTCGCTCTTTGTCACGTCGTCAGGCTGTTTTGGATGCAAGTGGTTGCCACACTAAATATTAAGTTTTGATTCGTTTTAGTTTCCAAGTTGTAGTTAAAATTATTAGAATTGTTTGCAATTTGCAAAAAATTACTTGACAGCGTGAAATGAGTCAAATTTTGATTTTTATGTTTTTTTTTTTAATATTATTAATTGAAATATTTTTTTTTTTTGAGGAAATAAGTTAAGTACCCCTTAATTAATGTAAATACGAAGAAAATGTTGAAAAAATTAGTATACAATACTAAAAAAAAAAAATAGAAAAAAATATTTATGTTTGCAAACAATTCTTTGACATACTGTGTAAAAAATAAATGAAGTATAATTTAATAAGTTGAAATTTATATTTAAAAATATTCGTTTAGTTCTTTTGATTTTTTTTTCTACTTTAGTATTTATAGCTGGTTAAAGTTTTTTTTACGTGCTGGTTGAAATAGGCTGCGAGCCACTGTACATTTAATTTTTACCTTGTAAACAACTTTTCTCAAGATCTTACTCTCAAACCTACAGGAGGAATTACTTCCTCTAAGTCCGATTTTTTCAAAAATCGGAGGCTCTCGTAAAACACTTTAGGAGCTAAGCTGGGGAAAAAATTATTAAAATACATATAAATATAAAAAATAATATATACATATAAATATGAATTGAACTCTACTTTTTATACTCTCTGCAAGAGTATATTGGGTTTGTGCAAATGTATGTAACAGGCAGAAGGAGGCGTGGCAGACCCCATAAAGTATATATATTCTTGATCAGCATCACAAGCCGAGTCGATATAGCCATGTCCGTCTGTCCGTCTGTCCGTCTGTCTGTCTGTCTGTCTGTCTGTCCGTATGAACACACAGATTTCAGAGATGGTAAGAGCTACAAGTTCGAGTTTAGTCTCAATCGACTCGATATTTAGTCAGTCAATACAAGAATCTTTTTTTTTTTCGATGCCACGCCCCATTCGCCCACAATGAGTAAAAAACCCGTCACACCTCGAAAAAAATCTATGTTTTCGGCGAATATCTCAGTAACTATGGCACCTAGGAATACCAATTTTGGTACACGTGTTCCAAGAGATGGCATAAATGCAATGACATCAAAAATTTTGGGCTGCCATGCCCCCTTTTTCTGCAAGAATTAAAAGAAAATTTCAAACTTGCATGCCGTTTTTAAAGCATTTATTCTTATCGTATAGTGTTGTTATTTATGATTCGTTTGAAGACGTATCATGTCAAACTCTCTTGAAAGTTTCATAAGAATCCGACCATAAACAAGAAAGAAATGAAGCAACAAAGACTTTATTCGAGAGCAATGAGAGCGAGAGAGACAGCGCTAGTCGTGCCGACCAATAGTATTCATACACACATATGTATGTGCATACATTTAACGTCAAACGAATTTGTATGTACATACAGACAAACACATGTATGTTCGATTATGCTTAGCTTTTTTTTTGTTTTAACGTGTTCTAATACAAGAACTATCTATTGTAATATCCGGATACCGATTTAAGCATTATAATTGGGAATAAAAGCAGAGAGTATTACACGGTCGGGCGTGTTCGACTGTACTTTTCTTACTTGTTATATATACAAGTTTATCTCCTTCCAGAAAGATATAGATGTTGTAACTCGATATGTCCACCAACCCTAGATTCCTCGTTAGAGGTAGCCGTCGTGCAGATGTAGATCAAATCAAAGCTTGGCAAATTAGGTTGGAATACGTATTAGATATCCAGATCACTGGCCATGTGGCTCAGCAATGTACACACTTATTTGAGTTGTGTGTTTCATTTGTTATTACAACGGTGAAGTACCGTTTTATGGTCATTTTCTTTTAACACACCCTTCCCTAAGACGCATATGGACAAAAACTAGCACATTGCGCGTCGATTATCGTCTCTTTTTAGACCCCGTACTCTTAAAAAGAGTATAGGGGTCTATTAGGTTTGTCAGAAGCGAAATGTGCGTAACAGTTTAAAGGAAGCGTTTCCGACCCCATAAAGTATATATATTCTTGATCAGCATCGATAGCCGAGTCGATATAGCAACAAAATATTAGTTTTCTTTTTAAGTTGTTTTTTTTTCAAGGTTTTTTTTATAATTTCCTTTTCGTGAGCCAAAACTTTTTTGTCGTAAATCTGTGCCTTATATTAGTAAATAGAGTTTAACTTTTGTATTAAAGTTAAAATGTTATATTATTTTTATGTTAAATGAATATTAAAATATTGAAGAACAAACTGCAATTAAGTTTTATTTCCTAGCCATAAGGATGTGATGAAAAGGGAATTGCGAAATTGACCAGAAGAGGCAAAACCAATACTTCTTTCTCTTTCTTTAATTTTAGAACGACATTTTTTCTCTGTGCAATAGAGCTGGGAAAACATCGATGGGACCATCGATAGTATCGATGAAATTTTTGGTTTGCGATATATCGATGGAAACTTTTCGATGCCGATATATCGGCGATTTTCATTGTAAGTTGCTGATGCAACACGTGTGAGTGCTCAAAAGTTTTTTTTCTTGCAATGTATAATTAATTTTCGAAATTTTTTATTTGGTGGTTTAGCTTAAGAAATAAATGTTCTTATGTTTGGCAGTAGCTCATCCAAAATGGACAATTTTGTCGCAACTCCAAGTAAGTTTTCTTGCACAACAAAATTTAGAGGGAGAACTGATTTAATTACTTCCTCTACGCCGACCTCCATTTCATCTGCGGCACCAAACTTAGGTGAGCCTGAACAGAAGAAAAAAAAAGTATCTCTGAACTTTTGGTCTCATTTTGACCTGACTGACACCTGGACATCGCGAGCCCACGTTAGTTATATAACAGTTACATGCCACTTTATTGAGAATTTCAAACTGCAATCTGCTGTATTGTCTACACAGCCTCTCCTTGAACAGACAAACCTCAACACCTAGAATATTGCAAATACACTGCGTAAAATTTAAGATGAATAGAAGGTGTTCGAAAAAATAACGACGATTGTTACTGATAATGCTGCAAATATGATACGCGCATGCAATATTTTACAA
This sequence comes from Drosophila parthenogenetica, assembly GCA_035047505.1. Classification (NCBI taxonomy): domain Eukaryota; kingdom Metazoa; phylum Arthropoda; class Insecta; order Diptera; family Drosophilidae; genus Drosophila; species Drosophila parthenogenetica. Next base: position 2,497,561 of record JAWNPM010000168.1, on the reverse strand, counting down.
AAAATAACACTTACCGGGTTTTGCACGTCGTTGAATTTGGTTGTTCAGGACGCGCTGGCTGAAGACAATGCATGACAAATTTTAAAGAGCGTAAGACGGATTGTTTCATTTTTCAAGAGCAGCTTCGTTGCAAACGTAAAGTTCAAAAATGCACAAAATATTGAAAATCCGCTAAGTTAGCTGCAAGAAGTGCCAACAAGGTGGAATAGCTTCCCGGATATTAGAACATATTCTTTTTATAGTTATAATTAATTGTCTTTACCTTAGGTAAATGAACATCAGCTAAATGTGGCCTCAGCCGCTACGTTAGTAAATACCTCAACATCCCGGCAAGCTTAGTAGAGTCTCAACGCATTTTTAGTAAAGCAGGGGCAATTATTACAGCCCGCCGCTGCTTTGAAGGAGCAAAATGTCAATAAACTCCAATTTATAAATAAAAATTATTGGCTGTTAAATGATGGATTTCAAGAAGAAGACTAAAAGCTTTACGGATATGAACTGAAATCCCCAAATTATTATGAAGTACTCTATTTTTAAGTTATGCTGAATTTGAAAATCTTTATTATTAAGGAGGTTATGGAAATGAAATTTCCAAACACTATTTTTGTTTTATTAGATTTAAGATATGAAGATATTTTAATTATAAGTTAACATGATTTAGAAATTCATAAATATTAACAATTTGGAAATGACATCTCCCAAAAATAAAAATATTTCGTTATTTTGAGGTGTAAATATATATATATATATTATATAAAACAAATGTATTTCCTTTATTAAAACTCCAAATTTTCGATGGAACCAACGATATATATGGAAATTCTGTTTCAATGCATGCCGTAGCAATTTAAAAAGGTACAATAAGTCGACATCCCCTTCGTCATTATCACGGCCTGTACATACATTAGTTTTGCTTTATTTTACCACTGGGATAATGTGATACAGCGGTGGAGCTCGTTTTCCGCTATTCACCTCCCTTCTGTAGGGTACAGCTTTAAATTTGGTTCGAGTCTTGACTTGGGTACAGCATTTAATTTGGTTCGAGACTCGACTAAGCAAGAATCGTTTAAGCTTTTACACGCTGACCGAAAGCTCTAAGTGTCACCGATTTTTTTTCTGTTGCTTATAAATTAATTCAATATGTTTACTATATTCTTCCAAAATTTGGAGTCGATCAGAGCAAACTTGTAAAAGATATAGTTTTGGAAAGATTCGCTCATTTGAGCAATTCCTACAGACGCGTCGCACTCTTGGGATTTTTGTATGGAAACGCGGAAAAAAGTGTTTATCTTCAAAAATATATATATATTTTTACTGATATGGAAAGAACCTGTATAAAAACAATTTATAAATTCTGTTTAAAATTATTTATTTAGGAAAAAAATTATTTATTTTTAAAATTAATGTTTTTCCCACATAGAAATGTATGCGAGTACATTGGTAGCGGGAATGTTAATATTTTTGTATGGACTGCCGACATGAGAATAAATAATGAAAAAATATTTATTTTTAATAATACCAGGTTCTGATGTCAATATCATTCGGTGTATGATATCTTGATTGCTGGCCATTGTGCTGCTCTTTCTAGAATGTCTCAGTCTATTCTATTTGTAGTTTTTTTTGACATTCCTGAGCTTCTTCAGACAGTATACCCACAGGGAATATACACTTTTCCATAATGTCCTTCCCGTGTTTTTAATTTTATGGAGAGTAGTATGCCATTGTACCACTCATACAGTGAAACAAACTTTTTTGCAGTCTCCTTATAAAAAACTCCAAATTTTTCTGATTTTTAATTAAATCTTCATCTAAGTCCGAAACTAAGGAGGGAGTTGCAAAGAGTCTACGAGATGCGTTTCCAGAATTTGTTGTGTCGAATCCCAATTTTTTCTTTTAGCTCTCGTTGAATTGATTGTTTTCTGGCTTCTTTTAGTGGGCGACACTCCATTAGTTTGATACGAGCATGAAGAGGTGACATTCCGAATTTTAAAGCTTTTTCGTTTAGGGGTCTGGATTGGACTTCCTTAATTTCGTTCATTTTTATACTCTCTGCAAGAGTATATTGGGTTTGTGCAAATGTATGTAACAGCCAGAAGGAGGCGTGGCAGACCCCATAAAGTATATATATTCTTGATCAGCATCACAAGCCGAGTCGATATAGCCATGTCCGTCTGTCTGTCTGTCTGTCCGTATGAACACAAAGATTTCAGAGATGGTAAGAGCTACAAGTTCGAGTTTGGTCTCAATCGACTCGATATTTAGTCAGTCAATACAAGAATCTTTTTTTTTTCGATGCCACGCCCCATTCGCCCACAATGAGCAAAAAACTAGACATACCTCGGAAAAAATCTATGTTTACGGCGAATATCTCAGTAACTATGGCACTTAGGAATACCAATTTTGGTACACGTGTTCCTAGAGACCGCATAAATGCAATGACATTAAAAGTTTTGGACTGCCACGCCCCCTTTTTCCGCAAGAAATAAAAGAAAATTTCAAACTTGCATGCCGTTTTTAAAGCATTTATTCTTATTTTACAGTGTTATTATTTATGATTCGTTTGAAGACGTATCATGTCAAACTCTCCTGAAAGTTTCATAAGAAGCCGACCATAAACAAGAAAGAAATGAAGCAACAAAGATTTTATTCGAGAGAAATGAGTGCGAGAGAGATAGCGCTAGTCATGCCGACCAATAGTATTCATACACACATGTGTATGTGCATACATTTAACGTCAAACAAATTTGTATGTACATACAGACAAACACATGTATGTTCGATTATACGTAGATTTTTTTTTTGTTTTAATGTGTTCTCATACAAGAACTATCTATTGGAATATCCGGATACCGATTTTAACATTATAATTGGGAATAAAAGCAGAGAGTATTATACGGTCGGGCTCGTTCGACTGTACTTTTCTTACTTGTTTTTGAGTTGTTGCTCCGCTGCTGGTGTTGCTGTAACAGTTTTACCGCCAATCATCGAACAATAGAGGTGGGAAAAAATCGATGCCCATAACATCGATAATCAGTCACCATTTTTCAAATTAAATGGATTCCGAATCAATTAACAACGAAATTTTAACATGGATTAATGCACTGAAAACTTTAACCAATTAATTTCTAAAATATATATATTTATAATAAAAACAAAGCAACATATTTTATTTTCATAATAGACATAATAATACTTAAGATTGAGGTTTCTAATAACATAATATAAAAAAGTGCATTCTTTATTTTTTAAATCAATTATGCCATGTTGCTTAATAACAATATTAAAAAGTTCAATATTCATTTTTTCAAATTAAAGTCTAGCATAACAATCTAGGATAATGCCTTATGAGATTCTTTGTTACATTCTATCCATTGATTTTTATTTACAAATACATGTCCACATTGTGAGGCTTGAGCGACGCTCGTTTGTCAGTCACAATATTTCCAGCTTTGCTGAACATCCTTTCAGACTCAGTTGAACACGCTCGGATAGATAAATATAGATTCCAACAAGAAAGAAAAGTACAGTCGAACACGCCCGACCGTATAATACTCTCTGCTTTTATTCCCGATTACAATGCTTAAATCGGTATCCAGATATTACAATAGATAGTTCTTGTATTAGAGCACGTTAAAACAATAAAAAAAGCTAAGCATAATCGAACATACATATGTTTGTCTGTATGTACATACAAATTCGTTTGACGTTAAATGTATGCACATACACATGTGTCTATGAATACTATTGGTCGGCACGACTAGCGCTGTCTCTCTCGCACTCATTGCTCTCGAATAAAATCTTTGTTGCTTCATTTCTTTCTTGTTTATGGTCGGATTCTTATGAAACTTTTAGAAGAGTTTGACATGATACGTCTTAAAACGATTCGTAAATAACAATACTGTACGATAAGAATAAATGCTTTAAAAACGGCATGCAAGTTTGAAATTTTCTTTTATTTCTTGCGGAAAAAGGGGGCGTGGCAGCCCAAAACTTTTGATGTCATTGCATTAATGCGGTCTCTAAAAACACGTATACCAAAATTGGTATTCTTAGGTGCCATAGTTACTGGGATATTCGCCGAAAACATAGATTTTTTCCGAGGTGTGACGGGTTTTTTACTCATTGTGGGCGAATGGGGCGTGGCATCGAAAAAAAAAAGATTCTTGTATTGACTGACTAAATATCGAGTCGATTGAGACCAAACTCGAACTTGTAGCTCTTACCATCTCTGAAATCTGTGTGTTCATACGGACAGACAGACAGACAGACGGACATGGCTATATCGACTCGGCTTGTGATGCTGATCAAGAATATATATACTTTATGGGGTCTGCCACGCCTCCTTCTGCCTGTTACATACATTTGCACAAACCCAATATACTCTTGCAGAGAGTATAAAAACTCCGGACTCTCTTCACCTTGAACCTATAAATGATATAAAGAAACCGCAATATAAATAGATGCAATTAGTTTGCAAAAAAAACTTACCCTTCAATACAGTTTAAGGTGTGTGCGGCTTCCCCAAGTATTGCCGCACTTTTATTATTGCGTCAACAGTGGGGCTGCTTTTTTCATAGAAAGTTTTTCCTTCATAAAGGAAAAATATGCCGTTTTTACGTTTTGTGTTGGAGGGTTGTCGAAATGTTTTTTTTTTTTTTTTCACAAAATGGGTAAGCTTTGATTGAAGCAAGTTGGCTGCAACATCAGCAGCATCACTACTCCTGAACCCTTCTTTTTTAAAACGGAAATCAATTATCGTCGACATTTTTGTTGGCGTTCTCCCTTCATACGGTAAAAAACGACGATTTACACTTTCAATTAAGTGGGCACAAATGCTTATCGCTTCTGGAGTTTTGAGGTTTCGTTTTAATAAGTTTAAGGAATGATGTAAATCGCATCCTATCGGTATTATTAGTGAAATCGTAACCATGGAACAACCTGACACTTCGTTCGTGGCTTTTTCAAAAGGCTCCAATAGTTGACAAATCTCTGGTAGAATTTCAATCTCCTCTGCTGTCATTGGTTCTGGTGCCTTAGATGTCTTAAGTAAGTCGTTTGCAAACATGGTCTTTTAACTTTAACATGCGCTTAATCATCGCGTATGAGCTATTCCAGCGTGTGGGCATCTAGGCTATATGTGTTCTCTGAGTTTTGCGCGGACTTATGTTTGGTGTATGCGATTGGACTAATCTTAAAATAAGTCACTTGGCTAAAACCAATTTCATTTTTTTTTTAATATTTCCTGCACAATTAAATTTAATGTGTGTGCAAAACAAGGCAAGTGCCTTTTTTTTTTAACAAATCACGATGCATTGCATTGTCCGTTACCATAACCGACACTTTATTGAATATCTTCCAATTTAAAAACACGCTACGCAGTGACTGCCATGTTATCGCTTGAGTGGTCAGTGTCCTTCAACATTTTGTTTGTGGATAAAACAGCAGTTCTAAGTTCAAAGTCGATGTCCACAAAGCGACAAGTTACTGTCATGTAGTCCATCCATCATTTGTAATAGCGCAATGACATACCCCTTCCAATGTTTCTTTAAGTTTAGTTCGCAGATAATTGTAGTAATCTAGCAAGAACACATGTCGCAAATGGGTCCTACTTGGCAAAAAGCATTTGGGATCCAAACATTATACGAAATGTATAAAACCTTTGTCCTCGACAATCCGAAATGGATGCAAGTCCGTAGAAATAATTTTTATAAGCGCTTTATCAATTATTTTTTTTCTATCCGAGCCGTTCTCATATTTCTTTTTTTTTTTTTTTGAAACTAAAAATGAGTTCATTGTCGGCAACGATTTAAAAATATTTTGCAGGTTTTTTAAAACGACTCCTTATCCACCAACACAAAAATTATTAATGGCCCTTTAATATACATATAATATAAATTATTCATTTAATATATTAAAAGTAAAAGCTTAGCCGTGCTTGCTAATCTAGCTGAAAAGTGATGAAATCAATTCGATTTTAATAGATTTTTAAGATTTGAATCGATGTATCGCGATTATGGCGACTATTGGAATCGATGTTAGTTCCAGCTCTGTCGAATAATATAATTCGTGTTATATTTAGACCCCGTACTCTTAAAAAAAGTATAGGGGTCTATTAGGTTTGTCAGAAGCCAAATGTGCGTAACAGGCAGAAGGAAGCTTTTCCGACCCCATAAAGTATATATATTCTTGATCAGCATCAACAGCCGAGTCGAGATAGCAATGTCCGTCTGTCCGTCCGTCTGTATAAACACCTGGATCTTTTAAACTACAAGAGCTAGAACCACCAAATTTGTAATAAAAATTCAGTAACTTTCGCGAGCAGATCAAGTTTATTTCAAATCTGCGCATTGCCCCCCATCGCCCTCGCAATAAGCAAAAAACTAGACACACCTCGGAAAAAATTGATGTTTTGGGCGAATATCTCCGTAACTATAGCACTTAGGAACACCAATTCTGGTACGCAGGTTTCTAGAAACAGCACAAATGCAACGTCACTAAAAATTTTGGTCTGCCACGCCCCCTTTTCCCACACGAACTAAAAAACTTTTCAAAACTTTCATGTCGTTTTTAAAGCATTTGCTAATATAGTACAGTATTGTAATTCAAAATTTGTTTAAAGACAAATCATATTAAACTACCCTGAAAGTTGCATAAGCGCATTGTCAATGCACGTGGTTGAAAGAAAAGAGATATCTGTATGTTTAAATATACATTAGCCGCAGCAGTTTGCAAAGAGAGCGTGGTCCGGGTGGGCCACGCACTTGTTTGTAAACACAAGACCTGCGTTCGAACCCCGGAACAGACTCAGAAATTAAATTTTTTTTTTTTAATTTAATAATTTACCACTATTGTATCTTAATGAAAATAATCGGAGCCGTCTCAGAAGGAGGTGGTGGTGCAATTAGTAGTGTTGCGGCGTGTTATGCATCTTGCGTATAAGTTCGCAGGTTCAATTCCCGACAGTGGAGTTTATTAATATACTTTTTTAAATTTCAAACAAAAATGTAAATAAATAATTTTAACTGGTGCAACAGCCAATGGTCTGCGGTTCGAACCCGGCACAGACCCAGACATTTAATTATTTTTTTATTTTTAAAATAACTACATTATTATATATAAATGAAAATAACCAAATGAATGGTGTGGTGTAACTAGTAGGGTTGCAGCATGCTATGGAACTTGCGTCAGTAAGCGCGGGTTCGAATCCCATCAGTGACTGATTCAAAAATTTTTTTTAAATTTAATTTTTTAAACTTAACTTTTAAATTACAGACATATTCAAATATTAATTTGGAATACAAGGAGAGTACGGGGTCTTTTACAGTCGGCGCGCTCGACTGTAGCCTTTCTTACTTGTTTAAACTCGATTATTTACGGTGACTCTGTTTCTGTGAGCTTCGATATTTCCCCATCCACTTCTTTTTTCGTTTCGTATAACTTCAGCAGTCTTTCGAACGTATGAAAACTGTAAAGTTGTACATTTCTGTGGAAGCTTTCTCATTAATAAACACTTATTTATTTATGTTGTCATTTCGTGATAATTTTAGTTGTACCACGGGCGTCATATACATATGTATATACATATGTCATATGTATAAATGAAAGTCAGACACTTCCTCAGTTGAAATCCTTTGGATATACTCACTTTGTCAGAACCCCATTTAGAGTATAATGTGATATTTTCGCTTGTTATTTGGTTTATCTCATTTACTGATTAAGTCTCAAAGATTCTTTTAGTAGTGTGATAAAAAAGCTTTTGAAATGGTACACTTGCTGACATTTCAGTAATAATAACTTTGCCATCTGGATAAGCAAAATCAATCATTTCTTGGGGACACATAGCACGAACTTCAACCTGCTTCAACAAATACGACTGTTCCAAAAATAATTTTAATTTTGTTTTATCGTTGTCATATTCCACAAGATTTTTAAAATTAAAAATGTTTCCATTATATCAGCAAACAGTAATTATCACAATTCACGCACTTGACCTATGTACACTCATTGAAATTCAATTAAAGACAAGTGCATTTTTGCAGACTCAACTGAAGAAAAAGTTTTTAAACTGCGTTTAACGGGACATTCTAGAATTATTTTGTTTTGTCCAGACCTTCGTGTTCTATTTTTAGCAATCGCAAAATTATTGTAATTGGTTTTATCACTACATTAGGTAAATTTCGTGCACATTCAAATCTCTGGAGCTAGAAAATGTTTCAAAAATCGTCTACGTGATATTCTTGATTTGTTTTGCTTTGTCTAGACCTTCGTTGGTTTTGTCGCTATATTAAGTAAATTTGTCAATTTCGTGAACATTCAAAATTTTTAATTTTTTTTTTTGCGACGTTTTTTTAACTTTATTGCTAAATATGTAAGTATCCTGGAATTGGTTTAAACTGAAAGAGTAACTATTAAGCACTATGTTGGTACTAGTTTCGGACCGTAGGTAAAAGTAGCTCAACTTGCAGATCCAAGAATATAAACAAACGATTTTTTATACTCTCTGCAAGAGTATATTGGGTTCGTGCAAATGTATGTAACAGGCAGAAGGAGGAGTGGCAGACCCCATATAGTATATATATATATTCTTGATCAGCGTCACAAGCCGAATCGATATAGCCATGTCCGTCTGTCTGTCTGTCCGTATGAACACACAGATTTCATAGATGGTAAGAGCTACAAGTTCGAGTTTGGTCTCTATCGACTCGATATTTAGTCAGTCAATACAAGAATCTTTTTTTTTTTGATGCCACTACCCATTCGCCCACAATCAGCAAAAAACTAAACATACCTCGGAAAAAATAAACGTTTAAAGCAAATATCTCAGTAACTATGGAACTTAGGAATACCAATTTTGGCACGCAAGTTTCTAGAGGCAGCGTAAATGCATTACCATTTACAATTTTTGGCTGCCATGCCCCCTTTTTCCGTAAAAAAAAAGAACTAATATGTGCATACAAACTCATGTATATGCGATTATGCTTAGTTTTATTTTTGTTGCGGATTGTTGTTGTTATATGCGGATACCGATTTTAACATTATAAGTTGGAATAAAAGCAGAGAGTATCATACGTTCGGGCGCGTTCGACTGTACTTTACTTACTTGTTTTTTGTTGTTTTAACATTATAGTTGGGAACAAAAGCAGAGAGTATTATACGGTCGGGCGTGTTCGACTGTACTTTTCTTACTTGTTTAAAATGTTGAGGTAGGCCATATGGTCCATTGTGGACTCAATAAATACCAAATTTCCCACTCCACTTGCTGCCATGCACCCCCACATCATTTCGCCTCGTCCACCGTGCTTAACGGTTGGAGCAAGATTTTGGACAAATACAAAATTTTCTCTCGTCGGTGAAAATCACCGTATTCCAATATTCTGGACTCACTTCCAAGTATTTCCTGGCGAAATCCATCCGTTTGACTTTATTCGCCTCAGAAGCAAGTGGCTTCTTTCTAGCAACACGGGCCTTGAGTTCATTTTTCTTTAAAAATTTCCTGATTGTGTCATAGTGGAGGTTTTTGTCACACTTCTCCTTGACTTCCTGCCCAATCTTGGCTGCAGTTAATCTGGGGTTTAGCCGCACCGTCTTCAGCACGTCCCTCTTCTCCCGATCGGTCAACTTTGAGGGCCTCCCAGAACGTGGCTTTGACTTTACTGAGCCAGTCAAATTATAATTATTGGTTACCCTCTGCCAACAATTTCACCAATTTCTCTGAAGGATTTCCTCTCATCTCGCAATTTTATGATGAGCTTCCTTAAGTCGGGATCAATTTCTTTGCTTTTCTGCCCATGACGAAATCTTGAAACATAATGGCAAAATTTGCCAAACCAACATGTGTTTGAAATTTTTAAATGCTTTATTTACCGTAATATGCGGTTTAACGGTACTTAAAGCTCCCCACGAAGCTTAAGAACAGTGAGTTTCAAATTTGTACGCATACACAGAGAAAAAAAATCAAGTATTTCGTACTCAAAACGGCACATTTCACACTTAATATCTGCCAAAGAATGAAAATACTAAATTAGAGAATTTCAATCTCAATTCAAGTTCGCTTTTTTAAGTTTGGTATTCTTGATTTAAGAACACTTCAAACTTAAATCAAGTTCACAAAGTTCTTAATTCATGGTCCGTAAACCACAATTTGAGATCATGTGTACTTAAAATATAAGAACGTTTCACTCTTAAAACAAGTACGCCCGATTTTGATTCAAGTTTTTAAGAACTTAATTCAAGAATGCATGAGCTTAAAAAGAAAGTTAAAAAAATTCATAGATCAAGATTTAACCATCTTCATTTGAGTTTACTTGAAACTTGGTTCAAGATCTCACATACTTAAAAGTAAGTGCACAGTGTTCTTAAAATATGTTTTACCAATCTTGACTCAAGATCATACATACTAAAAAGTAAGTACACAATATTCTTGAAACAAGTATTTTATACTTCATTCAAGATGATATATACTTTAATAGTAAGTACATAATATTCTCTATATAAGTATGCGCAATCTCGATTAAAGTACACCAATTCTTAAACAATATCTCCCAATAATAAAAGACATTTTTATATTTCCATTAGAAAGTTTTTTTATTATAAATTTTTTTTAAAGATATTTAATTCGTACATATGTTTTATTGTTGTTTAGGGGATACAAATGAAGAGGAGGAGTAAAAAAATCTTCATGCTTAATTATTTCCATTTCATTTAAAAGATTTCCTATTTCATACGCATGAAAATGTCGTTCGAACTGTTTCACAACCAATTTTTGAGAAATTACATAAATATTTTTATTTTGTATTACGAACGACTTAATTTTATAGACTTGAATATTAAGTAAATGAGCAGCTAAATAATAATTTTCTTTATATTTTGTACCTTTAAAAATTAATTCATGGCATACAAGGTAGTCTTTAAATTCAATTTCAACCTTGTTTATTATATTAGGAAAGAAGTCTTCTTTTGTTAAATCTTTATTATCAGATAATTTATATTCGAATAATGGTTCAAACGAGTTTTCATTATCAAGTAGGAATTTTGAAAATTTAAAACAAGATTTAATTGCTAACGTATTTGGTGGATTTACACGTGATGTAATATTGTGAAAATAAATTTTTGCTTCTTTATGTTTTGCTTCAAATCGCATACACCAAATATATTTTAACGGCCCACATTTTCGTATTGCAGAAACATAATGCACAAGAAAATGGTGCTTTGGCTTTAATGAACCATATAGTTTTGTGTACATTAAGTTATGTTTTTCAATTAAAATCTCTAGTTTATTTAGGTCATCTTCACAGAAGCTTGGCCTAAAAAGTAAGTCAGCGATATCCAATAAAATTAAAAAAAAAGTCCAATGTATGTTATTTGTTGGTATTACATCGGCTATAATAAGGGGAAGAAAATAAACAAAAGAGTTTATTTCACTTGCAGTCATTCTTAAATTAAATTTACTTAATCGCTTCAAATCTAACGCAATAGATAAATTACTTATTTCTAATTCTCCGTATTGAAAAAATTGTTTTCTTCCATTTAATTCAGACAATGAAATGACATATGAATTTAATAATTCAATCAAAATGTTACAAACGTCATACACAAAAACACCCTCATATATATCGTGCATTATATCAAATGCAAAATTGTCAACAACAGAAAAACTTTTTAAATCATTAAAAATACAACTTGATTTAATCCCTGACTCCTTGTAATTATTTTCTAAAACATCTTTTTGATACGAAATTTCATCTCTTAAGTAAGTTTTAAATTCTATTCCATCACATTTCATTTCATCTTTAGTGCGCTTACAAGCTCTACAAAATCGTTTCGAATTGAAAGATTGTACGATGCCTAAAATAGAATTAACAGCTAAATTGTCGCCAATAATTAGCCCTAAAACAAAATGAAGTTTTATTATACGTTTGCCATCATTAATATGAATTCCATTTTCCAAAACCTTTAATTCTTCAATTAAGTGATAAAAGGATTTTTCGTTACCAATTATTTTTAAGTTTGTTGTTGATACAAATGCAGCATGATAAATATATTGTAATTTGGAAATTAAGTGTTGTGGCATCGTAGGAAAGCTTATATAACAAGCGCAAATAGAAAATATATGACTGCCAAGAGGGTTGTTTGTTTGAAAATCGTCAAAATATAATATGTAAGGTATAACAAACTCTGTATTTAACATTTTTAATTTTTTTTTTATATATTTCGCCAGATGTAAAACTTATTATGTTATTTGAAATCAGCCCACTCTTGGCGTTTTGAAGAGTAAGATCCAAAAGATTAGGAATTTCAAAAATTGACTTAAATATAAAGCATAAAGGCATAACGAAAGATTTAGAAACTCTAGGACCTAAGGTAGGATTGCCATTTCTAATTACTTCCATAATTTTTTCTTCAATAACGTATGCTTTGGGTTCTTTGAATAAATTAAAACATTTCAGACTGTTTATAAGTCTATGTTCCGAACGAATTTCATCAAATGGATTTTTACAAAATTTTAATAAGGAATTCAAATTATTATTTATCTTAATATTATCATTATTTAAATGGCATTCAATTGCTGTAGCTACCGATGCTGAAAGTGATGAAACCATATTTTGTAATTCGACTACAAATTTTCTAGGCAAAGAATTTTTTTCATATAAATTTAAAGACAAAATTAAAGCTTCCCGTTTTAAATTTTGAATAACAAGATTAATATCCTTAATGCTAGTTTTTGTTTTGGTTTCTTATGTAATATCAATAGCTAATGTACATTCGTTTATCAAATTTGGACAATCATGTGTAATTAATCCAACATTATTCAATTCACTTTTTTGGTGTTTTTCTAAATGTCTTCGAAAATGTGGAAAATTGGTGAATGTTTGACCACAGTTAGTTTGGGCACATGTCATTAATAAAAGTTTTCCAGTCATTAAATGGTCAACTTTAAAATGAGTTATTAAGTTTTTGGGCGTATCAAACACCTTCTTACATTTGAAACAAATAAACATTTTGAAAGTTACTTCAATTATGCAAGTACTCTAAAAGTGATGAAATGTTCGATGTCATCATGTCAAACTTAGTATCAATATTAAAAAAGGTATTTTTGAATAAGAACCCACGGTTCTTGACAGGCTACTGGGTACTTAAGAGCCAAAACTTAAAACATTTTAAAACAAATATCAAGACTTTCGATAAATTAATTAAATTTTAATAAATTTCCATCATAATAAATATAAAAGTCTTTAAGGTCATATTCACTAATACCCACAACAATTAAAAATGGTTGAAGTGTCATACCAGACGAGTAAAACTTATTTACTATTTCGTTGATTTTCCGTTGATAATCGTTGATGCTTACTATGTGCATAACTAAGCACTCCTGGGCATCCGTTATTGTAGCCTTTCTATATTTTTTCCCACAATCGTCCTTGGAACGTGCAGTTGGCGGCAGCACAGCATTTAGTAGTATCGCTACAAAATAATCCTGTGCATCTATAATGTAAGAAAACAACAAATATTAATGTATATTGCTCAAATTAAATTAGAAAGATGTACCTATGTTTGTTGTTGACTTTGCTGGTTGGTAAAGTTTTTTGCAATAAATGTTGGTTAAATTTTCAGAAAAATATTTTAACATTTTAGTCTTAAATTTATCCCACTTTGAAAAAATCATAAATTCCTTTGATGGATACAATAAATTAAAATCAATTTTTATCTGAAATATGTATGTATATTACAATTTATGTATAAGTATGAAGAAAAATTATAATGAACTTACCAAGTCAGCAGCTTTTGCATGGGTCAGCTTAGACCAATTTTTTATAAAATCTGCTGCATCCAATTCTTTCAAATCTTTTTGTCGAATATGAAAGGTTAATTTCCACTTGTGGCATACATCTTCCCAACTAGAGCAGTCCCTGTTCAAAGCTGTTTTCATAGCTATGGCCAATGAACTGTCTATTTCAGGAATTTTCTCATCAGTGGCAGAATCAAAAAGCTCGCTGTTTTCTTCTGGGCAGACTTCAAGTTTTGTTTTCTTACTACGCGCATTCCTATATTTGGAATACAATTTCCCACTGGGATTATTTTTTGCCCTTCTAACAATAAAATAATAATCCTAAAAAAAATTTTAAAACAAGAAAGAATGCTATAGTCGCCTCGCGTCTTTAGGATACCCGTTACTCAGATTCAATATGTATTTAAGAATGGGTAATGATAATAATATTAGTGCAAAAGTTTAGGGGATGGCTAAGATAGCTTGGAAAACATAGAACATTTTCACACAAATTTATGATCAGAGCATATTTTTGACAGATTGTTTGTATGGGAGCTATACAATATAGTAGTCCGATTTAAATGAAACTGGGTCCGTATGTTTATTTTATTGATAAATATATTCTGTGTCAGTTTAATTAAGATAGCTTGGTAAATACAAAAAATGTTTATACAAATTCATTCTAAGAGCGAATTTTTGACCGATTGTTCCTATGGGAGCTATACGATATAGTAGTCCGATTTGGATCAAACTTGGTCAGCTTATGTACGCCATAGATATGTACATCCTGTGCTAATTTGGTTCGGATAACGTAACTAACAAAAAAGTTTTCTATACTAAAACATGCTATTTTTACCACCTTTTACCTTTATATGAACATAGAACGCCCTAAAGTGGGCGTGTCAAAAAACAAAAACAAACTTGTACTGCTTGTAAATTGTATCTTTCATTTGCGACCTCTCGGGTCTTTCTAGCTCTTATAGTTGCTGAGATCCTTTTGTTCATACAGACGGACGGACGGACGGACAGACGGACATGGCTATATCGACTCGGCTGTTGATGCTGATCAAGAATATATATACTTTATGGGGTCTGCCACGCCTCCTTCTGCCTGTTACATACATTCCAACGACTACAATATACCCTTGTACTCTACGAGTAACGGGTATAAAAATTATAAGTTATAATAGAAATAAATATGGAAACTATAAGTATATTTTACCTTCATTGAAATTTCGCAGGGAAACACAGTACATATATCATTTAAAATATGAGCAAAATCTTGTATTTTAAGTTGAATATTATTTATTGTGACCTCTTCCACAATAATATTGATTAAGTCATCCCTGTGACACTTCAAAAGTGATTTATTTTTTTGCTCATAAG
This sequence comes from Drosophila parthenogenetica, assembly GCA_035047505.1. Classification (NCBI taxonomy): domain Eukaryota; kingdom Metazoa; phylum Arthropoda; class Insecta; order Diptera; family Drosophilidae; genus Drosophila; species Drosophila parthenogenetica. The sequence goes on along the minus strand of JAWNPM010000168.1, from coordinate 2,482,410 downwards.
CAATTACTGCTCGTCCTTTTGCAGACTCTTTGAGAATTACTGCTAAGTCCTATAAAAATTAAAAAAAAAAATTATAATCCAGAAATACTAAGGCCATAAAAAGTAATATAAAATGAAAAACAAATAATATTAATAAAGTAATATATGTTTAAACATTAATAGTTTTAAAGTTATCGCAACTATAAATGTTAATTAAAAACAAAGAAAAAAAGCTGTGAGACACTGTTGAACGCGTTCATACATTTGTACATTTATTAAATTATTTCACAATTCACTTACCTTGCAAATAAGGCAGCACTTCTAATAAATTTAATTCTTTTAATACGTTTTCCAATTTTTCTCCGTCACTCGCAAAATTATTATTGTCTTCGCACTCCATGTCACTTGTTACAATGCTAACTCAATAATGCAAGCAAACTAAATTCATACACATCGATGCGATCGAGCGAATTAGGAAATTAACCTGAAGAGGAAAAAAAACTTCTTTCTCTTCCCCACTTCATAGTTTCTTATGCATGCTAAAGAACAGTGACCGATATTTACCGTTACTTTAGTTCTTCAATTTTTGTGCCTACCAACAACATGTACAATTTTTGTCGCGACAATCGGCGCGCCGAAAACGAACAAAAATATGTATGTGTGTATAGGTATGCATGTAGTGGTCGGTACAGTTTATGCTTGTAGGGTTTAGCTCTGCCGCAGCGCTGCCTTCACATGTAGAGTGCGAAGCAGAGTAAAGCAAAGAAATACATATACATAACGCACTTTTGCGTGTGTATTAATACACACAAGTGCTACCTGCAATTGTATGCGTGCCGTCCACTGATTTACATACAAATAATTTTTTTTTGCATAATTTTTATGTTTTTATTTGTGTTTTTTTTTTGTTATTGAAAATTAACATTATCAGTTTAAGTAAAACAACAAACAAAAAAAATAATTATTACAATTTTAATTTATAAGTCTTCTGATAAATGCTGTTTAAGTATGTTTAAACAGCCTGTAACATGAAGTAAATTATATTAAGTATCTTAAAAAAATTAAAAAATGTGAAAATAGGAAAAAAGTAAAAAAAAATTTTTCTTGTCCGTCACGGGATGTGAACCGGTGCCCCGGACTTGAATTGAGAACATTCGTGCTCATATCAAGTAATTTCATCATAATACTTGAATCAAGATCATTTACTCTTACATTGCGCTTGTTTCAAGAATTTTCATGCTCATTTTAAGTAATTCGTACTTAAACTGAAAATGTTTTTTAAGAATGCAAAATTCTTAAATCAAGGTAATTCTAACTTAATTTTAGAACGTCGTTTTTTTTCTCTGTGTACTTTTTATACTCTCTGAAAGAGTATATTGGGTTTGTGCAAATGTATGTAACAGGCAGAAGGAGGCGTGGCAGACCCCATAAAGTATATATATTCTCGATCAGCATCACAAGCCGAGTCGATATAGCCATGTCCGTCTGTCTGTCCGTATGAACACACAGATTTCAGAGATGGTAAGAGCTACAAGTTCGAGTTTGGTCTCAATCGACTCGATATTTAGTCAATGAGCAAAAAATTAGACATACCTCGGAAAAAATTGATGTTTTCGGCTGATATCTCAGTAACTATAGCACTTAGGAATACCAATTTTAGTACACGTGTTCCTAGAAACCGCATAAATGCAATGACATCAAAAGTTTTGGGCTGCCACGCCCCTTTTTTCCGCAAGAAATAAAAGAAAATTTCAAACTTGCATGCCATTTCTTAAAGCATTTTTATACTCTTTTCTTATTGTACAGTGTTGTTATTTATGATTCGTTTGAAGGCGTATCATGTCAAACTCTCCTGAAAGTTTCATAAGAATCCGACCATAAACAAGAATGAAATGAAGCAGCAAAATGCATTATGCTTAGCTTTTTTTTTTTTTGTTTTAACGTGTTCTAATACAAGAACTATCTATTGTAATATCCGGATACCGATTTTAACATTATAATTGGGCATAAAAGCAGAGAGTATTATACGGTCGGGCGTGTTTGACTGTACTTTTCTTACTTGCTCTAATTGAATATTTGATGTTTTTTTTCTTATTTTATATATTTAATAAAATCTATTTAATATTATAAAATAAAATAAAATGAATAATGTGTGTTATTAAATAGTTGTTCTTAATATAATATAATTTCGATCACATTACTATTATTAACCATATTTATTAACTATTAAAGTCGTACATTATGCCTGTACGCATAGTTTTTCTAGCAAGTGTATGTTCCCTTGGGTAGCATTTACTGTACTTTCGGTTTTTGCTTCACACTGCCCGCTACCTGCTCGAAAATAACAAGAGTTGCATTTTCTTGGGAGCGTAAAATGTCTTTCTCTCTCAGAAGCATATTTGCCCTCTCATTTTTTTGTGTATTGTCCAGTGTTGCCAACACTTTTATCTAAAAAAAGTAAAGCTGAACTTAAAAAAAGGCCAAAAAAGGGACAAATATTGAAAAAAGCGGACAAAAAAACGGACAACTTTTTGTTGTGCAAAATTGATTTTTTTTTAATAATACGTCGTCAAGTGTAGTGCTGTCTTCATCACTTCCTTGAGCGTACGATGCACACGTTCCTATTTGTCGGAGATAGGCATCAGGATCTGGGTAACCGTGGCATCATAAACGCTTCCTACGTAATTGTCGGAGATAGGCATCAGGAACTGGGTAATCGTGGCATCATAAACACTTTCTACGTAATCCTAACCTTAAAGAATAACATTAAATTTATTTATAAATGTATGAATTTTTATGTAATAAACCAACCTTATTGCGTGCCAATATGCAGCCTATTTCTTAATTTAGTTTGGACTAAATTAAATTGGCTGAAAACTCGTACAACTTCTCCATTTGACCATAATGATAGCAAATTAAATGCAAATGCTAAATTTGAAAATGTCCACTTCAAACCAGAAAGAAACTATGTTTTCTTTGCTTTTCCACTGGACAAGGTGAATTGTATCATATTGATTTAAAATCTTTTCAATTTCACTGTTGTTATATGAAAACAACTCGGCTATTTTTTGAATTGGCTCTTTGTTTGCCCGTAAAATATTTTCCGTTGAAATTGAATCAATTTTTTTTTTAAATTTCAAAATTGTTCGGCAATCAAAAAAAAAAAAAAAAAAATTGTAATAAGTTTTTAAATATTATACAAAAATAATTTACATACCTTTGTTTTAATTGAGAAATTAGTTCAAAAACAAAGTCTGTGCAATGCAGGCGGATGTTCAGCTCAGTTACTTCATCAATGTCCTTGTTTTTTTTTTTATGCTCGACTCGAACTCATAACCCAAGTATAAATCTCGGTTAATGTGCGGATTAATGTCTTCTTCCAAAACATTTACTTTGGATTCTTGTGGAATCACTTTTGTTGCTAAAAAGTTAATTTCATAGCTCAAGTCTCCCAACAGTTTTCTTGGGTTCGAGCTATTGGATTGAAAGTTTTTGTTAATGCGCTGCATTACTTCAAGAACTAGCCTTAAAAATATCAGGTAAAGATGATTTACTCAGTGTACAAATCACGTAAAGTTAGTGCTTTGTGACACTTGTCTGTCAACGCTGTGGAGTTAAAATGCAGCTTTAACTTAATCCACTGTTTTAGAATGCGTTGGTCTGCATTCTCGATTGACTGCCATCTCGTATCACAAACTCTAGGTATCTTAAGAGGATCCTTGACAAAATAAATAAATAAACCAAATTAGCTTTAATCCATTTTCGGATACATATAGTTTTTAAACACAAAGGACAAGAGAAAGGAAAAAATTACTTTTAGTACGTAATTAATATATAAAACGAACACACATGTTAAAAATCTGAAAAAACCAAACACTTGTTAAAAGACATATATGTACATATATAACCAAAAAATTTTAAATGTTTGACTATACCTCGTCACTATTTATGGCTTGATACAATAATGCATGTGCACGCTGTCTAGTGGAACTCATAGAAAACCACAAATATGTTTCGCTTATTAAATATTCTAGGGATTGTGGCAGGGTTTTTGCACAAGCTAAATTGACTGCTAGTTGCACTGAGTGGCAAACGCATTTAACTAATATTAAAGACGGCACAAACTTCTTCAGTACAACACAGACGCTTCTATTTTTACCCACCATGACGTTTGCATTATCTGTCCCAATCCCAATAAGGTTCTTTATTTTAATATGGTGTTTATCTAATTCCGCCAAGACAGAATTGGAAATGGTAACCGCATCACCACTGTCGATTGGAATCAACGACAAAAGAGTTGAAGTGATGTCCATCCGTTGATGGTTATTATAAATTATAGCGACACCTATGCAAAAATAAAATATATTAATTAAAATTGTATTATGATTCTTTAAATTGATTTTTACCTAAAACCTTACTAATGCAAACATCCGTCGACTCATCAATTAGCAAATTAAACTTGCTGTCTCCTATGTCCTTCATTAAATCCTCTTCAAAGTGTGGCGCCAAAACGTTCTTAAAAATATTAGTGCATTTGGTTCTATGCAACTTAATGTCTTTGGCGCCAAAATGCACCTTACACTGGATTTATTGCAGCATGTTGGGCACAAAACATTTCAAGCGCTGCTTCCTGACGACAAAGTGCAGGTGTCGAAACAGGCTGAAACGAAATTTTGTTGACCTGTGCGAATGGCACTGCATTTTGGTTGTGTTTTATACTCTCTGCAAGAGTATATTGGGTTTGTGCAAATGTATGTAACAGGCAGAAGGAGGCGTGGCAGACACCATAAAGTATATATATTCTTGATCAGCATCACAAGCCGAGTCGATATAGCCATGTCCGTCTGTCCGTCCGTATGAACAAACAGATTTCAGAGATGGTAAGAGCTACAAATTCGAGTTTGGTCTCTATCGACTCAATATTTAGTCAGACAATACAAGAATTTTTTTTTTTTTTTTTGATGCCACGACCCATTTGCCCACAATGAGCAAACAACTAGACATACCTCGGAAAAAATAGATGCTTAAAGCGAATATCTCAGTAACTACGGCACTTAGGAATACCATTTTGGTATGCAGGTTACTAGAGACAGTATAAATGCATTGCCATTTAAAATTTTTGGCTGCCACTGGGGTTGTTGATAATATATCAAAATAAAAATATATCGATATTTTTACAAAAAAAATAAATATTTATATCGAAATATTTTTTTTCCCTGATATATCGCATATCGATATTATTTGGAAATATATTTTTTTTTTTTAAATCGCGCGTTTTTTTTTTTTAAAATTTTGGCCTGCGGCGCATTTTTATTTCACTTCCCAAATTACGCACATTGCATTCAATTCCGCAGAGTTCCGACGAAGAGTAAGAAGGAACGGGTGGAGGCCCTGGACCAATTACCCCCTTACCACGTATTTCATGTTAAGAAGTAATTTAATAGTTGTAGTATTATTATTCGCCAATCAATAGATCATTGTTTTGTCTTTCACTCAGTGTTCCGAAGAAAAAATTGTAATGAAGGAGAAGAAGGAGGATGAGGATAAGGAGATGGAGGAGTTTTGCGAATGCACTTCTTCTTAGTGGAGGTAACAACCTTTCATTATCTATTATAAACAAATAAAATAAAAATTTTTTAATCTAGAAGCCTTTCTAAAAGATGCACATTGTTGCAAACAAGTTTCGCGAATGCACTTCTTCAATAAATGCAATCAATTGCATTCGGATATATTTTAAACAGCCCACTAGATTAAAATTTTTTTTTTATTTTTCAATGAATACTAGATTCATTTTTTTTTTTACGTGTAGTAATATGAATACTAGAGTAATTTGTACTTCTTTGCCGTGCAATGCCATGAATACTAGATTAATATTTTTTTTTTTTTTTTTTTTTGGCAAACAATTCAAGGAGTACTTGATTCAAAAGGTTATCTATAATATAAAAATAAGTCGGCTTTTCCTTCCTGACGCTATAACTCCAGAACGCACGAACCGATTTCCACGGTTTTGCATTCGTTGGAAAGGTCTCGGGCTCCGTGAGGTTTATAGCAACGAACATATAGGAAAAATTTCAATAGAAAAGCGGGAAAATAGGGAAAATCATTTTTTAAATACAGCGCCATCTCTGATACATAGCATGTACTACAAACCAATATTTTAAGTAGATGGCGTCGCTACTCTAATTACAAAAAAAAAAAAGAATAAAAACAAAGAGAAAAACAAAAAAATAACATATTTTTGCAATTTGTTTGAATAACAAACAAAAACGAAATGTTTGATGCTAATTTTAGTGAAATAAAAATAAACAAAAATTCATTTACCATGTCAATGTGATGGGCGCTTAATGAAGGCGATCGCAATTCAAACTTTGCTTAGAGAGCGGCTAAGTGTGACCTTAGTACGTAGCAAGAAAATTACTAAGAGGCGAACAAGGAAGATCGCCGAAATTGTGCTGTGCTGTGTGACCAGTGAGAAAAGAGACCAAAATTAAGCAGAGACGGTTGCTCTGTGCATTTGAGTTGTGGGCATTGGAATTGGAGACGCCAAACCGTTATTGTGTACATTGTGAAATAATGAAAAAAAAATAAAAAAAAATTAGTTATTCGTTTCTTAACATTTGAATTGGAAACCATCAAATGAATCAAGTGTATTGTGTACATTTTTATTCAATTTCAAGAACAGGTATTTGTCTTTAAGGTGGTAAGTTGAACTGCGTAAATTATGTGGATCACCACATTCACCACTCTGTCCATAGCCCAAAATGCCTAGAGGACGACGTGCGAACATCGGCCGCCGCACAAGACATGCAAGTCAGCAACAAGTGTATTCACAGAACTTAAGCGAAGAACTTAGCTGTTGGAAATGGAAAAGTCAAAGTTGATGCGACATCTGGATTAATTACTCTTACCAACGACTTTTGCCGATTTGTAGACTCTCAACTAGCTCTTATTGAAAATGTTTTTCCAAACATTAGTGAGAATTATCAGAATTATGCTTGGTTAAGTCAACGAGCAATTCTTGCCGCAAAGAATAATGATGTACACGCACTGAATTTCACCATTCAATCAAAAATCGATGGCGATTTGGTGACATACAAATCCGTTGATTCAATAACAAATCCCGATGATGTAGTACATTATCCAACGGAGTTTTTGAACTCTCTCGAGTTACCAGGATTTCCACCACATAACTTGCAACTCAAAGTTGGTACAGTTATTATGATATTGCGTAATTTGAATCCACCGCGACTTTGCAACGGTACTCGACTTGCGGTAAAAAGACTTATGCCGAATTTGATTGAGGCAACCATTATTAACGGAAAGTACGCAGGTGAAAATGTATGTATTCCTCGAATACCAATGATTCCGACTGATCTTCCGTTTGACTTCAAACGATTGCAATTTCCAGTTCGCCTTGCGTTCGCAATGACAATTAACAAGTCGCAAGGCCAATCGCTTAGTGTTTGCGGGATAAATTTAGAAAATCATTGTTTTTCACATGGGCAGTTATACGTTGCGTGTTCACGAGTTGGAAAACCATCCGCTTTGTTTGTGTTAACGTCAGACCAAAAAACAAAAAATGTGGTTTACCAAAAAGCACTTCAATGAAACGAATGATTTGCGGACACGTATAACGATTCGATTCAGTATTTACTTTGTATTCACTTTCATTCACTTAGAGAAGTTCAACTAAATAATACTTTATTTATTTTAATCTAAATGAATTCATTACTATTGTGAAATGAAATAAAATTTTTTCTTTTCAAATATAAAACAAAAAAATTTTTTTCGTTCATCTTTTAATCACCAAACGAAATTTAACATAAAACAAAGCCATCTGGTGGCGAAACGGAGTTCGCCGGGTGTACTAGTTATGATATATTTTCAAATGGTAACTAGATTAAAAAACACTGCAATTTCAAGAACTTTTAAACCGCGTTTAAAAAAAAACCATAAGAGACCGCCAAAAGTTTTTGATGACGTTCGTCTGGAAAAGTCGCGGTCCATGGAATATTTTCTTTTTTCATAAATTTTGGGATTGAGGCCCTTATATTAGACATTTACCTAAAATTAAAATGCAGACCTGTAGGTACATACATACATACAATGTGCGAGTTCCAAGTAACGGGGTTTCCCAAAATTATTATTTGCAAAGCACAAGGCAAAACTTACGGTTATACATATGTTGAAATTAGAGCTCTCCGCTAATTTGATATAGTATATTCTATGTAAGTTAGTCATGGCTTTAAAAGATGTTTTTAATTTTAAGTTATTTTTCAGAGAGTACAAAAATAGAGGAGAAAAAAAACCGCGAAAGCGAAAGCATCTTATGTGGATGAAGCCATGGTATGCCAAAAGGGGAAAATACACCCACACAAGGTTGCTGAAAGAATTAAAGGAAACCTCACCCGAGGACCTGAATAATTGTCTAACACAGTGCTCCTAAAGCAAGGGCAGGGTTTTTGAAAATGGATCCAAGATTTTCCAACGTAGAGTTTTCGTATATGACCTCTAGATTTCAAATTTTCAAACCCCGAAATCGTACCTGATCCTATTTTAAAGATAGAGTAGGTTTACCTGTGGTAAATCTAGTTGAAAGATTTACATTAGTTATTTTCAGTTTAAATATGCATAGGTTCATATCTACGCCAGATAAAGATCTAGTAGGCCTTGCCAGGCTAGACGTTTATTTGTACATTTCACAATATCTAAAAAGTCACTTGTAGTCTAGCAGCCATTATCTCAACAACTCAAATACCTGTAATTTAAAATAAACTCACAATCCTAATATAAATCACCTTTGACGCAAACATTTTGGTCCTATTCAACACTAAAAAACTGAAATAATTTTTGTTAAATTACGAATAAAAAAGGGTTTGCAGATATTTTCAAGTAGTGTTTGACTTGTTTAGAGTGGTGCAATGGACAATACGAAAGCTTGTTCTCACGATGAAAATAGACGTAAAGTCTGCGGACCTTGCGGTACAAAAATTTCTTTTGGCAAAAAAAAGCCGAATAAATTTCTTATAAACGAAAAGTATGAAACATTGATAAAGAAATTTATAAACAAAGATTATGATTTAAATAACGAAAAATACCCCCTTAGCATATGCAGAACTTGCTACCTCACACTTTTTGATGCAAGTAACAACATTTTTACAAGACCTTTTCCAGACATGCCAGATTACAATAGTTTGGTTTTACCTAAAAGTACTCGCACATCTATGGACAGTTGTAATTGTTATGTATGTTTAACAGGCAGATATAAAGGTCATGAGAAAGTAGTAAAGGGTAAGGGTTGTAAACGAAATTTCGAAACTAAGATTGATACAACTAATGGTCTTTATGGATCCTCAAATATTGACAAACTTGCAAAGAAAGACAGCCAAAAAAAGGAAAAAACTAATATACAAATATGTAAAAAATGCTTACAAGAAATTGTTAAAGGCAAAAAACATTCATGTAATAATATTCAAGACAATGCTTTAAAAATAATAGAAAAACTTCCTGATGTCAAGCAAGAAATCGTTGCGTCAACTATTATTAGAACCAAAATTGATTCTGAAGACGATATAAATCGACACATTAAAAATAAGAAAATTGAGTTGAGTACGAAGGGTTCTAAAATGAGAGTTGTTGTTAATCCTAATAAAAAAAAGGACATTACGTTCAGTGAAGAGCGTTTGGATAATTTGCGAGTAAACCTTGGCTTATCCAGTAATAAAATGAAAAGCATTGCTAACTTTTTAAGATCAAATGTTGGAAGAAAGTCAGTACCCGTTGACTATAAGAAGCACATGTCAGAAAAATCGAAACTTTTACAAGATATATATAAAAAAGATAAATACTTTTTTGATTGTGATGATGCAAAAAAAGAAGAAAGACCAGTAGTTTACGCAAATGCGGAAGAACTTTTTGATGCAGTAATTATGGAAAGAAAACTTGAAGGGAATGTTTGTGTTAAAGCAATGGCTGACGGGGGCCGCGGATTTTTTAAAATTTCTTTATCAATATTTCAAGAAAATTCTGATGGTGATGATTTTAATTATGATGATTTAACAATTCATGATAAAAATCAGAGAAGTCTTTATTCTGAGGGAGGTAGCGCAAGTAAGAAAGCAAAATTGATGAGCGTGAAACGAGTTATACTACTATGCATTGTACCTAAGATAAAGGAAACGTATGAAAACGTAAAACTTTTGTTTGACATCACTAAAATAAATAACATTCCCTTCAAGTTCGTTTCGGATTTTAAATTGATGCTTATCATAAATGGCCAACAGACGGCATCTGCAATGTTTCCTTGTCCTTATTGTTTTGTTTCACTTAACGACTTGAAAGAAAACAAGACATCTGGACAGGAAGATGTGCTTTACAATCAATGTAGTTCCAATGCAGATAATTTTGAAAGCAATGTTATCAAACTGAAATCATACGGAGATTTAAGAAACGATTATGAACAGTTCAATCTTGCTGGTGGAAATAAGAAAAACAGCAAAGAGTTTCATAGCACTATTAATCTCCCTCTATTTACCGAAAGTGATGACATCACTGTGTTAGAAAAATGCGTAATTCCTGAATTACACGTGCTAATGGGCTTCGTAAACCATCTGTTTTGGAAAGGTTTAGTACCCCTTTTGGGAAAAGATAAAGCTTTGATATGGCCAAAAAAATTAAAACTTATTTCCAAAAACTACCACGGAGATTGTTTCGAAGGCAATGCATGAAGGAAACTTTTAAAAGAAGCTCACAAACTAAATGATCCTGAGATTTATGAAACTGTGGGATATTTAAAAATCATACCTTTTACCAATGCTTTTGTAATAATGAATAAAGTTGTCGATTGTAGTTTTACATCTGGAAAAGTAGGACCAGAACTAAACGTTCATTTGGATAAGTTAAACAAAGCTTTGATTGCTTTACATGAAATTGAAGACATCTCAGTAACCTTAAAAATTCATGTCTTAAAAACCCACATTATGGAATGTCTTCAATTCATAAAACACAATGATGGTCTAGGATATTGGTCCGAGCAAAGTGGAGAGTCACTCCACCGTGAATTCTCGCAAACTTGGGAGAGATATAAAATAAATACAATCGAAGATGAGTTATACTTAGAGAAGCTTTTTACAGCAGCTGTAGAATTTTCATCACTTAATGCATAATCAAAATTTTGATTCCAAGGAGTATCGTTATTTAATAATAACATTTAAAAAAATAAAAAAAAAACCAAAAAAAAAAATATAAAAAAACAAAAAATCAACCAAAAAAAATTTAAAAAACAAAAAACAAAAAAAAAACAAAATGGGACCAGGTTACCACTACGTCCCCGTCGTTGGTCCTGGGTTACGCTGAAAGTGGTTACATTTAAGTACATACATTAGTAATACATACATTTATCTTTAAAATAGGATCAGGTACGATTTCGGGGTTTGAAAATTTGAAATCTAGAGGTCATATACGAAAACTCTACGTTGGAAAATCTTGGATCCATTTTCAAAAACCCTGCCCTTGCTTTAGGAGCACTGTGCTAAGGATGGATACAGCAAGAGCTGTTAGGTTTGGTTGGACCAAAAATAACAAGTAAGAAAGGCTACAGTCGAGCGCGCCGACTGTAAAAGACCCCGTACTCTCCTTGTATTCGAAATTAATATTTGAATACGACTGTAATTTAAAATTTAAGTTTTAAAATTAAATTGAAAAAAAAAATTTGAATCAGTCACTGATGGGAATCGAACCCGCGCTTACTGACGCAAGTTCCATACCATGCTGCACCCCTACTAGTTACACAACACCATTCATTTGGCAGAAATTTGTTTATTTTCATTTACATATAATAATGAAGTTATTTAAAAAATAAAAAAATAACTAAATTTCTGGGTCTGTGCCGGGTTCGAACCGCAGACCATTGGCTGTTGCACCAGTTAAAAATCTTTATTTACATTTTTGTTTGAAATTTAAAAAAGTAAATTCCACTGTCGGGAATTGAACCTGCGAACATATACGCAGCTTGCATGACGCGTCACAACCCTATCAGTCGCACCACGCCCCACATTAGACAGAGATCCGATTATTTTCATTTACATGTAATAATGTTATTATACAAGAAGCACAAAAAACAAAATTTTATTTCTGAGTCTGCGCCGGGTTCGAACCGCAGACCATTGGATGTTGCACCAGTTAAAATTCTTTATTTACATTTTTGTTTAAATTTAAAAAAGTAAAATTGAACCTGCGAACTTATACTCAAGTTGCAGAACACGCCGCAACACTACTAATTGCACCAACCCCTTCTTATGAAACGGTTCCGATTATTTTCATTAAGATATAATAGTGCTAAAAAAAAATTTAATTTCTGAGTCCGTGCCGGGGTTCGAACCGCAGGTCTTGTGTTTACAAAGAAGTGCGTTGCCCACCCGGACCACGCTCTCTTTGCAAACTATTGCGGCTAATGTATATATACACATACAGTTATCTCTTTTCTTTTAACCACGTGCATTCACAACGCGCTTCATGGGCTACTTTGTTGTTTAATTGCTCAGTTGTTTATAGTTGGATTTTTATGCAACTTTCAGGGTAGTTTAATATGATTTGTCTTTAAACAAATTTTGAATTACAATACTGTACTGTATTAGTAAATGCTTTAAAAACGACATGTAAGATTTGAAAAGTTTTTTAGTTCGTGTGGGAAAAGGGGGCGTGGCAGGCCAAAACTTTTAATGGCGTTGCATTTGTGCTGTTTCTAGGAACCTGTGTACCAGAATTGGTGTTCCTAAGTGCCATGGTTACGGAGATATTCGCAGAAAACATCGATTTTTTCCGAGGTGTGTCTAGTTTTTTGCTTATTGCGGGGGCGGTGGGGGGCGTGGCGCAGATTTGAAATAAACTTGATCTGCTCGAGAAAGTTACGGAATTTTTATTACAAATTTGCTGTCTCTAGCTCTTATAGTCTCTGAGATCCAGGTGTTCATACGGACGGACGGACAGACGGACATTGCCATATCGACTCGGCTGTTGATGCTGATCAAGAATATATATACTTTATGGGGTCGGAAAAGCTTCCTTCTGCCTGTTACGCACATTTGGCTTCTGACAAACCTAATAGACCCCTATACTCTTTTTTAAAGAGTACGGGGTCTAAAAAGAGAGGACACTCAGATGAGATGTGCCATTAGCACAAACGAGAGGCTTTCAGCAACCTTGAGATTTTTGGCAACTGGACAAACATTTGCAGACTTAAAGTTTTTAACTAGAATTTCCCCCCAAAGTCTTGGCAGAATTTTAATTGAAACCTGTCAACACATTATTAATGTACTCAAACCGTTTATTAAGGTAATAACTGGTATTGAGTGTCATTAAACAGTTAAAACAAGTAAGAAAAGTACAGTCGAACGATCAGTATCCGAATATTACAATAGATAGTTCTTGTATTAGAACACGTTAAAACATACATATGTTTGTCTGTATGCACATACCAATTCGTTTGACGTTAAATGTATGCACATACATATGTATGTGTGTATGTATCCTATTGGTCGGCACGGCTAGCGCTGTCTCTCTCGCACTCATGGCATTGCTCTCGAATAAAATCTTTGTTGCTTCATTTCTTTCTTGTTTATGGTCGGATTCTTATGAGAAGAGAGTTTGACATGATTCGTCTTCAAACGAATCATAAATATCAATACTGTACGATAAGAACAAATGCCTTAAAAACCGCATGTAAGTTTTAAAAAGTTTTTTATTTCTTACGGGAAAAGTGGGCGTGGCAGCCCAAAATTTTCGATGTCATTGCATTTATGCTGTCTCTAGGAATACGTGTACCAAAATTGGTATTCCTAAGTGCCATAGTTACTGAGATATTCGCCGAAAACATCAATTTTTTTCGAGGTATATCTAGTTTTTTGCTTATTCTGCGCGAATGGGGCGTGGCATCGAAAAAAAAAAGATTCTTGTATTGACTAACTAAATATCGAGTCGATAGAGATCAAACTCGAACTTGTAGCTCTTACCATCTCTGAAATCTGTGTGTTCATACGGACAGACAGACGGTCAGACGGACATGGCTATATCGACTCGGCTTGTGACGCTGATAAAGAATATATATACTTTGTGGGTTCTGCCACGCCTCCTTCTGCCTGTTACATACATTTGCACAAACCCAATATACTCTTGCAGAGAGTATAAAAAGCCGTGTTGCACTTCTGGTTCCTGATTTCCTTCGACGAAGTACACTGAGTAACCCGAGGAAGACTCTGATGAGAATGGCGTGCATGTCCGATAGACCACTGTTGATGGGCCCGGCCTTGTCACCTGCATTTTGGGCTGGTAATTATTAATTATTATTATTTTAGGCGCCAATAAATGAAAATGATTGGAAAATAATCGCTTCAAGCTTTTAGAATTTGGAATTTTGTCAATTGTATTGGGGCTATTGACGGCTAACATGTGCAGATCAAAAAGCCCTATTCATCAGGCTCGTATTATTACAATTACAAGAAGACGTTTAGCATTGTGTTGATGGCTGTTGTGAATGCAGACTATGAATTTTGATGTGTGGAAGTTGGAGCAAACGGAAGGTCATCCGATTCTGCAGTATTTGCTCAATCGGAATTTAAAAGAAGATTGCATGCAAATTCCTATAATTTGACGAATCCTTGTATTGTTCCAATGACAGAATATGAGCTTCCATATGTGTTGGTGGGGGACGATGCATTTCTGTTATCAACAAGTTTAATTAAGCCATACAGTCGTCATAATCTGACTAGGGAACAGAAAATTTTCAATTACCAACTTTCAAGAGCTCGTCGAGTTGTGGAAAATGCTTTTGGCATTTTGGCAAGCCTGTTCAGAATATTATTAACAACAATTTTACTGCAACCAGAAAAGGATTCTATCGTTGTGCTCTGCTGCTGTTATTTGCACAATTATTTGTCAAAAAAAAACGCCGCAGTTTATTTTCGAGAAACTACTGAGTCGACCAATGAAGCTGAATCTTCTCAACCTGAACGGCGTTTGGACGATTTGTAGACAGCCAGAGGAAATTCGTCGGCGAACGCCAAAGGAGTTCGCAATAAATTTTGCGAGTATTTGAATACCAGTGGAGCCGTCGCTTGGCAGAACGGTTCGATTTAATAAATATTACATATTTGTATATATATATTTAATAAATTAATTCGCATAATACTAACATTCTCTACTTCAATATTTGTGTCGTCAAATGTGTTGATTCCTTCGATTCCCGATTCTTGGTCGTGCAAAAAACTTAAATTTTTGTTGGTATACGTCATTTGCGCCGGCACCTGATTTTTCGCTTCGCTTTATTTTCGAAAGCTCGCGCCTATATGAAGCGTGAAGAGTATTAACCTTTTTTTTACCACCTCAATTGTGGCGTTTTCGTCGATTTCTTTATATTTAGACCCCGTACTCTTAAAAAGAGTATAGGGGTCTATTAGGTTTGTCAGAAGTGAAATGTGCGTAACAGGTAAAAGGAGGCGTTTCCGACTTCATAAAGTATATATATTCTTGATCAGCATCGATAGACGAGTCGATATAGCCATGTCCGTCTGTATGAACACCCGGATCTTTTAAATTACAAGAGCTAGAACCACCAAATTTGTAATAAATATCCCGTAACTTTCGCGAGCAGATAAAGTTTATTTCAAGTCAGTGCCACGCCCCCTACCGCCCTCTCAATAAGCAAAAAACGAAAGAAAAATTGCTGTTTTCCGCGAATATCTCCGTAACTATGCACAGTGGTTGCGCCCATTGGCCAAAAATCAAAAAGTCCATCACAACCAATTTTGACAAAACCCACACAAATTGTCTAATAAATGTTTTTTCTAGATTTGCACTGTTACTTTCTAGAAATAGCATCGAAATCCCGAACACGTGTTCACTTTCGCACAGCTGATGCGCTCAGTAAGCTTTTTTCACATTAACGTTGCATTTCAAAGTGAACAGAAGACATCTTAAGTGTTCCAGGTTAACTTTTTTTGGTATGGATTTTGAAGTACAAGGTATTTACTCTAATTTCTAATGAAAATAATTAACCAATTAATCAAATTGTTATTGTGAGACTAATTTATTTGACTTAATCTTTTTTATGTGTTTTTTAAGCGTCTTTTTTGTGTTTAGGTGGAGTTTTAGTTGTGATCCCACAAAATTGTGTTGTACATCCTTGTATTTGTCCGACTTTTAAGTTAATAAATGTGTTTAGTTTAGTTGCCCAAATTCGCCCATGCATTTATAAACGTAAATAAAGTGACGGCGTCTCCCAGGTCAGCTGTGCCCAGCGAAACGGCTGTTCACTGCGAAACAGATGTTTGGCGTATTGTTTTGTTGTTGTTGTCTTTGTTTTCGTCGTTTGTGGCTATGTATGATTTTGAAAATTGTTTATTCTTTTATTAATTAATTATTTTTATTTGATTTGGTTGATTGAACTTGAATTTTGCAGACAATTTTTACAGGTGTGTTTTTACGCGCCTATATGTTTTTGATCTTTGGTGCACAACAAATGGAACCAATGCAGAAAAACTAAAGACACTGATAGAATTTGTACACATAGAAATTAAAAAGAGCGGTTACATTGTCGACCTAGATGTTTTATCAAAGCGTATTTCGTACATATGCAAAAGAATCGCAACTCTTTGGCAAAACCACAATCGCACAAAATCTTCAGTAATACAATATCAAAGTGTTTGGCTGAATGAAAAGGAAAAAATTTCATTGCGCTGTGACCACTAGATGTCCCAATCAATAGCCAAAGCAACTGATCGTGGAAGGCCCAAAAAAGATTTTATCGAGTCTTCTAAAATGACAAAACGTCGAAAAATTGCTGAGCTTTCAATATCCGATGAATCCGTTGCTTGTGCTCTACGTTCCTGCAACTTATCTAGTCCAGCGTTTTCCGAATTTAGTGCCGATGAAGTGCTATCGATTCTCGTGGAGACAGGCTTGAGTAAACAACAGTATTTAACTATACGAAGTTTTATTAATACTAAAACGTCGTATAATTTTTTACCAAGCTACGAAAAACTTCTGGCAGCCAAAGCAGCAAGTTATCCTGTGAACATCAGTGTCAGTGAATCGCAAGCTGAAGTTGAACTGCAGAGCTTGGTAGATCATACGGCATCGCGAATTGTCCAACTTCATGCAGATGTTTTTGATTCCATTGATGATTCCCAAGTAACTTAAATTGGGAAATGGGGCTTTGATGGCAGCTCTGGGCATTCGGAATATAAACAAAAAACAACGACTAATGATTTTGACGATTCAAGTTTGTTTGTTACCTCTTATTTTCCACTGCAACTGATAACCAAAGATGAAGATCCTAAAAACAGAAAATTAATTTGGAAAAATCCTCGACCGTCATCTACACGCTACTGCAGACCAATAAGGTTTCAATTTAAAAAAGAAACAACTCAATTGGCCCTTAGCGAAGAAAAGTACTTCAAGGAAAAAATTGCAGATCTAAAGCCCACAACGTGCATTGTATCCAATTTAATGATTGAAGTTGAGCATAATTTGCAACTGACTATGGTTGACGGAAAAGTTTGCAGTGCTTTAAGTCAAACATCTTCGTCTAAGTGCTACATATGTGACGCCAAGCCGACAGAAATGAATGATTTGGAGCAATGCTTGACGAGGAAGGTTCATGAAGCACGATATGAGTTTGGCTTATCACCATTACACTCATATATTCGTTTTTATGAATATTTCTTACACGTTGCCTACAGATTGGATCTGAAAATTTGGCGAGCTTGTACCCCAGAACAGAAAACTGCTCTTCTGGATAGGAAAAAGAAAATACAAGCAGACTTTCGTTCAAAAACGGGATTGATCGTCGACAAGCCGAAATGTGGAGGAAGTGGAACATCCAACGATGGAAATTCAGCTAGAACATTTTTTAGCGATCCGAAATTGTCTGCTGAAATTACAGGATTAGAGGAAAGTATTTTAATTAGGTGCTCAACAGTACTGCAATGCATATCGTCTGGCTATACAATTAATGTAGAAAAGTTTGGAGACTATGCACTTTACACTGCAAAACAACTAATTAAATTGTATCCATGGTATTACATGCCACCTTCGGTTCACAAAGTTCTACTACATGCTCCTGATATAATAAGTTATGCACTGGTTTCCATAGGAGAATTGTCAGAAGAAGCCGCGGAATCAAAAAATAAAGACATTAAAAAATTTAGGGAACAACATACAAGAAAAATGTCACGTATTTCAACCAATACTGATTTACTCAATAGATTGCTACTTAGCTCAGACCCTTTCATTACGGGTCAAAGAAAGTTACCTTGCACCAAAAAAACAAAATTATTAAACAGTACATTCCAGTTATTAGATATGTAAATGTATGTAAATATAATTTTAGAGATTAATAATATTATTTTTTTTCTTATTTTTGCTTTATTTATTTTTAATAAATCTTCTGTTTTGTTCTTATGTTAAATTTTATTAATTTTTTTTTTTTTTTGAGGTTACGTGTTAGGGGGTGGTGTAGGGTGCTGGTGGGCTATACGACTAATCTAGCCATGCTGTATTACTTATTATATTTTTATAGAATTTTGGAAAAAAAATTCATAATTTTATCTCCACTACAAGTATTTTTGGCCGCTCTCCCCATACAAGCGCAACCACTGTGCTATGGCACTTACGACCACCAATTTGGGTACACAGGTTCCCAGGGACAGCATAAATGCAGTGCCATTAAAATTTTTTTGGTGCCACGCTCCCTTTTTCCACAAAAAAAACCAAAATAATTTTCCATTTCGACGACGTTTTTAAGGCATTTGTCCTTATCGTACAGTGTTGTAATTTAAGATTCGTTTAAAGACAAATCATATCAAACTATCCTAAAAGTAGCATAAAAATCCAACTATAAACAACTGAGCAATTAGGTATCAAACTCTCCCTTAAAGTGCATTGTCAATGCACGTGGTTGAAAGAAAAGAGATAACATTGTGTTAACATATATGCCGCAGTAGTTTCCAAAGCAAGCGTGGCCCAGGTAGTAGAGATGCTTGTTATTACTTTTTGAACTTGTATACAAACACAAGACCTGCGTTTCGAACGCCGGCACAGACTCAAAAATTTAATTTTTTTTTTTTTATACATTATATTTTATATATTTTTTTTTATATATAAATGAAAATGATCGTGTTTTTGTTAAATGGATGGCGTGGTGCAACTAGTAGGGTTGTAGCATGTTCTGGAACCTGAGTCTGATAGCGCGAGTTCGAATCCCATCATCCCATCAAGGCGAGTCGATATAGCCATGTCCGTCTGACCGTCTGTCCGTCCGTATGAACACACAGATTTCAGAGATGGTAAGAGCTACAAGTTCGAATTAGTTCTCTATCGATTCGATATTTTGTCAGTCAACACAAGATTCTTTTTTTTTTCGATGCCACGCCCCATTCGCCCACAATCAGCAAAAAACTAGACATACCTCGGAAAAAATAGGTGTTTAAAGCAAATATCTCAGTAACTATAGCACTTAGGAATACCAATTTTGGCATTGACATTAAAAATTTTGAGCTGCCACGCCCCCTTTTTCCGCAAGAAATAAAAGAAAATGTCAAACTTGCAAGCCGCTTTTAAAGCATTTATTCTTATCGTAGAGTGTTGTTATTTATGATTCGTTTGAAGACGTATCATGTCAAACTCTCTTGAAAGTTTCATAAGAATCCGACCATAAACAAGAAAGAAATGAAGCAACAAAGATTTTATTCGAGAGCAATGAGTGCGAGAGAGACAGCGCGTATGTGCATACATTTAACGTCAAACGAATTTGTATGTACATACAGACAAGCACATGTATGCTCGATTATGCTTAGCTTTTTTTTTTTTTTTACATGTTCTAATACAAGAACTATCTATTGTAATATCTGGATACCGATTTAAGCATTATAATTGGGAATAAAAGCAAAGAGTATTATACGGTCGGGCGTGTTCGACTGTACTTTTCTTCCTTGTTTTTTAATAAATTATCCCACGATTTGTTGCGAATATTTTTATTTTTGTAGATATTGCTATTTTTTGCCACAAAGCGGGCTCATCATGCAAGCTGTCTATGAACTCTTCTAGAAATGTTCTGTTCATTTTGGTAGTTGTTCACAGTTCGAAATATTTCTAGAAATGATGTTCGTGCGAACACTCCAATCCATTGTCAAATATGTTCGCACGAACACTCGTAAGATAGAAACATTTCTATTTTTCGATATACATACATATGTTCAAGACATATTCTTCATTCATTTCCACCATTATTTCACGTGCAGACTTAAGCGGGTCAGCGTTCTTCTTGCGTGCTATGGCCTAGTCAGTGGAGTGGTCAGTCTTTCGAGGCTATGGCTTCCTGGTTTTGTTCTCACTCAAGTATATTTCACTTTTCATGACCAATGCAAGTGCATTATATACCATCCTCCAGGAACAGCCCATAAAGTTAGTATTTCAGCAGGCTTTTTGCCCGATTGACTTAGCAGGTGAATTAATCTCCTATCTTCAAAAGCACATGTCTTTCCGCTACCCACTTTATATTTATTTGTATAAAATTGATATTATCTATACGAAATCTATAAAAATATTAAAAAAAAAAAAAAAAAAAAAAACAAAAAAAAACGTGGCTTTCTAAAATTATGTGCTAATTTTCTGTCCAGTTAAAAAAAACACGCTTCAGTAAGAAATACAGATCAAAGGAAAACCAAGAGAAATAACGGAACATTTTACAGTTATATTTGAAGAGCAACAACCACAAAAAGTAGTGCATGCACAAATTTGAAAAAAAATGTGACCAGCCTTACAAAGATGAAAATTTTTATACTTTCTGCAAGAGTATATTGGGTTTGTGCAAAAGTATGTAACAGGCAGAAGTAGGCGTGGCAGATCCCTTAAAGTCCGCAGGTGGGGTAGGCAAGTTGGTTTTCATTGAAGGAAATATGGACAAGATGCAGTACTTCGATATTTTAAAGAAAAACCTGCTTCAAAGTGCCGAAAAACTAGGTATTTCTGACAGTTTCCTTTATTATCAAGATAACGACCCAAAGCATAAGGCCGAAATTGTGCAAACCTGGCTAATATGGAACTGCCCACACGTTATGGTACCACCGGCACAGTCTCCTGACCTAAATGTCATTGAAAATTTATGGACATTTTTGGATAATGGTATTCGGAAACATATGATTTCCAATAAAGCAGACTTGAAGAAAGCCTTGCTTGAAGAATGGGAGAAAATAGCTCCTAGCTTCACCCAAAAGCTAGTGGACTCTATGCCAAATAGGCTTCAGGCTGTAATTAAAGCTAAAGGAAGGCATACTAAATATTAAAATTAGTATAAATGTTTAGTTTAAGTATAATATTAAGACTATCAAATAAGCTGTTGGAGATATATTTGACCATTTTTTGTTTTCGTTTTTTATTGCTGTTAAACATGAATAATGAATTAAAAACATTTGTTTACTAAACTGAAAGTATTATTCTTAAATGTAGAATTTTAATTTTGTTAATATTGTTTATAGTTTTTGAGTTACAACAACAGAAAGTATGTGAAATGCACTATATCAACTAGGGTGTGAGCCACTGTACACTGCGCGTCATCAGGTTAGCGCCCCCCTTTACACTCATTTTTATACCCGTTACTCGTAGAGTACAAGGGTATATTGTAGTCGTTGGAATGTATGTAACAGGCAGAAGGAGGCTTGGCCCCATAAAATATATATATTCTTGATCAGCATCAACAGCCGAGTCGATATAGCCATGTCCGTCTGTCCGTCTGTATGAACAAAAGGATCTCAGCAACTATAAGAGCTAGAAAGACCCGAGAGGTCGCAAATAAAAGATACAATTTGCAAGAAGTACAGTTTGTTTTTGTTTTTGACACGCCCACTTTAGGGCGTTCTATGTTCATATAAAGGTAAAGGCAGGTAAAAATAGCATGTTTTAGTATAGAAAACTTATCCGAACCAAATTATTATGAAATGTTCATATCTATGGCGTACATAAGCTGACCAAGTTTGATTCAAATCGGACCACTATATCGTATAGCTCCCATAGGGACAATCGGTCAAAAGTTCGCTCCTAGTATGAATTTGTATGAAAAATTTTTTTTTTAACCAAGCTATCTTAATGAATTTGACACAGAATATATTTTTCAATAACCTAAATATACTGACTACTATATCGTATAGCTCCCATAGGAACAAGCGGACGAAAATATGCTCTGATCATAAATTTGTGTGAAAATTTTCTGTGTTTTCCAAGCTATCTTAGTCATCCTCCAAACTATTGCACTAATATTATTATCATTACCCATTCTTAATTACATATTGAAACTGAGTAACGGGTATCCTAAAGTCGCGAGGCGACTATAGCATTCTTTCTTGTTTTTAAGTGTTTTCTATGGTTGTGCCAATAATTTTGTTCGATGAAATTGACGAGTTGTTTTAGTTAATTAATTTTAGTTAATTATACGTTGAAGTTTATTTCAAATAATTTTTGGTTTCGTTTGATGAATACTCTAGTCTATTTAGCTAATTTTTTTGTTTTTTTAAATATACTTTTAAATCTACATAAAAAGATGCTAGAAACTTGAAAATACCTGCTGTGCCAATAATTGTGTTCGTCACAGTATGTATATCGAAAACTTTTGTTAAGACGTTTAAATGAAGATTTGCTCTTTGGATGCATGAGCAGAAAAAACCGCTCTTGTCAATAGCCAACATAAAAAAACGGCTCCGCTTCGCAAAGGCCCATAAGGAAAAAGATGTCCAATTCTGGAAAAATGTACTTTGGAGTGATGAAACACACATTAATAGAATGGGTCCTGATGGAAAAACATTTGTACGTCGCCCAAAAAATCAGGCCCTCAATCCAAGGTACACTTTGAAGACCATCAAAAATGGAGGAGGAAGGATTATGTGTTGGGGTGAATTGGGGTGATTGAGAACAAAATGGACAAATTTCAGTATTTGGACATTCTTAAACACACTATGGAACCATATGCTTTTGAGAACATGCCTATGAAATGGACATTAATGCAGGATAATGACCCCAAACACTCGTCAAAAATCGTCAAGCAGTGGTTTGAGAGAGAGAAGATGCAGGTATTAGAATGGCCACCTCAATGTCCGGACCTTAATCCAATTGAAAATCTTTGGAATGATGTAAAAGTATAAGTTCTGAAATAAAATGGTTTGGAATTAAGGAAGCACGGTATTCAATACCCCAATCCACATGTAAAAAGTAAGTAAAGAGTATGCGCAGGAAATGCCAGTCCAAAACAATGGTTATAGTACCAAATACTAAATTTAAGAAGAGTTTCCAGTGGAAAATTATCATAAGTTTTGTTTGTACCAACAGTCGGTGATGACGAAAGCAGGAAAGATGGTCTGGCTACTTGCGCCAAAAAATAAGTTGTCTCTTCATAACAAAGTCACAATTTACAAGTCGATACTGAGTCCAATATGGAAATATGCACTGCAAGTATACGGCATAGCTGCAAAGAGCAACATAAATAAAATTATCCAAAATTCTACGGCGAATGTGCAACGCTCCCTGGTACATGCGTAACAGGGACATTGAAAGGGATCTAAGGATTCCGAAAGTAGGCGATGTTATGCAATCGCAATCTTTGAAATATATACAACGCCTTGGAAGACACCCAAATGAGCTTGCCAGAGACTTACCACCAAGCCTAGAAAAAGAAGACTGAAAAGGAACCATCCGTTGGACCTTCCTACTAGGTTCCTCATATAATTCCGCAATCAAAAATTGTTTCGATAATTATAAATATTTAAATATGTATCGACTGTGATCTATTGTCCCTTTCGTTTTATTTATTTAATGTCAAACTAGATTAAGTTGCCACAAAAGGTAGCAGAAAGCTGGTTAAATAAAATATACAGAATTTTACAAAAAAAAAAAAATAGTTTTGTTTAACAACAATTTATTTAAAAGTTTGCCAATTATGTGTCCAGGTTTTGTTAACTTTTTATATTTAAATTTTAAGTTTCTTTTTTATATATAAGCTAACTAAATGGGCCTGAAAATGCCACCCAACACAAGTTCCTTATTATTAATATTTAATAAAAAATTTGAATTTAAAAACTTTATTGTTTTGTGTGCCAATTATGTGACCATGGCTGTATATATATATATATTACAATCGCAACTGCAAGATAAAGAAGTTCGAAATTAAAAATTATTAACAAGTAAGACAAGTACAGTCGAACATACATGTGTTTGTCAGTACTCGAACTTGTAGCTCTTACCATCTCTGAAATCTGTGTGCTCATACGGACAGACAGATAGACGGACATGGCTATATCGACTCGGCTGTTGATGCTGATCAAGAATAAATATACTTTATGGGGTCTGCCACGCCTCCTTCTGCCAGTTACATACATTTGCATAAAAACGAAACTTAGTTTCTTTAAGGGGGATACACTGGTTGCAAAGCCTATATGAAGGCCTTTTTTGAGGCTTTTTTGACAGAAAACTACACAACTTTATTAATCGAGCAATATATCAAATTAAAGAACACATCTTGAAGAACCACGAGAAATTTTTTATTACTATATGTTACATAGTAATGTGGCAAATAGCCGTCAAAGAACCAAAATGTTTAAATAAAGGTTTTGCGGTGTCCAAAATTGCGGTGTCCAAAATTGCGGTGAAATGGATCAGCTGAAAAACAAAATTTTGATGAATATAGTTATAAATATGTATAATCTAGTCTTTTATCGAAGGATTTGAAAAAATTTTCAAAATTGACAAAATGGTGGACGGTCAAAGTCAAAAAGTAGTATTTTTATGAAAAAAAACGCAGTTTTTTGGCTATAAAACGGCTAACTTAAGTCCAAAAAAAAAATCGAACGATTAAAGACTAGATTGTTGTGTTCTTAATGAGCATTATAAAATTCTAAAAGATCGGTCCACTAGTTTTCGAGGAATTTTGGACACCGATTTTCAAAAGCCGTTTCGAGAAAAATGAGTTTGAAAAAAAAATTTTTTTTTTTTGTCAAATTACATGGTGTCATCTATTCCAGGTCCATACATAAGTTCTTCTACCGACAATGCCGCTTCCAAAACAGAAGTTTGTTGTTGTCTTCGAAGAATTCTTCCCTCACGAGAGCTATCGGAAGCCCGTTTCTCTGCCTGTGCAACAAGTTGATTGAAGCTTTCGTTGTTAATTTGATTGAAGCCACCAACGCATCTTTCGAGTAAAGTGTGTTTACTCAGATCGTATATAGGTCTGATAGCATCCAATACATTTGTTGGAAGTGATCTGTAATTATGTTGGAAATCCTCGTTTCTTGCCTGAGCGCGTTGATATGAACACCACGATTCTTCACCAGTTGGACATCTGTCGTGGTATGGATTTGCATCGCTGGAGCTGTAATGATAGAAGGTCGCCCATATAGCTTCATACATACCGTGAAGAGAATCAGAGTGGCGTATAATAGCAAGTACATAGTACACAGTAAGCTTGTCAATAAATTTTCCTGTCAGCTTTTCCTTTCCACCGAGCTTTTTGTTATTTTTTACTATTGAATCAAATTGAATCTTACCATTACACGTCTTGCAATTGACTAAACTTGAAATGGCGACAAACACAACGCAAAAGTTTAAAATGCGATATTCAATATTAGGATCCTTGTTCACAGTCATCTCAATATTATCTTTCAGTTTCCTTGCGGATGTGCTATAGCAATCAGTTCACACACAGGAAGTTTCGGGTTATAAACACCCTTTCTTTTAAGTCGTCGACATCTGCGGAGATTTTTTCTGTTTGTACGAGTCAGTTTTTTCCGATTCATTTTTAAATTAACCGAAACCGCGGCTAAAACACTATCTCTCTTATCTTTTTTGGCTTTACCCAGTGGCGGAAATGCTCATTATTACATCGATTACTGATGGATTACTTCTCGCTGGTGTACATTAAAAAACCGAATACAAGCTGCATTACTTTCTTAACAAATGGCCGCTTTTTCTACCGGGTGCACGAAATTATTGAGTTTTGTAATGCAAAAAGTAATAACGTGACGAAGTTTCCTTTGGTTCTCCATTACCTGTGCATTTACTTTTTAAATACTGTAATGCAGAGATTCCGCAACTTGAATAAAACCCAGCAAACAATTTCAAAATCGCTTATGGGTTAATAATGTGCGTACATTAAAACCCACTATACGAGCAACCCATTTTCCCACTATATAGAAAAGAAATTCGATTCGCTTTCGCTGACGGACGTGTTTTTCCTCGTTTAAACACTCAATTTTGTTTGATTTTTCTGGCTTAATCCTTTAGTAACAGTGTGCGATACATCGGTTGTGTTGATACATTGTTTAAATGAACTATAAAGCCAATTTTAAATAATTTGTGTTTAAAGGCAACAACAAGTCCACTATCTTCGTGCCCTCATATTTATTTACGCTTTCGACGCGCTCTCATCTGTTTTACCGCGCTCATTTATCTTGTTTTTGGTGTTGGCCGGTAATTCCGTTTTTCTTGATTTCGGTCGACGCGCTTGCGCTTATTTTGTTTTTGTGAGTTACATTTGTAATTGTTGTAAGTAAACATCTGTAGCTTACACATTAACCTTAGTTTGCCTACGTACTTTTTCAATCAATTTCTCAACAGTGCCTATTATCTCCCATATATTCTCTTTTATTATTTTTATTTCTTTTACTAATGAACTCCAATGTGTACGTCTGTTATAAGTCCAATGGCCAGGTTCGAACAAATGTTAAGGTGGGTTTTGTTTGTTGCTGGTTATGTGAAAATGTTTCACACGAAAAATGTGCTGGCCTCAACGGCCGGATAATTGACCTGAATAAATCTAAATCAGGCTTAAAGTGGACATGTGAATCTTGCAGGAATGTCGAAAGAGACATGATGTGCTTCATGAGACACACTAAAAGAGGCTTTGCGGACCTATATGGAAGATTTAAAAGTCTGTCAGATAGTTTCGCAGCATTGGATAAGGAGTTTAAGAACTTAAAATTCTTAAACGATTCTCCCAAGCGTAAAAAGGCCAACTTTAGATTGTCGCTTGGCCCTAATGAACTTTCTGTCCCTCCTCACATATCAACTTCGTCCACACCTTTTCTTATACATTTTTTATCCCCATCTCCGAACATAATTGTTAGTAAAGATGACAACTTTACTTTACCCACAGAAGTTGTCGCTACGAACCCCGAATCAGTAGTTACTGATTGGTCAATTGTTAACACTGTTGCAGTTGTCGAATCAATCAATGAGTCTATCACTGCTGTTGCTCCCTCGGAAGTAACTACAGTGTCAGATAAAAAGACTCCAATAGGTGTTCAACCAAAAAAACAAATATTTGTTTCTAGGCTTGCCCCTGATACCACATCAGATGATGTCAAGGCCATTATTCAGGCTAAATCAGAAGCCAACATTACTGTGGAAAAGTTCAAGTTCTCTTATCCTCGGGAAATATCCTCTTTTAAAGTAAGTGTTCCTGCCAAATATTTCAATGCAATTTGCTGTAAAGAATTTTGGCCGGACCACTTAATAATAAAGGAGTATACGGCGTAGAAAAAAAATCGGACTCCGATTCCACTGCCTGCTAACACTGCCCCAGCCTCTGATGCCGGAAAAAACTAACTTCTTCCATCTCGTTTGCCTATCAAAATGTTAGAGGTCTTTGTAGTAAGCAATATTTATTTAAACAGCCTATCCTTTCCATTTCATGTCGTGGCCTTTTCAGAAACATGGTTAAGGCTCGACATTCTAGACTCTGAAGTACTTTCCAATAAATTCTATAGAAAAGATCGTACATCTCGCCGTGGTGGGGGTGGTCTTATTGCCGTTGATGTTAACTTATCCTCGAAAAACGTTATAATTTGTTGCTATTAAGTTATGCCTTAATAACACTAGTGTTTTCATTACTTGTTCCTATATTCCCCCTTCTTCTGACTCTTCTCTGTATCTATTACATTTTTCTGCTATTAAATCAGTCGTCTCTTTGTTTTCCGTTCGTGATTTTCTTGTAATTCTCGGCGATTTTAATATCGCAGGTACTACATGGATTTCGTGTTTCTTATAATACCTTAAATTCCTTTCTTAATGCCTGTGTTCCGCTCTGTGTTCCAACCAGGTCTAACAAGCCTGCTTGGTTTCCCGAGACTTAACATTACTTAACAAGTAAGAAAAGTCGATCGAGCCCGACCGTATAATACTCTCTGCTTTTATTCCCAATTATAATGCTTAAATCGGTATCCAGATATTACAATAGATAGTTCTTGTATTAGAACACGTTAAAACAAAAAAAAAAAAGCTAAGCATAATCGGGCATACATGTGTTTGTCTGTATATACATAAAAATTCGTTTGACGTTATATGTATGCACATATATATGTATATATGTGTGTATGTTTACTATTGCCGCCACACATGCATCAAAAGTGTTCGAATATTTGCTTGTATGTTTCTGTCGCGCTCGCACTCATGCATTGACTTAAATATTAACTTTATAATCGGTAGATCTGTTGATTATTGTTGGATTTTTATGCAACTTTTAGGATAGTTTGGTATAGTTTGTCTTCAAAGGAATCATACATAACAATACTGTACGATAAGAAAAAACGGCATGCAAGTTTAAAAAGTTTTTTTTATCCTACGCAAAAAGGCGGCGTGTCAGCCAAAAATTTTAAATTGCAATGCATTTATACTGTCTCTAGGAACCTGCATACCAAAATTGGTGTTACTAAGTGCCGTGGTTACTGAGATATTCGCTTTATTCTTCATTCGGGCTCATTCGACTGTACTTTTCTTTCTTGTTGGTAAAGAAACTGCTAATTCAGATAACGCTATCGCCGACTTATTTGCCAATTTTTTTCAAACGACTTATTGTAAGCTTAGCTATAATTCTGATTTATCTTATCCTGTTCGCTTTTACATAGTTTAAAATCTATCAAACCTGTTTTTTCACCAGGGCCGGACGGAGTCCCAGGCTGTGTGCTAAGAGATTGTGCAGATGGCCTGTTAAAGCCTTGTATAAACTATTTACATTGTCCGTCGAATCATGCTGTTTCCCTGAAATTTAGAAATCATCTTTCATTCTTCGTCTTCATAAAAAAGGAAACAAATCCGATGTCTGCAACTATAGAGGTATTTCCAAGTTGTCTGCTATTTCCAAGGTTTTTGAGAAATTGATAACTTCTCAATTGCAACATTTCTGTAGATCCATAATTTCAACCTGCCAGCATGGGTTTGTGAAATATAGATCCCCTACCACTAACCTGTTAGAATTTACATCATTTGCCCAGCAGGGCTTTGATAAAAAATTGCAAACAGATGTTATCTACACAGATTTTAGCAAGGCTTTTGACTCCGTTAACCACAACCTCTTGATACATAAACTTAATCTGTTAGGGCTTTCCCATAATTTTATTCTTTGTATTTCGAATTACTTACGTTCTAGAACACAACAGGTCTATTTTAAAGATACACTATCGAAATCTGTCAAATTTACTTCGGGTGTTCTGCAAGGAAGCCACCTTGGTCCTTTGCTGTTCATTTTATTTATAAACGATCTGCCATCTGCAATACGTCATTCTCGGGTGCTTATGTACGCCGACGACGTTAAACTTTGTGTATCGGGCACTGAGTCACTCATTGAATCCAGGTTACAATCTGATCTTTACAGCTTGCGATCCTGGTGCCAAGTAAATTTATTAAATATAAACCACAGTAAGTGTAACGTAATGTCCTTTAGTAGGCGACTTCCCTTTATTAACAATTACATCCTGAATGGTAGTTCTCTTCACAGGATTGAGCCGGTCACTGATTTGGGTATCCTTTTGGATCCAAAGCTCAAGTTCGATAAGCATGTTTTGTCAATCCCTAATCGTGCTTTTGGTGTCCTGGGCTTCATAAAACGGTGGTCGAAAGAATTTAATGATCCCTACCAGAGACCTGCAACGAGTAATTCAACGGGATGTCCGAAAGCGGTTCGAATCACAAGGATCAGTTGCCCGTTTTGTGAATGATTCGAACCTGATCGTTTGAAATCAAACATTTTGGTTGCGATCAGAACGATCAGCCCCATAGATTGTTTGCTGATCGTTCGAATACTCGTTCGACGCAACCTTCTTCAGTACAAAACGTGCGAGTATCAAGCAAGTTCGTTGGTTCGCTTGCGTTGCGTGACGTTCGGAGTGCCGCCATTTATTTAAAAGAAAATATGCTTATTCTAGCGGAAAACAAGTAAGAAAGGCTACAGTCGAGCGGGCCGACTGTAAAAGACCCCGTACTCCTGTATTCGAAATTAATATTTGAATACGACTGTAATTTAAAATTTATGTTTTAAAATTAAATTTTAAAAAAAATTGTATATCAAGTCACTGATGGGAATCGAACCCGCGCTATCAGACTCAGGTTTCAGAACATGCTGCAGCCCTACTAGTTGCGCCACTCCATACATTTGACATCAACCCGATTATTTTCATTTAAATATAAAAAAAATATATATAAAATAAAAAAAAAAAATTAATTTCTGAATCTGTGCCGGGTTCGAACCGCAGACCATTGGTTTAGAACAAACGACTAACCGCAACCCAACTCTGTTGCACCAGTTAATATTGTATATTTACATTTTTTTTTAAATTTAAAAAAGTATATTAGAAAATTTCAATGTCGGGAATTGAACCTGCGAACTTATACTCAACTTATGCAGAACACGCCGCAACACTACTAATTGCACCACCACCTCCTTGTGGGACGGTTCCGATTATTTTCATTAAGATATAATAATGTTATTATATAACAAGCACAAAAAAAAAAAAAAAATTTAATTTCTGAGTCTCTGCCTGGTTGGAACAGCAGACCATTGGTTTAGAAACAAACGACTAACCGCAACCCAACCCTGTTGCACCAGTTAATATTGTATATTTACATTTCTTTTTGAAATTTAAAAAAGTATATTAGAAAATTTCGCTGTCGGGAATTGAAGCTGCGAACTTATACTCAACTTGCAGAACACGCCGCAACACTACTAATTGCACCACCACCTCCTTTTGAGACGGCTTCGATTATTTTCATTAAGATATAATACATATAAAGAAAAAAAAAAATTTCTGAATCTGTGCCGGGGTTCGAACCGCAGGTCTTGTGTTTACAAGCAAGCGCGTGGCCCACCCGGACCACGCTTTTTTTGCAAACAGCTTCGGCTAATGTATATATAAACATACAGTTATCTCTTTTCTTTAAACCACGTGCATTGACAATGCGCTTCAAGGGACACTTTGTTACCTAATTGCTCAGTTGTTTATAGTTGGATTTTTATGCAACTTTCACGGTAGTTTGATATGATTTGTCTTTAAACGAATCTTTTATTACAACACTGTACGATGAGGGCAAATGCCTTAAAAACGGCATCGAAAATGAAATTTTTTTTTTTTTTTTGTTGAAAAAGGAAGCGTGGTAGCAAAAAAGTTTTAATGCCACTGCATTTATGCTGTCCCTAGGAACCTGCGTACCCAAATTGGTGGTGTGCCATAGTTACGGAGATATTCGCGGAAAACATCAATTTTTTTCGAGGTGTCTTTGGTTTTTTGCTTATTGCGGGGGCGGTGGCGGGCGTGGCACTGTTTTGAACTAAACTTGATCTGCTTGGAAAAGTTACGGAAATTTTATTACAAATTTTGTGGCTCTAGCTTTTGTAGTTTAAAAGATCCAGGTGTTCATACAGACGGACGGACGGACGGACAGACGGACATGGCTATATCAACTCGGCTATCGATACTGATCAAGAATACAAATACTTTATGGGGTCGGAAAAGCTTCCATCTGCCTGTTACGCACATTTGGCTTCTGACAAACCTAATAGACCCCTATACTCTTTTTAAGAGTACGGGGTCTAAAAAGCAAAATGGCTAAATTCCAATGACAAACAATAACAAAATAGTTTAAATTAAAATTTTTCTTATTCTTTTATTATTAAAAATTTTAAAAACCTTAGTGAATAATATAAATAATATAAAAAATGCGCATATAATTGTTCCCACACACCAGAGCGATTGATTCGCAGCGGCAGCGACGCGAATAAAAAGCGGAAAAAATTCCGCGTCCAAATCGCAAGAGTGATTACACTGGAGCGAATTTATTCGCGCCTTTATTTTGTTATTCGCGGCTTTATTTTGTTATTCGCTGAAATGTCTTCCTCTGATGAAGAAGTTCGTTTATTAATGTTGTTATTAGAAGAAGAAAATAAAAAAAATGCTTGAGTATTAAATGTTTGATTTATTGTGATGGTTTATTGTAACGTTATATAATTGATTAAGGCAAAAAAGAACTTGGGTACATCCCATAAATGCGGAGAGTCATTCCCACGGAGAATTCACCAATTTGATGCAGCAACTTCGGAAGGATGAACGAAGATTTTATATATATTTTAGAATAACCTCCACCTGCTTCGATAACCTTTTGAAGATGATCGAAGTTGATATTAAAAAGCAGCACACATATAACAGGGAGCCCATTTCACCACAGGAACGATTGGCAATCTACTTAAGGTAATATTAATGTATCATATGTTACATTTGAATCACCTGAGCTAAAATTTACGTTAACACTGTTCGAAGTAGAGTTGTTATCAAATGTAATGTGTGATGAAACGCTGCTGGTGGTGTAACTGGGTGAATTTTCCTCAAAACTCACGATCTCTTCCTCCATAATGAGTTTTGCAATTTTATATTTAATTTGAGCCTGCTTCATCGGACTGAATTTTTTAATTGTTTGGGCATGCGCACTAAAAAAATGTCACCATCGTCTTGCGTTTTTTTGTTCTTTGTTTGCAAATAATCGATTACATTCTTTACGGATGATGTTGGTTGAGTAAACGATCTTTTAAAGCGTTTCAATGGAGGTTTTTCATCATCAACGGCAGGACTAGTTACGATAGATTGATTAAATTCATCAATGCTCTCGTAAACAATATGCGTTTCTGAAGCCTCTGTACATTGAACAGATTCCGTGAATGAAGATGTATGAACATTAAAAAAACTGGGTCATTGTACAAAGACTTAACATGATTTAAAAACAGGAATGTAATTACCACTTTCTTCCAACTCCAATCCAATTTCGTCCCATATTTTATCTTTTTTTCTGATGTTTTCATAATCCTCGTCCGCCAAATCATACAATATTTTATGTTTTTTTACTAATTCAATAAGCTGTTCCACTTTTGCCATTTTTAACATTAGTAAACATATGACTCCAAATATGGCGGGAAACCATGAATGAACAAAGACATTGCGTATAATAAACAGCTGTTCGAAACGTCGCAAATGTTGAATTTTTCATAAATTTTTTTCAATAAAAATAAATGATAATGGATAAACAACTGGTTCTCTCATTATATTATTATTATTATATTGTATTTAAAGCCAAAATATTGTAATTTAACATGTTATTAATTAAAAAACAATTTAAAAACAAGTTTTTGTGCAATCTGAATTGTATCGTTCTTGGCAGCAAGCGAAAAAAACGCTGCATGTACGGTTTTCAATGTTCAGCGGAAAAAAAAGCTGCAAATTCGCAGAATTCGCCCCGCTTTGGTGTGCATGCGTTCATAAGACGCAATGTAATTAGATATTCGCGCCGCTGCCGCTGCGAATAAATCGCTCTGGTGTGTGGGAACCTTAAGTTAAAGCTAGATCTGGCGGGAAACAATTTGGAGAGCATCACAGATGACTCGAGCAACAAGCTCGAGACTTGTCTTTGTTTGTGTGTATTTAGGCAAGCAAGTATTGATATGTTTGGCATACCACGCATTTTGCTTATATTTTTTACACATAGAAAAACCCAAACGGAAGAGTGTCAGACTACCTGCTTGTACAAACAACCCCCTTTACAGTGACGTCACATTCTAGTTAAAGGAATTTCCAAAAGGTCAGCCCGTCTACATTTAACAGTTAAGCGTTGCAAAAGGGTTTGAATAATTGTAGTTTGCAAAGCGACTCATTTTAATTCTCTAGAATTTCGCATATTATTAAATATTAATTTATTTTAAAAAAATTCTGCAACGCCGTCAAAACATTTAGTATAGTACAACCGCTGGAAATATTTCATGCAAATTATTAAAGTTTCTGTGTGTCTTGCTTGCTACTTGTTGAATAACGGCAAAATACTCGAGTATATACTCGAGTAAAACGAGTATAAGCAGGCCCGCGGTACGCACACAAACGATCGAGTGTGAAAAAATGTTCAAGTCAAACGATCACGAGTAAGTGTTCGAGTATACTCGAAATTTTTATACTCGTTTCAGGCCTCTGATCCCTACTTAACAAAAACACACTATATGTCCTTGGTACGTCTTATTCTTGAATATGGATCCTGTATCTGGTCTCCCCAATATAGGAATCATCAAGACAGAATAGAATCTGTACAAAAACAATTGCTTCTTTTTGCCCTACGGGCCCTTAACTGGAATCCTAATATTCGTTTGCCATCCTATCGTAGTAGACTTTTACTAATAAACCTTCC
The DNA here is from genome assembly GCA_035047505.1 of Drosophila parthenogenetica. Taxonomy (NCBI): domain Eukaryota; kingdom Metazoa; phylum Arthropoda; class Insecta; order Diptera; family Drosophilidae; genus Drosophila; species Drosophila parthenogenetica. The sequence continues at coordinate 2,447,910 of JAWNPM010000168.1, read as the reverse complement.
TTCTTTGTCTGATCGTAGGAAAGTTCTCGGTATAATTTTCTTACAAAAACTAATCAACGGTGAAATTGATTCCTCGGAATTAATCAGCCAGATTAGTTTTGCTGTTCCGATCAGACCCACTAGAAACTTTCTTCCCCTCTTTTTTCAACCCTGTACCACAAACGTTGCTTTTCATAACCCATTTCGAGTATTGTGCAGTAACTACAACAAACTTTCTCGAGTTGTAGGTAGTTCTACTTCTATCCCTTTAATTAGAAGCTCTCTTCTTTGTCACTTATCTAATTTATAATTCCGCGATTTCGTTAGCCGTCCGTTATGCGGTGTGCCCTCGGCCGGTTGGGCGGGTTGGCTGCATTGTCTGCAGGGTTTCGCGCGCTAACAAGCACGTTGCTTGGTGTTGCTGGGCCACTTGAATGTACTGTCTCGTTAGTACATCAACGTCCATAATATAATAGTATGGCTTACTTCTTTGTAACGTAATTGCAAAAATAATTGATTACGAATAGAAGGATAATAACGCTTCAGTAATGTAGTATTTGTTGTTTAAATTTATAGTAATTATTATTTATTATGGCATCTCCCTATATTTATTTATATTTTTAAAATCTATTTTTCTAATGTATAAATTTAATTTATCAAATACATGTTAATTATTTATATCTATGAATTATATAATAAATCTTAAAATCTATTTATTTAATTTTATTATTATTTATTTTAAATTGAATGTTCTATTTATGTTTCTTCCGCATTATTAATTTGTTTTGATTTGTTGTCAAATGTTTGCTTTGCCAGCCGACCAGCAGTTTCTAACTGTGGCAACATAGCTTTTATGGGTCCAGCCATCGGTTTTAATAGCATCTGTTTATTAAAGATTATTAATTTTTTGTCATTAAAATTAAGATGATTTATACATACATACCAGATAGAGCATCGTTCAAATATTTAAATTGCTTGAACGGCTCTTTTCCGTTTAGGCCGTCATAGTTAAAATTTGGTATTATATTGCTGCCTATAACACTGTCAAAATGTTTGACAATGTTTCCTTTTGCAATTTTTTTTAGAATTCGCATCTGTATATAAATTAAAGAAGAAGATAATGTTAAGTTAATTTAAGATATTCGGCAGTGTCTTCTTCATCTCCTTGACATCGTCTTCCAGCTTCGCAAGGCGTTCGCCTTTGGACTCATCCACTTCGAACTCCGAAGAACCGACTGTAATTTGCTTAAACATATCTTAAAAACAATTAAATTAGTTAGCAATATTTATGTCGACGAGTGTAAAATAGGAATAAAAACAAAAGTTTTCTTTATATGGCTAGCAGATGTATTTATAAGATATTTTGCTAAGAGGAACAAGTTATTCGTCTAGAAGTTTTGTTGTTATTTGAACAATAGCTATTATTTTGGAATTAATTGGTGCAGTGTAAAATGGCTGAGGATCCTCAAAGCGTCGACATTGAGCGAAATTTTCACTATAGTGGCCGGACAACAAGGAGGGATGCAGCAATAATTGTTGGGACTTTTAATTGAAAGAGTGAATTTTATAGAAACACACTTCGTTATTTGACCTGCTTTATTTCAATGGAATGAAGTACTGCATTTCACATTTTTACTTTTTTTAAAGGAATATTTATTATTAATTTGCTGGGGAATGTTAATCGGACACTTGATGGATTTTTTGACTTCTTGCTTATATTTTCAAATGTATATGCAGTTAAGTCCTGAACATATCCCATTTATTGGACAGACTCACAGATATGCAATAAACTATGAACATTAAAAGAAATATTATGATTGCCATATTTAAGAGCAAAAGTGCTCACAAAATATTCAAAAATGTTTTGAATTATATCTATGTTAGTATTTTAATCTGATTTTGTTAGTAAAAATCTATAACCAGTGTGCAACAGAAGTAAATTATAATAAAAATCTTCTGGTACTAAATCTTTAATGAGAACTATCGAAGTGTATAAAATAAACATCCTAAATTCTGTGGCTTTCGACATGCTTGATTCTTCTAGACTTCGGGGTTTTCTGTGGAACTCAGACGGAACAAATGCTGCTATTGAAAGGCAGCGTCTATTAATCTCTACTTTATGCTCACTAGAAAATTTGCAGTCTTTGACTGAATTACTATAAATTAACTTCAAAATTTTTTTAGTCACTCCTAAGTCTATTAGATGCATTGCATCTAGAGGAAACTGTGTAATCATACCAGTACCTAGTTTCTCTAAAACGTTTTCGTTTGAATGAAAATAGTTTTGGTGATGATCCACATATTTCCTTGACGTGTAGTCACTGTCACTGATAACAAATGCATATTGCGTGAATTTGGTTCAAATCGCTCAATAGACATCGAAAATTTTCATACTAAGCATTTCAACCGATTGTTCCTATGGAAGCTATATGATATAGTAGTCCAATCGGGATAAAATTTGGTCAGCTGATGGAAAATGGTAAAGAATGCATATTGCGAGAATTTGGTTCAAATCGTTCAAGAGACACTGAAAATTTTCATACTAAGCATTTTCAGCATTTTTAACCGATTGTTCCTATGACAGCTATATGATATAGTGGTCCGATCTGGATGAAATTTGGTTTGCACGTGGGATTTAGTACTAAATGCATATAGGCTGAGTTCAGTGGAGCTAGCTCAAAGAAATTTTTATTTGAACCGATTGTTCCTATGAGAGCTATATGATATAGTGATCCGATCTGGCCGATTTTAACATATGAACTGCGTGCGGAAAGAATACACATTTGTACCAAGTTTCATCACGATAGCTTTAAAACTGAGAGACTAGTTCGCATAGAACGATTAACCCTTGGCATGTTCCAGGGGTTTGAATTAACCCATTATAATGAAAATTAAATTTTTTAAGTAAAATTTTTAATAATTAATTATAATAACCTCTTTTAATAATAAAAATATATGTTTTTTAAAGTTTAATTTGTAATAATTTTGAGTTTCCATTTAGACGTTGTTTTTGATTTCTTACACATATTTTTTTTGTTAAAGTTCTTAATTCTAAAATATATTCGTATTTTAAAATAGAAAGACTTTACATAATCGTCTGAATTTACATGGTGCGCTGCTATCACTAAATTTTGTTTTACATTTTTGTTTATAGAAAAGTTGTCTTTTACAAAACGAATGCCAGAACATATAGCTGTTCATCTTCATCCATTTCCTCGTTTTCCATTAGGTTTACGACCACATCTAGGCATCCCGACTTAATTTCCACATCTGCTAACCATTTGTACAATGTACTACGGCTAGGCTACGGCTAATCATGCCGGCGGCCTGTATTCATACTTATTGATTATACTTCGATTCAAGTAGTGCTTGATGTAAACTCCGACTGTAAGCCTAATGTAAGAATAAAGATAAAGTGTAACCCACTATTGCTCGGCACGACTGGCGCTGTCTCTCTCGCACTCATTGCTCTCGAATAAAATCTTTGTTGCTTCATTTCTTTCTTGTTTATGGTCGGATTCTTATGAAACTTATAGGATAGTTTGACATGATACGTCTTCAAACGAATCATAAATAACAACACTGTACGATAAGAATAAATGCTTTAAAAACGGCATGCAAGTTTGAAAATTTTGTTTATTTCTTGTGGAAAAAGGGGGCGTGGCAGCCCAAAACTTTTGATGCCATTGCAAAATTGGTATTCCTAAGTGCCATAGTTACTGAAATATTCGCCGAAAACATAGATTTTTTCGGAGGTGTGTCGGGTTTTTGACTCTTTGTGGGCGATTGGGGCGTGGCATCGAAAAAAAAAGATTCTTGTATTGACTGACTAAATTTCGAGTCGATTGAGACCAAATTCGAATTTGTAGCTCTTACCATCTCTGAAATCTGTTTGCTCATACGGACGGACATGGCTATATCGACTCGGCTTGTGATGGTGATCAAGAATATATATACTTTATGGGGTCTGCCACGCCTCCTTCCGCCTGTTACATACATTTGCACAAACCCAATATACTCTTGCAGAGAGTATTAAAAAAGTACAAAAAAAGTACAAATATAGCAACAATATTTACAAATTTAGTTTAACAAGTAAGTTCGACTGAATACAATTAATTTACAGAAGGGATCTGTTGGGAAGGTCCTGTGGATGAAACTTTTTGAGTCATCTTTTTCTTGGTTTTATTGCCATTTTTTCGCAAGGGGGTTGGGATGATCTGCTACTCTACGTAGATAGTCCTCTGCTAATTTTTGGATAACGTCCCCAACTTTGGGAACCATCAAGTCTCTTTCTATGTTTCTGGTGTGCATGTACCAAGGGGCATTACTGATGCTCCTGAGAATTTTCGCTTGAGCGAAAATTTTAATATTTAACTTTGCTGCAATTCCATATATCTTCAGCGCATATTTCCATATAGGACATAGGATCGACTTATATATGGTATTCTTATTACGCAGTGATAAATTGTTCGATGGCAAAGCCACGCCATTTTCCCGGCCTTATCCATTATTGATTTTTGCACCATTGTTTGTGTGATTCTTAAAGGTAAGCGTTCTATTCAGCACTACTCCGAAATACTTGTGAGATCCTTTGTGTTGCAATGTTGCACCTTGCATATCGATCTTACCACAACTCGCTGGCCTTTTAGCAAATGTAACATTTGCACACTTGCTGCCGTTAATGCCAATGTTCCATTTTTGTGTCCAATCTTCAAAGCTACTCACGTACTGCTGGAATTTGTGGCTTTACGAATTTTTAAGCTTCTTGTCTTGTTTCAGTCAACTTGCCCAAGGAGGTAAGAAGACTTATTGGCCTATAGCCATCTACCTCTAGCGGATTCTTCTCTGGGTTGGGGATCATAGTGGTCAGATTCCAAACGTTTGGAAAATGTCCTATATGAACAGCACCTCTTTTTTAGGAAGAAGCTTCAGTGTTTTATTGTCCAGGAGATAATCTCCAGGCGATTTTTTGTTCTTAATCTTTTTGATAAACCGCTCCACTTCTTGCAGCGTAATTGGCTTTGTAGGCAGGATCATTTGAAACGGTGTGTTCAGACGAAGCTCGACAGCCTTTCGTGTGACGATATCAGTGTATTCGAACGGCACAAATTAATTTAATAATTAATGCGAATAAAAATAACACAATTAACTCACTGCGAAATACTTTTGCACTTCCACTCAGCACAATAAAATCAGAAAATTGACGCGTCGCGGCGGATAAAACGAAAAAAAAATTTTCACACATATGCAATTATACACTCGGATTCTTATGAAACTTTCAGGATAGTTTGATATAATTAGTCTTCAAACGAATTTTAAATAACAATGTGGTACGATAAGAACAAATCGCTTTAAAATGGCATGCAAGCTGGAAAAGTTTTGTATTTCCTACGGAAAAAGAGAGAGTGGCAGCCAAAAATTTTAAATAGTACTGCATACTTTAGGAACCTGTATACCATATTTGGTATTCCTAAGTGTCATAGTTACTGAGATATTCGCTTAAAACATCTATTTTTTTGGAGGTATGTTTAGTTTTTTGCTCATTGTGGGCGAATGGGGCGTGGAGTATATATATTCTTAATCAGCATCAACAGCCGAGTCGATATAGCCATGTCCGTCTGTCCTTCTGTCCGTCTGTTGCCATGCGAACTAGTCTCTCGGTTTTAAAGCTATCGTGGTGAAACTTGGTACACATGTGTATTCTCTCTGCACGCAGTACATATGTTAAAATCGGCCAGATCGCATCACTATATCATATAGCTTCCATAGGAACAATGCTGAAAATTGCTTAGTATAATTCATTTTTTACATTTTTTTTTCAATTTTTTTTTTTTTTTGACGTGTAATTCTATGAATACTAGATTAATTTGTACTTTTTTGACGTGTAATGCCATGAATACTAGATTAATGTTTTTTTGGCAAACAATTTAAGGAGTACTTGATTGTACAACACAATTGTTTTCTTCAAAACAGTGCACAATTGTTTTTTTTCAAAACAGTGCTAAAAACTAAGTGTCTTAGTGATAAGTGTCTTATTGTGAATTACAATTGTTTTTAGACCCCGTACCCTTAAAAAGAGTATAGGGGTCTATTAGGTTTGTCAGAAGCCAAATGTGCGTAACAGGCAGAAGGAAGCTTTTCCGACCCTATAAAGTATATATATTCTTGATCAGCATCAACAGCCGAGTCGATATAGCTATGTCCGTCTGTCCGTCCGTCTGTATGAACACCTGGATCTTTTAAACTACAAGAGCTAGAGACACCAACTTTTTTAATGAAAGTCCGTCTATGATGTACGCAGATCAAGTTTATTTCAAATCGGCGCCACGCCCCCCACCGCCCCCGCAATAAGCAAAAAACTAGACACACCTCGGAAAAATTGATGTTTTCTGCGAATATCTTTGTAACTATAGCACTTAGGAACACCAATTCTGGTACGCAGGTTCCTAGAGACAACATAAATGCGACGTCATTCAAAATTTTGGTCTGCCACGCCCCCTCTTCCCACAAGAACTAAGCAAATTTTTCAAACTTACATGCCGTTTTTAAAGCATTCGGTAATATAGTAAGGTATTATAGTTCAACATTTGTTTAAAGACAAATTATATCAAACTAACCTGAGAGTTGCATAAAAATCCAACTATAAACAACTGAGCAATTAGACAACAAAGTAGCCCATGAAGCGCGTAATGAATGTAGTGGTGCAACTAGTAGGGCAGCATGATATGGAACTTGCGTCAGTATTTAAATATTAATTTCGAATACAAGGAGAGTACGGGGTCTTTTACAGTCGGCGCGCTCGACTGTAGCCTTTCTTACTTGTTTTTTTTTCTCATTGTGGGCTAATGGGGCGTGGCATCAAAAGAAAAAGATTTTCGTACTGACTGACTAAATGTAGAGTCGATTGAGACCAAATTCTAACTTGTAGCTCTTACCATCTCTGAAATCTGTGTGTTCATACGGAGGGACAGACGGCCAGACGTCCAGACGGACTCGGTTCCACTTCTGTCCACAGGACTCTAGCTAATTCCTAAAAAACTGAAAAAAAGTAAAAGATATTTTGAGCTTTTTTGTATAAAATTGCTTAACGAATTCCGCATTGGTTTGTAAGTTATGTCAATTTATATTCAGTGAATTTAGGAATTGTAAGATTTTACGATTATAATCCTAAAAATCATTTTATAATTTATATAGCTAGTTCCTCAAGAAATGACATTTTGAGCTTTTTTGTATAAAATTGCTTAACGAATTCCGCATTGGTTTGTAAATTATGTCAATTCATATTCAGTGAATTTAGGAATTGTAAGATCAGCTCAGCACTAAGTCACTTTGTCTATATTGCAAATATGAGATGCAGTGTATGGAACAACAACACAACACAAACGACATAAAAAGGGTTCCAGAGGTATCGGAAGAATTCTCTTTTCTGTTTTATAGCCGTACTACCATGAAAGTCTTTCGCAGAGAGATATGGTAGATGGGCAAGAAAAGCATGAGATATACTGTTGTGTCGATATTTTCTCCTCAGACCTTGAAAATTTATGGTGGGGAAACGCAAACTTCTTAACAAGCCGTACAAATATCCTCAGCTGGTCTCCAAGGTGAAGAGGGTCTAGTCGTTCGAATAATATAGGTAAGGAAAGTCGGAAAATTAGATCTGTAATTTCAGGATAAGGATTGGTTCTGAAGATTGAGATAGTCGGGCTTGATTGGGAAACAATAACATGGTTATGTGCTCGTTTTGGGTAAATAGAGTTTCTATCATTTATGGTATTTTCTTGTTTCCCGAATAGTTTAGTTACGTAGCCAATTCTGGAACTTTCTTGCTAAAATTTTTAAGAATACTAATTGGGTAACTACTTAGTTCTTTTAAATTATAACGATTATCAATTAACAATCAATTCAGAACTGGCACGGATAACGATAATGAGCCTCGGATAGTTGAATCATTAATCTTACGGCCTCTAGCCGTGGGACCCATCAGGAGAGGAACGTAGTGGTTGGTGTGCAACCTACAATTCCTTGTTGTGAATGCGGTCGGCCTTTTACGCCGAAGACCGGCCTCGGTGTTCACATGTCGAGTCAGCACAAAGAAAGGCTTGATCAGCTTCGTTTGCGTGTTGACGTGAAAGCCAGGTGGAACGAGGAAGAGTTGTCCATGATGGCAAGGAACAAAATTGAACTCACAGCAAATGGTGAGAGATTCGTTCCCCTTCAACGTCTAGGAAAGCTCCAATCGCTCGACTAAATCTTTCGGACGATATCCTCATGCTTTGGGGTTTACGCCCCGTCGCATGCACGGGAGAGTCGATGTCCTGTAATCCATCGTAGATGAGGCGCACACTTTGGGCAAAGTGACAACTCTACAGCGTTTGTCCAACTACCTCCAGGAATTATATCCGATTAGGAACGTTCTGGCGAGAGTATCCCGCCCAATATCTCGCAATTGGAGGCAAAGTAGAAGGCAACAGTACGCCAGGGTTCAGCGTAACTGGGACAAACACAGAGGCCGATGCATAAAATCCTTGCTTGATGGAACCGACGAGTCGACATTGCCAAGCCCATTTATGGTTGCGCTGATAACGCGACAATAGTCGACCAATAGGTGTTCTGCTACATCGGCGCTCCCGATTTTAGCAAAGCATTCGACTCTGTGTCGCACGACGCAGTGTTCGAATCGCTTGTCGCATACGGTGCCCCAAAGGCCTCAGTCGACTACGTACGGACAACTTACAAGGGAGGTGGCACTTATCCAAGCGGAGAAGGCTGGTGTTCAGATGTATTCATTTCTGCAAGAGGTGTGAAGGTCGAACCACGGAGCTTCTGTATAAGTTCGCGCACGTGTCCAACTCTGAAGCGCTCCGATTGCGCTCATGGCAATCGGTTTTCTGCGGAAGGGAGGGCCCATTATAATCCTTCCGAAGACATTGATCCAAATTTGGATATATTAACCCGGTCACCCTAAAGCATCAACAGAAGTTGTTCGCCCTCAGAACTGTCCTAATTTCACATCTTTATCACAAGCTAACCCTTGGAAGTGTGTCGTTAGGCGTTCTGAGAAAGTGTGAAAGACTTGTGCGGTCGATCGTTAGAAAGTAGTTAGATCTTCCATTGGATGTGTCAGTTGCATTCTTTCATGCCTCTCACGTTAGTGGGAGTCTCGGGATTCCTTCGATTCGTTGGATAGCGCCGATGTTGCGTATTAACCGATTATCTGGGATAAAATGGCGTCACCTCGAGCAATCAGGGGTGAAAAGAACTTTTCCAGATATCGAGCAACGCAAGGCCAGAGATAGATTAAAGGCTGAACTAATGAGCTGTCATCACGTTCAAAAATAGACTCGTACTGGGCGAACAGATCCATGAAGCACGGCATTTCGCTCCTCAACACGGATGGGTGGTTCAGCCCACGCGTTTGCTAACCGGTAAAGCCTATCTGAATGGAATCAAGCTGCGCAAAACTGCCCTACCTACGAGGTCTCGTACCACAAGGGGAAGGCACGAATTGGAGAGGCAATGTTGTGCAGGTTGTGAAGCTCCCGATTCACATAACCACATTCTGCGAAAATGTCATCGTACGCTTGGGAGGCGGCTGGCTAGACACAACGGAGTCGTTAATTGTCTCAAGAAAGGGCTTGAGTCGAGAGGCTACTCCGTCATTGCTGAACCAAGTCTGCAGGGAGAGACCAGGATGTTTAAGCCGGACCTGGTAGCTATCCGACGTGACAAGACAATCGTACAGGACGCAGAGATTGTGACTAAAGGACTGGATCTCGACTCTGCCCACCATGGCAAAGTCGCGATCTACGACACGACGGACCTCATTGCAAAGGAGTTTTCCGTTACATGGGAGTCCGTAAAATGGCTGACGGCTCTCGGTATTTTAAACGCTGGTAACAGCAATGTCATCAGTGTCAGGGTAGTGTCTAGTGGAGTCTATGGCTTTAAGACCTTTATGTATCACACTGGGTTTCGTGGCGGAACACATTGACTACCTAAATACTATGGCAAATAACAAAAGAAACACAGAAAAGGGTCGACCAGAAAAATATGACGAAACAATACAAGAGTATAAAAAAAAACTTTCAAATAAATATTACAAAATGTTACAATACTCTTTCTATATGAACAAACTACACAAAACTTAAGCTAAAGAAAACAAACTACAGCTGTCTGGGGCGACACAGCTCACCACGTCTCCGTCGAACTGTTTTGGTTGTTGGAGGATTTGATTTATTTTCTTTATTTTTGACTGTCTTTGATTCTGTCTGTTGTTATCACTGTCGTTCTTGTTGCAATTGAGTGCACTTATATACCATATGTGTCACTTGCATTGTTTCTGTGGTTGTTGTGGGTTTTGTTGGTAACGTTTAAGTAAATTTTTTGTGCTTATTTTGCACTGTGAAGTCATACAAATGTTAGTTGTTTCTCGACTTTTATTCAATTTTAACTTTTATATTCTGTTTAGTTTTAATTTTCTGGTCGGAATGGTGGTGTCACATTTACATGTTATTTTTAATATTGGCCGTAGTTTAATCGTAAGCCGTTATGTTTCGCACAGTGTTGTCAAAGTAATGTTTCTTTATTGGGCTAAGTCTTATTTTAAATATATACGTATATGTATACGTTCATGTGCTGTTTTAGCTGTTATTTGTTTAATTTTAAATTTTTACACGTCACACTGGACACAAAAAAAACAAGAAAAAAAGGTTATCTTCGGCACGCCGAAGATTAAATACCCTTGCAGCGTAAAAAATAATATTACAAAATTTATACAAATTCGTTGAGTTGGATCGCTATTTACTTTATTTATTTGATTTTAACAACGGTACTTATATATAGCTTAAATTAAACTTATTTAGTTATTAACTTATTACATTTTTATATATTACAATTTTAAATAATTTTTGGTTTATATATATATTTACAATTTCTACTGATAACATAACAAATTTTAAACAATTTATAACAATAACAAATATTAAGTAAAAAACTAGTAACAAATACCTAGTTATATGAAACAAATATCCCATCATGATGACTATATGTCGTTTCATAAATGGTAGCCTGTATACCGCTTATTTCGTTGGTAGAAAACACCCAATCGATTTCAGTTAAATCTTTTGTTGTACTTATACCATTTAAAAGAGACGAAATACCCATCTCATTGAGTCTGGCCTCTAACTGATCCTTATTGGTAGCCCGGCATATATTGAAATCACCCAAAACGATAATTTTCCTATTTCCACTATGTATAGCATGCTGTAAAGTTTCTAAAAATATCGATCGAAAATCTGAAATTGGAAATGATGGATTTCTGTAAACAAATAGATATGTTACATCCCTGTGCTTTAAAGTTAGGATCTGACACACTTTATTGTATTCCTCCGCACTATTTTCATGTCTTATATCCACAATATTTAAGATTTCAGTGTTTGGGATAATGTGGGGCTTTACATAAACAACTATCCCAGCTGATGGTCTTCTATTAGTGGATGTTCCAGCATATGGTCTGGCATTAATCCTACCTAAAAGTTCATACCCATCCATTGAATATTGTCTGTTTTCTGTTGTCCAAGACTCTACAAAACATAAAATATCAGCTGATGTTACTATAGAATCGTTTAAAATATCTAATCTATGATTCAGTAATCCTTGAATATTATGAAAATATATCAAAGTATTTTCCTCCGTTCTATTTAACATCAGCTGATGGTGCGTAAATAATTTCTTCTCGCCTCTTAGCTTCTGTAACTCAATGTACACAGGATCATTCGAGGAAATCTCTCTGGGAGCTTTAAAATCACCTATTAAATAAAGCCCCGACGCGCTAGTTGCTCTACTACAAGCTACGTATAATGCCGGTCGCGGTATGTTGTTATCCAAATTAACAACAACCTTACTGTAAGTTGCCCCTTGGCTCTTGTGTATTGTTATAGCCTCGGCAGGAACCACTGGAAATTGATATCGTTCGACCGATACCTGCATGTTCCGTTTGTATTGAAAAGTTCTAATAGTTTTTTCAATTGGGGTCCAATCGGCATTGTGTAGATGTGGCTTTTTTGAGCGCGCTTGAGCTCCAACATTTGAGTCTGTAAATCGAAGCCAAAGTGTAGAAATTAATTCATTAGATCCGTTAGTAACATGATCTATTTGCATAAGTTGTCCACTTGCTCCATTAACTAATCCATCATTAGTATCGATATTTGCGGTGATCATGTATTTAGCCGTGGTTTTCAGCAGAAGCAAGTATGGAAGTCCTTGAGTTTCCGATGTTTTAAATTCTTTAACACTTTCTATGTATTTAAGCCTATCCCTCTCAGGTATTGATGTGGATTTTATAGCATCCTTAGCTGTTGACCTGAACTCTTCTGTATCAATTTGTGCTAGTCTCATCATATTATACTGATTTACTTTTTCGTTTGAATAAAACAGTCGTATAGCTTCGCTGGGAATGTTATTTCTTTCACTAAGCGGAATTACTCTCTGCTTAATTAATTGCTTATCCGCGTTGGTCATCTTGCCTTCTGACATATTATTTAATGCTAAAGCAAAGTCACGATCCTCACGTTGTCGCATAATTTCTGTTAATTCAAAGTACTTAAATAAATTCCATAATGCTGGTCCGACTATAGCACTGTAGGCATCTCGCGTATTTGCAGAAAAAATCCACCTATCGCCAACGGGAGAAAGTTGTTTTAAATCACCGAAAGCTATAATTGAAATACCTCCAAAATACAGATTGTTTCGGAAAATTTGCTTTAGGCGCAAATCTATTTGGGACAACATATTTGCACCTACCATTGATATTTCATCAATAATTATAAGTCTTACATCCATAAGGTTTGAGTGCATAGAATTTACAACATCGTTACTAAGAGGTCTTAACTCACTTGATGACTGATTAACTGGAAGAGAGAATAATGAATGAAGAGTGAGCCCACCAATTCCGAATGCAGCTTTTCCAGTTGGTGCACAGAGTAGTACTTTCGGTGTATCAGGATTAATACCAGCTCTGCTGGTTGTCCTTAAAATTAGCGATTGATATATCGCTGATATCAGTCGACTCTTACCTACTCCAGCTCCTCCTCCAACGTATTCATAAAAGACCAGCTTTGCATTCATGCTATTCATGGCATGTGCATAATATTGACGTTGTTTTTCATTAAGCGATCGTATCATCGCTTGAAGGTCATTATGAGGAATGACTGCTGGTAATTTTATCATTCGGACAGTATTTTCATCAGAGGTGTTTTCCCGGACTCTCCTATTTTCATTAAAAACATTTACATTTGGCCCAACTTCTGGAATTGCAAACCCTCTAAACTCGTCATCTAATATTTGAGAAGCTGGAATATCTGCTTCTACGTTATTGAAATTATTTGCCTCTTGAAATTCTTCTAAAACTTGTAGAAATTCGGACTCGTCTAAATATTCATATTTCGCTTTATTTGCTTCAATATACTGTTTATGGGTGCGGAATGTGTTCTCATTATCGTTATTTAGTAGATCACTTTCCTCATTTCGCCAAGGATAAAAAAGCATTATGAGTTCCCTGAAATAATCCGATCTAGATGTATTAATGCTGAATCTTCTCCACCGCAAAATAAGTGGATTTTTCCTTTGCCTTAATGAACCCCTACCATTTGGCATAATAAAGAGCTGATTTGCTGAAAATTCGTTGTCACCATCGTCTTCTTCATCATTTTCAGCATACTCTTCTCTTTCATTAGTTTCCCTATTATTAGTGGACTTGGAGTATTTGAATAAAGCAAAGAAGTCAGCTAGACACACATTCTCCAATTGAGTCGGCCTATCCATGTAATGATCTATCATACTTGGTACATAAATATCATTTGAATCAGGGGGGAGTCTTTCTAAATCCTTTTTAGATTTCACCATTCGTACCCTTTGATCTGGATGGGAGGTGTTAACAAAAATATCACCACGACTTGCCTCAGACATGTGAAGACCTAAAATATTGTAAGTTGCCTCCTGGGCGGATATTTCAGTGCCATTTATAAATTTATTTCCTATATGTTGAAGTTTTTGTTTAACTGAGAAATTATTGGAGTTTATTTCGGACATTGCTTCGCGTAACAGCTTGGATACTCCTCTATTTGACTTATTTATGTAGTTTATGATATAACTACAACAGGCATATGCATCTAAGATAAATTGTATATCCATATTAGCTTTATGCAGCTTTAATATGTCTTTGTTGTATGCATTTAACATTTTATCAGTAAATTTTCTTTTCAGAAATATTTGGGGTTTTTGAAGACTGGAACGCAAAGCAAAAATATAATTTGTATAATCTATATCTAATTTTGACAAAAAATAGTTAAAATCATTAAGCTGTTCAGATTCAACATCCGTAACGGAGCAACCTAAAAGCTCTTTGATTTTCTTAAAAACAGTTTTATGCAGACTAGTGTTTGGGTGACCTTCTTCCAAGGGATACAGAATTTCTGTCTGTGGCATTGGGGGATATGGCATATTAAATCGGCAGATTTTTTGCCGATTAACTTCTCTTTGGCATGATGCAGTATGCCGATGACGTTGATACTGAATAGCTTCGCTAAGATCAGTATCCTCGCTATCACCTTGAGTAGTTATGAATCGGTCAATGAATTGTATAACTTCTCTCATCCTTTCGGAATTGTTTGCTTGTAATTTTGGGGCATTATTAAGCCAATACATTCCATGTGTATGTGGAGATCCGCGATGCTGAAATACAATCCTCCAATAATAATTCACCAGTTGATATTCCCCAAATATATCAGTTTTAAATAATTTCATTAACTGTCTGAATCTGTAGTCAAAGTACCTAGAGCACGTAACAGGGTCGGAGCGAATCAAACGAGCTTTTTCGGAGTTTGGAAGTTGGGCAACTTCATCCTCACTAAGGACTCTTTTATCAAGGAGAAGAGATAGAATTACTAACAGTTCATTCCATTTGGTTTCCGCTGCAGATAGTGTAATAAACAAGTAAGAAAGGCTACAGTCGAGCACGCCGACTGTAAAAGACCCCGTACTCTCCTTGTATTCGAAATTAATATTTGAATACGACTGTAATTTAAAATTTAAGTTTTAAAATTAAATTAAAAAAAAAATTTTAAATCAGTCACTGATGGGATTTGAACCCGCGCTTACTGACGCAAGTTCCATATCATGCTGCCCTACTAGTTGCACCACTACATTCATTACGCGCTTCATGGGCTACTTTGTTGTCTAATTGCTCAGTTGTTTATAGTTGGATTTTTATGCAACTTTTAGGTTAGTTTAATATAATTTGTCTTTAAACAAATTTTGAACTACAATACCGTACTACATTACCAAATGCTTTAAAAACGGCATATAAGTTTGGAAAATTTGCTTAGTTCTTGTGGAAAGAGGGGGCGTGGCAGACCAAAATTTTGAATGACGTCGCATTTGTGTTGTCTCTAGGAACCTGCGTACCAGAATTGGTGTTCCTAAGTGCTATAGTTACAAAGATATTCGCAGAAAACATCAATTTTTTCCGAGGTGTGTCTAGTTTTTTGCTTATTGCGGGGGCGGTGGGGGGCGTGGCGCCGATTTGAAATAAACTTGATCTGCGTACATCATAGACGGACTTTCATTAAAAAATTTGGTGTCTCTAGCTCTTGTAGTTTAAAAGATCCAGGTGTTCATACAGACGGACGGACAGACAGACAGACAGACAGACAGACGGACAGACGGACATTGCTATATCGACTCGGCTGTTGATGCTGATCAAGAATATATATACTTTATAGGGTCGGAAATGCTTCCTTCTGCCTGTTACGCACATTTGGCTTCTGACAAACCTAATAGACCCCTATACTCTTTTTAAGAGTACGGGGTCTAAAAAGGTTGGCAAGCCGAATTGGCGAATCATGGCAAGCACCTTTTTCTTTTCAGCTTCCCAATGAGCTGGTGACGAACGAAGGCCCTTAAGAATTTGATAACCATCATCTTGTTGTATAAGGTTATCTACAAAAGTTTCATCCTGCATATCGCGAGCTGTCACATTTGAATTTCCCGATTTCTTCCGCAAACAAATAGAAATAGCACTCTTAATGCGCGTAAGCTCATAGCATTTGTACATATATAGTACTTTGGGAACTTTTGCGCATCTGCGGTCATAAAATCTAATTTGGGATTTTGCCTTACGTACATACGTCGTTTTACACCTAAATTGTTTGCCACAAGAAATGGTTGGAAATGAAAGCTCTTCAGCATCTTCATCGGTTGTTACGTCTACTGGTCGGCGACCTTCACCTGGAGCTAATGCTATACGTCCAACAATAGCATTGTTATCAAGTAGCTCGTTGTCTAGTAATGTTTCTTGACCACCAGGATTTAGATTCTCCTCTTGATTAGAAACATTTCGAGCTTCTTCATTACTTTCTGTCCGTTGACGAAGGAGTTGCTCTACAGCGATCGCATCAGCTGGATCCGCAACAAAGGGAACTTCTTCTCGATCCCCAAGTGATTGCAACCAATCAGATGAAATAGTTATTTCGTGCTTTCGATATAACTCGGTGTTTATTAGAAAACGCAAGGCCTCAAGAACACGAGCAGGCCTAATTGTTTCCGTCATAAAATCATGAGCATATTCCAATTTGCGTTTTAAATGTATCTGCACGACATGACTATTTTCAAAAGTTCGCGGAAGTGCTGTTACTGTTTCTGCAACTGAAATAGGTACATTGACAACAGCGCCTCTAACAGCACACTGCCTTTCATAACCAAGGGAAATTATCCTCATGAAAGGGATTCTCGGTGAAACAAGGCGTTCTTCAAGACAAGTTAGATTTTGTAGACAATCCGGGATAGCGGGAAAGTCGAACCCTTCGGACAAACAAATGTTGGGAATTTTACCTGAAGAAATACTTTTTCGACAAGTGAAGCACATTAAATAATTGTTATTTTCGTTTGGAAATTTTTCGGCAAGATAAAATACTTTTGAAATGTCTAAATGTGGAAATTTTGCAGAAATAACATTAACATTTAATCCCCTAACCTGATTTGGGAACCACGTTCCTCCACAAGAAATACAAACTTCAGTGGGACCTTTCTTTAAATTTATCAAGTACTGCCTTCTGGCAGCGGAAATTCGGTACTGTGTTTGTAAGTCCCGTTGGCGTTCACCTTCTTCTGGTGACATTATTTCTCTAGCATCCCTATTTCGCTGACTCTGACGTTCTGACTCTACCGCTCGATTTTCTGCGACTTCCCTATAGGTCAATACCCTAGACACACTCATATTTAAAATTTCTTCTGCTCTTACACGACTTTGGAGACGTGTCAATCTTCTCTGGGATGTATTTAGAATTTGTTCGCGGCGCCTAACTATTGGGTCATTGCGAGCGTTACGCCGATTTAACGCATCCCGTTCACGTTCTTCTACGCGATATTCTGCGTCCTGTCTACGGACCCTGTGCTGAATTGTATTTCCTACCTGCTGTCTCTGTCTGATTTCTTCGTGCTGTCTCTGTTCCATATGGGCCGCAGCATCGCGTTCCCGTTCTTCTTCGCGATATTCTGCGTCCTGTCTACGAACCCTGTGCTGAAGTGTGTTTGCTACCTGCTGTCTCTGTCGGATTTCTTCGTGCTGCCTCTGTTCTATATGGGCCGCAGCATCGCGTTCCCGTTCTTCTTCGCGATATTCTGCGTCCTGTCTACGAACCCTGTGCTGAAGTGTGTTTGCTACCTGCTGTCTCTGTCGGATTTCTTCGTGCTGCCTCTGTTCTATATGGGCCGCAGCATCGCGTTCCCGTTCTTCTTCGCGATATTCTGCGTCCTGTCTACGAACCCTGTGCTGAATTGTATTTCCTACCTGCTGTCTCTGTCTGATTTCTTCGTGCTGTCTCTGTTCCATATGGGCCGCAGCATCGCGTTCCCGTTCTTCTTCGCGATATTCTGCGTCCTGTCTACGAACCCTATGCTGAATTGTATTTCCTACCTGCTGTCTCTGTCTAACAATATCGTCCCGTCTCTGCTCTGCGTGAGCTGCTGCATCCCGTGCTCTTTCTTCTGCACGATACACTTCATTTTGCCGAAGAAGCATACGCTGAGAAGCGTTCACTAATTGCTGATTTTGCAAAATTCGCGAACTTCTTCTGCGTAAACTATGAGATGCAGCATCTTGTTCGCGTTCTTGTTGCCTAACCTCTGTATTATTTTCCCTAAAATTGGCTATTCTCTGAGAATTTGAAACACGTATCACTGCAGCATTATTTTCATAATATGCGCGACTGCGTTCAAGTGCTTCACGGCGCCTTTGGCTAGCAGATTTCCTAGTCACACGTGGCATTTTAAAATATATAAAATTCTATAATTATCTAAACAAACTTATTTAAAAAAAAAATTCTGAAAAAAATAAAAATTTTCTTATTTTTAAAAACTCTGAAATAAAAAAAAAATCTGAAAAAAATAAAAATATATTCAAACGAAATGTAAAATTAAATTAAAAATTAAATAATTCTGACTTAACTGATTCCGATTCGTTTGAGTTAAGGTTAAATTAATTGCACTTTAAAATTCACACTTTTAGCTTCTAATACTGTTTTGAAAAAAACACTTGTAATTCACACTAATAACACACTTAGTTTTTAGCACTGTTTTGAAAAAAACAATTGTAGTTCACAAAATAAATAAGGCACTTAGTTTTTAGCACTGTTTTGAAAAAAACAATTGTGTTGCACAACAAACTGAAGTTTATATAAAAAGTAACACTCTTTATAAATGATCCTCACAGTTCAATGACTAAAGTCGGTTTGAATGAAATAAATCAAAGCACTTCACTTTATACCTTTAATTTAAAAAAACTAACACCATTTTTGGGATCATAAAATTTCCTTCACTCCTATTGGTTAAAATAGTTATACCTGCCTTTACGCTAATCCGTATTACAGGTTCAGTTGTGACAATTGTAGGTAAACAGGTACTTGTCCTTTTATACAGGTCAGTATTAAATATATTGACGGTTTCCGGAAGTGTTTATATTAAAAGGATTTACAGGTACTAGAAATTATTTTATTGCCATTTAAGCATTTTTGGTAGTCGTTCATAAATTTGGTTTTCAGTGTTGACACTTATACCTGGTCGTAAATTTTAAAAATGGTCATCCCTCCAATATTAATATACAAAGTCTATTAATGCATGAATATGGAATATGGAATCATATATGTTTAATTGATTTAAGATTGTTTAATTAACTTATAAAATTCATTTTTACTAAATGTATTTAACTGGTTGTTCCCACGGCAGCTATATAATATATTAGTCCGATTTAAATTACATTTTGTGAGCATACAGAGAATGATAACAAATGCATATTTTGTGAATTTGGTTAAAATCATTTTCATAGCAAGCATTTAAACCGATTGTTATGATATAGTAGTCCGATTTGAATGCAATTTGGTCAACACATTGGGAATGATATCAAAAGCATATTGCGTGAATTTGGATGAAATCGCTCAATAGATATCGAAAATTTTCATACCAAGCACTTCAACCGATTGTTCCTATGGCAGCTATATGATATAGTAGTCCAATTTGAGTGAAATTTGGTCAACACATTGGGAATGATATCAAAAGCATATTGCGTGAATTTGGATGAAATCGCTCAATAGATATCGAAAATTTTCATACCAAGCACTTCAACCGATTGTTCCTATGGCAGCTATATGATATAGAAGTCCGATTTGAATGCAATTTGGTCAACACATTGGGAATGATATCAAAAGCATATTGCGTGAATTTGGATGAAATCGCTCAATAGATATCGAAAATTTTCATACCAAGCACTTCAACCGATTGTTCCTATGGCAGCTATATGATATAGTAGTCCGATTTGAGTGAAATTTGGTCAACACATTGGGAATGATATCAAAAGCATATTGCGTGAATTTGGATGAAATCGCTCAATAGATATCGAAAATTTTCATACCAAGCACTTCAACCGATTGTTCCTATGGCAGCTATATGATATAGTGGTCCGATCTGGATAAAATTTGGTCAGCTCATGAAAAATGGTAAAAAAAGCATATTGCGAGAATTTGGTTCAAATCGTTCAAGAAAAACTGAAAATTTTCATACTAAGCATTTTCAGCATTTTTACCCGATTGTTCCTATGACAGCTATATGATATAGTGGTCCGATCTGGATGAAATTTGGTTTGCACGTGGGATTTAGTACTAAATGCATATAGGCTGAGTTTGGTGGAGCTAGCTCAAAAAAAAATTTTTTTTGAACCGATTGTTCCTATGGGAGCTATATGATATAGTGATCCGATCTGGCCGATTTTAACATATGAACTGCGTGCAGAGAGAATACATATGTGTACCAAGTTTCATCACGATAGCTTTAAAACTGAGAGACTAGTTCGCATAGAAACAGACGGACAGACGGACAGACGGACATGGCTATATCGACTCGGCTGTTGATGCTGATCAAGAATATATATACTTTATGGGGTCTGCCACGCCTCCTTCAATGCGTTACAAACATCGTGACAAAAACAATATACCCTCTGCAAGGGTATAAAAAAACGACACCAACGGACTTTTCCAACGTATACCACACGATACAAGCAAAAACACTCGACACTGATCCGGCCACGAAACTATCTCGCGCCGATCCCAAAAACCAACTCCCCTGTTGACTCTAAGGCCACCTGTTGCTATGCATAATTTAAAATCTTCATCTTCCTTTTCCTATTCCATGCAACGGTTCCCTAGAGTCAACGGCCGCCCCCGCTCGGCCACTATCCTCTCTCTCTCTCTCTCTCTCTCCTTCTCTCTTTCTAATACCTACTCTTATACCCTAACTTTAATACTAACTAACTCCCTCTTCTACGCCCTCTCTTTTGCTTCATGGCCACTTCCAGCTGAGCGAGTCAGCGTGCGATAGTTTCGCAACACTTATCGATACTTCGATTCCGAGCAGCCCCAGATGCAACATCACTCGAAGACTTGCACCCGGCTCGCTGGTGTTTCGCCTGCGAGGGAAGTGGTGCCAATATTCGAGCGCATGGGGCTGTCCGCTGGGCATGCCGCGCCCAACGTAGGCCATCGCCTAAACCGGTTCTCCAGCTCGAACATGTTTGCGCCCACTGCTCTTAAGATGCGAGCTTTCAGGAACTTCCGGGCAAATTTCGCATTGAACGGCCTTTTAAAATTTCTCAATACAAAATTGCGCCGGAAGGCCTCCTTCCCCTCTAACCAAGTGGAGTTCCCTAGCTCGCTCATTATAGCACAGGCTGCTCTGCTCATACGCCTGATGTTAATGTCTCTGGATTTTGTCTTGGATGAGCCGTTGCTTTTCGGCTCTGCCTAGCGTAACCATCTCGTGCTCACACAGAGACTTGAGCTTACGAGCCAAAGCATCAAATTTTTCCCGAATACTGCAAAGAACGGAGTGACTTCTGTTGCCGCATGTACGCTGTTACGCAGCTCTGCCTCTATCTCCGGGAGGTAAAGGTCCCATTCGCGATGGTCGTTCTCTAAATACGCCCTAATCGCTGCTAGGACTGACCGATTGACTCGTTCCGCAGCATTGCTTTGCGGAGAGTAAATGGCCGTCCTTACATGCGTGACCCCATACGCCTGCGTCATTTCCTCGAAAATTCTTCCCACAAACTGCCTGCCATTATCCGAGTAAATTGTCTCGGGCACTCCAAACTTCAAAAACACCTCGTGCACCAGGAATTCCACTACTGCCTTTGCTGTCGCATCGCAGCAAAGAAAAGTGGTCAACGACGATGAATATCCAGGAAAAGGGGGTATTTCGACCTCGGATACTTTCCCAAAAAGTCGATGTATATTTTATGGAATGGCCTTTCCGTCACCACTTCTGCACCCATTCCCACTTGCATCCTGAAATTCGTTGAATTAACTTCCTTGCACACGTCGCAACCTCGGATGAAATCGGTCACTTGCACTGCCATCTTTGGCCACAAATATTGGCGCCGCAAAGCATGCAACGTCTTTGCCATTCCTCCATGTGCCGACGAGTGCTCCTCATGCGCTCTCCGGATCAGCTCGGGCGTTAGCGACGCAGGCACCCACAGCTTCCAAACACAGCCCTCAAGCTCGTCTTCTAACTTACTTTGTGGCATGTGTTTGAAAATTATGCCATTTTCCACCCTCAGATCTGGCAATTGCTGTTTGTGGTCCTCAATTTCCTGAGCTAACTCCCTGTACTCCTCGGTCTCGAACTCATTTGTTTGAAATCCCAAAATTTCACTAGGATCCAACCCCTCCTTCACTTCGGCCACTACGGCTTCTAGACTTCGTGAGAGCGTATCGGCCACTACATTTTCTCACTCTTTTCGATGCTCAATCACGAAGTCTAATGCCTGCAACTGCAATGACCATCTTGCCAATCGGCCACTGAGGTCTTTTAGGGACATAAGCCATTTCAGGCTAGCATAGTAGGTGATGACCGTGAACGGCATGAGCTCGATGTAGGGCCGAAATTTTTGGATCGCCATGATCACCGCTAAACACTCCTTATCCGTCACCGCATAGTTCAGCTGGTGCTTATTCAGCTTAGCAGAGAAGTAAGCTATCAGCCTCTCATGTTTCGCGTCGTCCAGCTGAAACAGCAACGCGCCCACCCCAGCATGTGAAGCATCGCACTGGACATAGAATCGCCTGCTGAAATCGGCGTGAACCAAAACAGGCGCTGTCGTCAGCGCTTTCTTCAAGGTCTGTACAGCATTCACCCCTTTCTATTCCCTCCCTTTGACTTCAACGCATCCGTCAGTGGGACTGCTATAGCGGAAAAGTTGCGGATGAACCTTCGATACCATCCAGCCGTGCCAAGGAAAGATCGTACCACTCTCACAGATCTTGGCACTGGGATGTTCTCTATGGCCGTTATCCTGGCTGGGTCCATTCGCAACTTTCCTCCGCCTATAACAAACCCCAAATACCTCAGCGATTTAAAACAAAATTTTGACTTTTTTAGCCCTATCGTGAAGTTCGCTGATTTTAGGCAAATCGTCCAGGTACACGAATACATAGGACCTCAACTCTGTTGGGATCACCTAGTCTATCAAACGACATAGGCGTTAAGCTGCATTACACAATCCGAATGGCATCATTCTGAACTGATACCGAGGATAACCTGGCATCGTGAACGCCGTGCACGCCTTGCTCTCTTCTTCTAACTCGATCTGCCAAAAGGCGAATTCCCTCAATGGTAGGTAGCGGATAGGCGTCCTTAATCGACAAATTGTTGAGCTTCCGGGCGTCGAGACAGAACCGATTCTTGTCCGGCCTTGTTGCTCTCCTCGATGACATTTTGTCGACCTCGTCCCACACCACCTGCTGCATAGCTGGAGACAATCTTGTGCCTTATCAAATTCGTCTTTCCCAGTCCTATCTTCTCAAATGACTGACACTTGTCCCTCCCAGCTTCTAAGGCAGCCTCCTGCTCCGGCTCTAAGTCCCACGCTTCCGGCTCGGCTTCGTCGTCTGCGTAATGGGCAATTTGTTCCGTCATCGCAGAGACTACGCTTAAGGACTTCGACTCTTGCGCTTTAGCTCCGACTACTACTGGAGCCAGACCAAAAGCACGCCAGATCGATCCCGAAATTGGCTGCTTGCTCTAAATAGGGACACAGATAGAAGATACTTTCCCTGGTACTCAACCTGAATTTTTAGGCGGCCGATGATCGAGCGATCGTCACCCGACGCGGTGCGCACTGACGTCACGTAAGGCTACCATCGATCCTCACCTCAGCGAAAACACGAGGATTGGACCGAGAGCTTCTTCCTACGGCTTCCGCTACCTGCTTCTTGACTCGACGCCTTCTGTGGAATCTTTCGCGTGCCTTCTTCACCCTACACGTCACCAGCCTCATCCCGTAAAGCAAACGATCTTCGAAAATCCTCTTTCGAGGATCCTCTTTCCTTATCAACTATTGGAAGACAAATAATCTTATCTTCTAATGGACTACACATATCCATATTTCTTACCAAACCTATATCTAGTTCCTTTCGGGGTTCTAATGGCGGTACGATTCCCCCGTCTTCCTCGCACTCCTTCGGCCATTTCCCTGACACTCAGGACACTTAGGACAGAAGGTGTCCGGTCTGCCACATCGGTAGCAAAACACTCTTCGCTCCTTGGCCAAACAATCCCTGAAAATGTGGTCTGGAAGACCACAATTCCAGCAACCTGGCCTCCGCTGCCTTCGTGCCCGCTCTCGCGCCTCCTCTACTTCGTTATCGGGTCCTTCCGATTCGTCTTCGGCCACGTCCACCTCACTCACTCTTTTCTGCCCTTCCAACGAGCCGTATCTCGGCGGTGGTCGTCCCTCAAACGGTTTGATTGTGGTCCTCGTACCGTACGCCTGCTCCACCTCACTGCCTCGGAGCCTCTTTTTGATGATCTTGATGAGACGAGCCTCAGGCAGGGGTTCCCGCAACATCGATGCAAGCTTCCGCATGGCGTAGACAAAGTCGTCAGCACTCTCACTGCTTCTTTGCTTCCGCTGCATCTTGTCGTGCGCGGTCTGGCTTCCCCTGAATCCAGCCAACAACGCACGCTTCAGCTCGTCCCATCGCGTAGTACCTCATCCCAAGGGCACCTGTACTGGCGCTGGAGGAACTCCACGCGGAAGATAAAATCTTCCACGAAGATTTGTTTCGGTCTCTGTCGAAAGACACGTCCCATCTTTCGATCTTGGCCCATATCTGCCGGCCTACAACACCCTCGCCTGCTTGCCAAGCCCTATCGCCACCCGGGTACCCATTGGCCCGTCTGTCCTCACCACTTCACTGAGACGTCGTCGGATTCCGCCAAGTCCGCGTTTGCGAATCGGCTGGCCTAAAGCGTACGGGCTCATCTTGCGTCATCATTCGTGGTGGCTTCGAAAGAGGATTTGGTGGGCCATCTACTGAACTCCCGCTTCTCCTCGTACCTATACACGCCCCCACGCCTCCTCGTCAAATGCCATAAGCTCTTCCTCATTAGAGTCAGCATGGAACCGTGGCAAGCCCTCGGCCACCGTCGGCTCTTTACATTCGCGGGGCAGTTGGTCTGCGATTTTCCGGAGAACATCGTTTATCGCTTTCATCACCTCCATGAAGCCCAGACGCATCTCTTGCTGGATGGTCTGGCATATTCCCTCGGCTTGGGACTTCTGGAAGGTGAGATGCGCCTGTGCAAGCATCGCATTCACTGCTGATGCCTCCTCCGATCGCAGTTCTGGCTTTGGCTCCTCCCCTCTTGCCCTAGCTGATTCCGGAGGCGGTGTTCGAGCCACTGCTCCATACACTCCTTGCGGCAGATCGCTCTCCCTCTGGACCGCTTTCTGTCGGGTATTATACCCGTGCGCGCCCTCTCCTTCTGCCATTCTCGACGAAAAAAATATAAAAAAAAAAAACAAACTCTACCAAAATAAATATATAAATAATGATCCCGCCCATACACGATCGAGAAAATAATAATAAACAAATGTAATAATTATAAATAATAATTGACAAGTATAATTTAATAAATCCTAAATAACAAAACAAAAATTAAATAAATGAATAATTATGAAATAATGAAAGAAAATAATAATTAGTAGATAATAAATAAATATTCACAAATAGTTGGTAATAGATGCACACAAACAAACATTAATAATAAATACTACCCAATGATTGTCAAAAAAAAAACAATCATTAAATACGGTATTAAAAAATCGGCACCCACAATATAATATTCACCAATAAACACCTATCACAGAATACATATAAACTAGCATTAAATAACAACCAAGAATAAATAGCTACTAAGTCATAACCACAACGAAAACTATCGCCAAACGATATTTCACGCAAATAAACAGATATATAACAAAAAAAAAAAGAAGGGGATTGCACTCTGCCGGTTCGAGCTGACAAAACCTACGACGACCGACAGTCAAGGAATCTCCGTGGCACAGTCTTACTCTTTATTGAATTTTCTTTTGGTTCCGGCCGTCCACGGTGGGATAGTGTCCAATGATGCAGCGCGTACATGAGTTCTTCCCTGTACGGGTCACCATTGGCCACTAAACACCACCTAGCCAACCATCATCGTCACGATGCATCGCGTGCTGGAGTTTCAAACCCCGCACGGGCCATCATGATCAGCCGATAGTTTTGGCCGGACGACCAGTGCCAGAAAACACAAAAAGACGCTTTACGTTTCTTTACATTAAACATTTAAAACAAAACGACAATCATGTTCGATTTGCAGATCGTATCCTTCATGTGCAATTGAAGGCAAGCGTATACGCTCCCAACAAGACTCCATTTAGGACCGATCTGCACACCAAGACATACTAACACGTGTGATTCGACAATCTTATGTGTTATTTATATTCTTTCTGGGTCGTATGCTACGACGAGGCACACCTCGTCGAGCTCCATTTCCAGATTGGGCGCCATATTATTACGACTCGGCTTGTATTTCCTGGGGCACCTCGGCTAGCTCATTCGCCTCAGGGCGGGGTTTTTAACCAAAGCCCACCGAGCGTACAATCCACAATCATCGATTGGGGAATCTCGACATTACCACTACTTCACAACATAAACACTAGCAACACTAAACACCTATCGGACATTTCTGTGGGCGGCACCGATGTTTTTGCCGCAACATACACACCCTACCTGTGGCGGCAACATTCAAAATTCGTTCGTTGCGCCACCCATAAACAAATGCTTATGTCAGCTCGATCAATCCAGGCTGCGCAATCCCCCTCCCAAAAACAATCTACTCACACATATTAATTTTCAACAGTTCATACATACATATATATTTGTATATGTATGTATATTCTCAGCATCAACAGCCGAGTCGATATAGCCATGTCCGTCTGTCCGTCTGTTTCTATGCGAACTAGTCTCTCAGTTTTAAAGCTATCGTAATGAAACTTGGTACACATGAGTATTCTCTCTGCACGCAGTACATATGTTAAAATTGGATCACTATATCATATAGCTCCCATATGAACAATCGGTTCAAAAAAAAATTGAGCTAGCTCCACCAGACTCAGAGTATATGCATTTAGTACTAAATCCTACGTGCAAACCAAATTTCATCCAGATCGGACCACTATATCATATAGCTGGCATAGGAACAATCGGTTAAAAATGCTGAAAATGCTTAGTATGAAAATTTTCAGTGTTTCTTGAACAATTTGAACCAATTGCTTTTGTTACCCAATGTGTTCACCAAATTTCATTCAAATCGGACTACTATATCATATAGCTGCCATAGAAAAAATCGGTTGAAATGCTTGCTATGAAAATGATTTTAACCAAATTCACAAAATATGCATTTGTTATCATTCTCTATATACTCACAAAATGTAATTTAAGTCAGACTAATATATTATATAGCTGACGTGGGAACAACCAGTTAAATACATTTAGTAAAAATGCATTTTATAAGTTAATTAAACAATCTAAAATCAATTAAGCATATATGATTTCATATTCCATATTCATGCATTAATAGACTTTGTATATTAATATTGGAGGGATGACCATTTTTAAAATTTACGACCAGGTATAAGTGTCATCACTGAAAACCAAATTTATGAACGACTACCAAAAATACTTAAATGGCAATAAAATAATTTCTAGTACCTGAAAAACCTTTTAATATAAACCGAAAACCGTCAATATATTTAATACTGACCTGTATAAAAGGACAAGTACCTGTTTACCTACAATTGTCACAACTGAACCTGTAATACGGATTAGCGTAAAGGCAGGTATAACTATTTTAACCAATAGGAGTGAAGGAAATTTTATGATCCCAAAAATGGTGTTAGTTTTTTTTAAATTAAAGGTATAAAGTGAAGTGCTTTGATTTATTTCATTCAAACCGACTTTAGTCATTGAACTGTGAGGATCATTTATAAAGAGTATTACTTTTTATATAAACTTCAGTGTGTTGTGCAACACAATTGTTTTTTCAAAACAGTGATAAAAACTAAGTGTCTTATTTATTGTGAAGTGTTTTTTTTTTTTCAAAACAGTATTAGTAGCTAAAAGTGTGCATTTTAAAGTGCAATTAATTTAACCTTAACTTAAACGAATTTTTGGGAATCAGTTAAGACAGAATTATTTAATTTTTAATTTAATTTTACATTACGTTTGAATATATTTTTATTTTTTTTCAGATTTTATTTTTATACCCTCTGCAAGAGTATATTGGGTTTGTGCAAATGTATGTAACAGGCAGAAGGAGGCGTGGCAGACCCCATAAAGTATATATATTCTTGATCAGCATCACAAGCCGAGTCGATATAGCCATGTCTGTCTGTCCGTCTGTCTGTCCGTCTGTCTGTCTGTCTGTCCGTATGAACACACAGATTTCAGAGATGGTAAGAGCTACAAGTTCGAGTTTGGTCTCAATCGACTCGATATTTAGTCAGTCAATACAAGAACCTTTTTTTTTTCGATGCCACGCCCCATTCTCCCACAATGAGTAAAAAACCCGTCACACCTCGGAAAAAATCTAAGTTTTCGGCGAATATCTCAGTAACTATGGCACCTAGGAATACCAATTTTGGTACACGTGTTCCTAGAGAACGCATAAATGCAATGGCATCAAAAGTTTTGGGCTGCCACGCCCCCTTTTTCCGCAAGAAATAAAAGAAAATTTCAAACTTACATGCCGTTTTAAAAGCATTTATTCTTATCGTACAGTATTGTTATTTACGAATCGTTTTAAGACGTATCATGTCAAACTCTTCTAAAAGTTTCATAAGAATCCGACCATAAACAAGAAAGAAATGAAGCAACAAAGATTTTATTCGAGAGCAATGAGTGCGAGAGAGACAGCGCTAGTCGTGCCAACCAATAGTGTATGTGCATACATTTAACGTCAAACGAATTTGTATGTACATACAGACAAACATATGTATGTTCGATTATGCTTAGCTTTTTTTATTGTTTTAACGTGCTCTAATACAAGAACTATCTATTGTAATATCTGGATACCGATTTAAGCATTGTAATTGGGAATAAAAGCAGAGAGTATTATACGGTCGGACGTGTTCGACTGTACTTTTCTTTCTTGTTAATTTGAGAGTTTTTAAAAATAAGAAAATTTTTATTTTTTTCTGAATTTTTTTTATACTCTCTGCAAGAGTATATTGGGTTTGTGCGAATTCATGTAACAGGCAGAAGGAGGCGTGGCAGACCCCATAAAGTATATATATTCTTGATCAGCATCACAAGCCGAGTCGATATAGCCATGTCCGTCTGTCCGTCTGTCTGTCTGTCCGTCTGTCCGTCTGTCCGTATGAACACACAGATTTCAGAGATGGTAAGAGCTACAAGTTCGAATTTGGTCTCTATCGACTGGAAATTTAGTCAGTCAATACAAGAATACGGTCGGGCTCGTTCGACTGTACATTTTTTACTTGTTTTAAATAAGTTTGTTTAGATAATTATAGAATTTTATATATTTTAAAATGCCACGTGTGACTAGGAAATCTGCTAGCCAAAGGCGCCGTGAAGCACTTGAACGCAGTCGCGCATGATTTGAAAATAATGAGGCAGTGATACGTGTTTCAAATTCTCAGAGAATAGCCAATTTTAGGGAAAATAATCCAGAGCTTAGGCAACAAGAACGCGAACAAGACGCAGCAATTAGTGAACGCTTCTCAGCGTATCCTTCTTCGGCAAAATTAAGTGTATCGTGCAGAAGAAAGAGCACGGGAGCAGCAGCTCACGCAGAGCAGAGACGGGAAGATATTGTTAGACAATTCAGCATAGGGTTCGTAGACAGGACGCAGAATATCGGGAAGAAGATCGGGAACGCAATGCTGCGGCCCATATGGAACAGAGACAGCACGAAGAAATCAGACAGGGACAGCAGGTAGGAAATACAATTCAGCACAGGATTCGTAGACAGGACGCAGAATATCGCGAAGAAGAACGGGAACGCGATGCTGCAGCCCATATAGAACAGAGGCAGCACGAAGAAATCAGACAGAGACAGCAGGTAGGAAATACAATTCAGCACAGGGTTCGTAGACAAGACGCAGAATATCGCGAAGAAGAACGGGAACGGGATGCGTTAAATCGGCGTAACGCTCGCAATGACCCAATAGTTTGGCGCCGCGAACAAATTCTAAATACATCCCAGAGAAGATTGACACGTCTCCAAAGTCGTGTAAGAGCAGAAGAAATTTTAAATATGAGTATGTCTAGGGTATTGACCTATAGGGAAGTCGCAGAAAATCGAGCGGTAGAGTCAGAACGTCAGAGTCAGTGAAATAGGGAGAAATAATGTCACCGGAAGAAGGTGAACGCCAACGGGACTTACAAACACAGTACCGAATTTCCGCTGCCAGAAGTCAGTACTTGGTAAATTTAAAGAAAGGTCCCACTGAAGTTTGTATTTCTTGTGGAGGAACATGGTTCCCAAATCAGGTTAGGGGATTAAATGTTAATGTTATTTCTGCAAAATTTCCACATTTAGACATTTCAAAAGTATTTTATCTAGCCGAAAAATTTTCAAACGAAAATAACAATTATTTAATGTCGAAAAAGTGTCTCTTCAGGTAAAATTCATTTGTTTGTCCGAAGGGTTCGACTTTCCCGCTATCCCGGATTGTCTACAAAATCTAACTTGTCTTGAAGAACGCCTTGTTTCACCGAGAATTCCTTTCATGAGGATAATTTCCTTTGGTTATGAAAGGCAGTGTGCTGTTAGAGGCGCTGTTGTCAATGTACCTATTTCAGTTGCAGAAACAGTAACAGCACTTCCACGAACTTTTGAAAATAGTCATGTCGTGCAGATACATTTAAAACGCAAATTGGAATATGCTCATGATTTTATGACGGCAACAATTAGGCCTGCTCGTGTTCTTGAGGCCTTGCGTTTTCTAATAAACACCGAGTTATATCGAAAGCACGAAATAACTATTTCATCTGATTGGTTTCCATCACTTGGGGATCGAGAAGAAGTTCCCTTTGTTGCGGATCCAGCTGATGCGATCGCTGTAGAGCAACTCCTTCGTCAACGGACAGAAAGTAATGAAGAAGCTCGAAATGTTTTTAATCAAGAGGAGAATCTAAATCCTGGTGGTGAAGAAACATTACTAGACAACGAGCTACTTGATAACAATGCTATTATTGGGCGTATAGCATTAGCTCCAGGTGAAGGTCGCCGACCAGTAGACGTAACAACTGATGAAGATGCTGAAGAGCTTAATTTTCAACCATTTCTTGTGGCGAACTATTTAGGTGTAAAACGACGTATGTACGTAAGGCAAAATCCCAAATTAGATTTTATGACCGCAGATGCGCAAAAGTTCCAAAAGTAATATATATGTACAAATGCTATGAGCTTAAGCGCATTAAGAGTGCTATTTCTATTTGTTTGCGGAAAAAATCGGGAAATTCAAATGTGACAGCTCGTTTGATTCGCTCCGACCCTGTTACGTGCTCTAGATACTTTGACAACAGATTCAGACATTTAATGAAATTATTTAAAACTGATATATTTGGGGAATATCAACTGGTGAATTATTATTGGAGGATTGAATTTCAGCATCGCGGATCTCCACATACACATGGAATGTATTGTCTTAATAATGCCCCAAAATTACAAGCAAACAATTCCGAGAGGATGAGAGAAGTTATACAATTCATTGACCGATTCATAACTACTCAAGGTGATAGCGAGGATACTGATCTTAGCGAAGCTATTCAGTATCAACGTCATCATGCCAAAGAGAAGTTAATCGGCAAAAAATCTGCCGATTTAATATGCCATATCCCCCAATGCCACAGACAGAAATTCTGTATCCCCTTGAAGAAGGTCACCCAAACACTAGTGGGCATAAAACTGTTTTTAAGAAAATCAAAGAGCTCTTAGTTTGCTCCGTTACGGATGTTGAATCTGAACAGCTAAATGATTTTAACTATTTTTTGTCAAAATTAGATATAGACTATACAAATTATATTTTTGCTTTGCGTTCCAGTCTTCAAAAACCGCAAATATTTCTGAGAAGAAAATTTTCTGATAAAATGTTAAATGCATACAACAAAGACATATTAAAGCTGCATAAAGCTAATATGGATATACAATTTATCTTAGATGCATACGCCTGTTGTAGTTATATCATAAACTACATACTTTAGGGCGTTCTATGTTCATATAAAGGCAAAAGCAGGTAAAAATAGCATGTTTTAGTATAGAAAACTTTTTTGTTAGTTACGTTATTCAAACTAAATTCACATAGGATGTACATATCTATGGCGTACATAAGCTGACCAAGATTGATCCAAATCGGCTCACTAAATCGTATAGCTCCCATAGGGAAAATCAGTCAAAAGCTCGCTCCTAGTATGAATTTGTATGAAAAATTTTTGTATTTATTAAGCTATCTTAATGAATTTGACACACAATATATTTTTCAATAACATAAATATACTGACCAAGTTTGATCCAAATCGGACTACTATATTGTATAGCTCCCATAGGAACAATTGGTCGAAAATATGCTCTGATCATAAATTTGTGTGAAAATTTTCTGTTTTCCATGCTATCTTAGCCATCCCCTAAACTATTGGACTAATTTTATTATCATTACCATATTGCTATAGTCGCGAGGCGACTATAGCATTCTTTCTTGTTTATTTAATATTTGTTATTGTTATAAATTGTTTAAAATTTGTTATGTTATCAGTAGAAATTGTAAATATATATATAAACCAAAAATTATTCAAAATTGTAATATATAAAAATGTTTTAAGTTAATAACTAAATAAGTTTAATTTAAGCTATATATAAGTACCGTTGTTAAATTCAAATAAATAAAGTAAATACCGATCCAACTCAACGAATTTGTATAAATTTTGTAATGTTATTTTTACGCTGCAGAGTATTTAATCTAACCTTTTTTTCTTGTTTGTATTGTATTACTTTCACCCCGATCACAACGCGTGTGAAGTTAATAATAAATAAACACAATTTAGAATAATTAAACGCAGTATCGCGCGTTTCATTTTAAAACTACCAACACCTCCCACTCCCGCAGCAGCAGAAGATATTGGTACCCGCCAATTTACGACTTGATCAGCTTTCGGCTTCCTCCAAACAAGTCGAGCTAATACCAATACCACGTCAAACAAACTGATCAACCAACTCGCTAAGAAAATGAAAGGCGATGATATTCACTGTCAAGTATGCAACGTTTTAATTAAAGAAAATGTTGCTAAAATAGTTAGAAACACGAATGTCGTAGTTATTTCAACAGAAACCAAATTTCCTGTTGAAACATATCGTGTTTTTAATGAGAATGAAAATGTAATTATTCTTCGTGATTTTTACAATCAAATAAACATTCTTGAAATAATTGAACTCTGTTTAGCCAAATATACCGCCATAAAAATTTCGATTAAACTTTATGGTACATATATAAAGCAAACAGAAGATGGCGAATCGAATATCAGTGCCTCTATGATTTAGAAACAGCTGATGATGTTTTGGAAAACAAAATGGATTACTTAAATTTATTAAGCAGTGAGTTCCAAGAGAAAGACAGTGGATGGGCTATCCAATCATTTAACTATTGTGATTTAACAATAGTGAAACTGGAACATATTCCTTCTGGCAGATACTGTGAAATGCTCGAAACGATAAGAAAAAGAAACGCAACCGTTAATATTAAAAACAATGATGTTTTTTGTTTTAAATGGTGCATACTATCACATAAACAACATTGCTGCTCCTTTTATTACCTATAGAGGGCAGCGACTTAACTTCTCGGACATAGAGTTCCCAACCGACTCAAAAGGCGTTAAGCTTTTTGAAAAACTGAATCCTCAATTTAGTATAAATGTATACGAAATTGACTGCAGCAGAAAGAAACAAGAAATTATTGTCGGACCAACAATTCGAGCAGTTACTCTACGCGAAAAACATATAAGAGTCCAGGGTATCTACAATGAGGCTGAAATGATAATGCATTACGCCTATATAACAAATATGTCTACATTCGCTAAATCGCAATTTACAAAAAGTCATACGCCTGGAGATTTTTGTCATAATTGTTTGCAATGGTATACTTGCAATAGACAAATGCATACCAAAAGTTGCGGCAATGTCGTATCGACATTTCCCAAAGTGAGTTCATATGCCAGCTTTAAAAACTGGCATAAAAAACTTTCTCCACCGGTAACCATCTACGCTGATATTGAAGTTGTATTGGAAGCGTTTCATCCATCACAAAGTGATCCAAAGATGTCGTCAACCACAAAGACAAATACCGCTTGCGCAGTTTCATTCTAAGTTGCGCACAAGTATAACCCCGAGCTAAACTAAATTTGGACTTATGAAAGTAAATTAACATTATATTTTTAATCGTTTAAAAATCATACTAATTATTATTTTTTCGTTACTGTTGCTATTAGGTGTCGATTGTATCAAAAAGTTTTGTCAAGCTCTTGACGAAAAAAACAAAAATGCTTTACAACAAATGTTGGAAAGCATTCAAAGCCCCCTACCATTGGCTGGATATTGATGAAGAGTGTATG
Source organism: Drosophila parthenogenetica (assembly GCA_035047505.1). Lineage (NCBI taxonomy): Eukaryota > Metazoa > Arthropoda > Insecta > Diptera > Drosophilidae > Drosophila > Drosophila parthenogenetica. Next base: position 2,413,372 of record JAWNPM010000168.1, on the reverse strand, counting down.
CAAGAATACAATAAGTGTACGGCCTGTGAAGACGTGATTGATGATGCTAAGAAGGATACATTTTTTATACTCTCTGCAAGAGTATATTGGGTTTGTGCGAATTCATGTAACAGGCAGAAGGAGGCGTGGCAGACCCCATAAAGTATATATATTCTTGATCAGCATCACAAGCCGAGTCGATATAGCTATGTCCGTCTGTCCGTCCGTCTGTCTGTCTGTCTGTCCGTATGAACAAACAGATTTCAGAGATGGTAAGAGCTGCAAGATCGAGTTTGGTCTCAATCGACTCGATATTTAGTCAGTCAATACAAGAATCTTTTTTTTTTTCGATGCCACGCCCCATTCGCCCACAATGAGCAAAAAACTGAACATACCTCGGAAAAAATAGATGTTTAAAGCGAATATCTCAGTAACTACGGCACTTAGGAACACCAATTTTGGTATGCAGGTTCCTAGAGACAGTATAAATGCATTGCCATTTAAAATTTTTGGCGGCCACGCCCCCTTTTTCCGTAGGAAAAAAAAATTTTTAAACTTGCATGCCGTTTCTTCTTATCGTACAGTATTGTTATTTATGATTCCTTTGAAGACAAATCAGATCAAACTATCCTGAAAGTTGCATAAAAATCCAGCAATAAACAACAGAGCTACCGATTATAAAGTTAATATTTAAGTCAATGCATGAGTGCGAGCGCGACAGAAACATACAAGCATATACTCGAACTCTTTTGATGCATGTGTGGCGGCAATAGTATACATACACACATATACATATATGTACATGTGCATGCATATAACGTCAAAGGAATTTGTATGTGCATACAGACAAACATATGTATGTTCGATTATAAATTATTTTTTTTGTTGTAACGTGTTCTAATACAAGAACTATCTATTATAATATCCGGATACCGATTTAAGCATTATAATTGGGAATAAAAGCAGAGAGTATTATGCGGTCGGGCGTGTTCGACTGTACTTTTCTTTCTTGTTAAAAATAAGTCATGGAACTGTTGCCATTTTAAATAGTCGCCATCAAATTTGGGTATAGCGACTTTTGGTATTGTAAAGCTGCATTTTGATTGCTCTGTACTGATGTGTTTGTTGTCTCAGCACTGTTTGCCGCTTGAACTCGCAAAACAGCTGTTTCTGCTGAATTAAAATTTTCTAAGCTATAGCCCAAATCTGTGGGATTTTTAAACTCCCGATAAATCTCATAGTGAATCGATGTGATCTGATTCCATAAGTTCTCTATAACTTGTTTATGAGTCGTGTGCGAGATCTGATTCATTATTCTGGATAATGAACTCAGCATACCATTTTGTTGCCGCATGTGAGGCTTAATGCGACTTGTACTATTTGAATTCGCGTTGAATTCTCTCATACATTTTTCAACTACTTCTTTTATATTTAAGAAGTAGTTGGCTTCAAAATATTGATGCTTTATTGGTGTATCAAGCTTTTAACTTGGGCATTACCGTCCATGAAAATCTTCCGTAAATTAGCTAACTGATTTTTCATATCAGTGTAATAGGAAGTCTTTTGCTTTCGTTCAGTCGAATCCTTTTTGTAATTCCTAATGGACGCCTGTATCTGCTCGTCAATTTTGGCTTGATCGTCTAAGATCGTTTCCAAACTTGAGTTGGTAGCCACGATGTCTACAAGTTCGTTGTCTTAGTGTATAGACCCGTTGGAGGAAAATTGATTTGCTAGTAGCTGGATATGCCTCTACTCACACCCTTGAAGTGGTCGATATACACTAATAAATTCTTGTTTAATTTCTTTAAACCTTGGTTCTAATTTAATGGTAACCAAAATATTTGGAATCCAAATTGTAATCTTTAAGTTGTTACCCAGTGTAACACTTTATTAAGCATAAGCGTAAATTACAAATTTAACAGATCTATGAGATTACTCCAATAATCTCGTAGATTGTTTCTATTGAGTTGCCAGTAATGGCCGATGTATTTGTCAGCTCCAAATTTGCCTAATTAAATTTGCAGTTGTCAATTGTCCTTGTCTCTTTGGAATCTTACCACTGGTGGGGGATTCTGATTTGACCTAAGTTAAGTCCGTATTAGTCTTGTCTGATTCTTACCACTGGTGGGGGAAATCAGATTTGACTGGGTCTCTAAATAGTAGGGGTCACCAAATGTTCACTTGTCAGTGAGTTTTCTGTTTTTACACTTTGAGTAAGACCAGAGGGGTTTTCAGATACCTAGCACTTTGAGCCAGTTATTCGGATGAGTATCAGAATGTTGTGAGAGTGTATTGCACGCTAAGAATGTTTCTTGAGTACTGCTTTTATTGGAGCAATGTATGGACTTATATACCCTTTTGCTTACAGTCGAAGGATCAAATGTTACATAGGGTGAGTACCTTAGAAACTAACAATCATGTGATAACGAATAAAACTTAAGGATACAAGTGCGCCTACATCAGTTTACACCAGATGGTAATACGATGTCTGCGCATGGGTAAATCTATAATAGAAAAAGGGTCACGACGGGTGCGTGCAGATGGTGTTGGTCCTTGCTTGGGTTTCGCTCCAGCGGTCTGCATGTCTCTCGTTACAAAGAGGCCGGTATGGCCACTTAACATGCTCCCGGCCGGGGTGGCCACTTACAATACTCCCGGCCGGTGATCCACTGCTACACATTGGCTGATGTGTCAACTAACAATATATTTTTTTTATTATTAAAATAATTAAAATATATATATGTGATATAGTTGATCACTCCCAATGAGGCCAATCGTCGTTGAGAGGGCTATAAGACCTCATCGTTGATGTTGTTTAATGAATTTATTTGAAAATTCATTGCCGCAAAAAATGTGGTGTAAATTTGCCACTCAGACACCAACCGATTTATGTCAAATGGGTACGGTAGTTGAAAATGCGGTTGTTGTACATGAGAGAGGGGAAAAGAGAGAGGGAAAAATAAGAGAGGAAAAATGGAGAGTGAAAAGAAGGAGGGAAAAAGAGAGATGGGGTAAAAGAGAGATGTGGAAAAGAGAAAGCTTTGAAAAGAGAGAGGGAAAAGTAAGGGAAGAAAAATGGAGAGGAGAAAAGAGAGTAAATCTAGCTTCAGAACAGGCACTGGCAGTGATCGTGTGTAAGGTAGTTGGAAAAAAGCTGTTGTTGTACATGAGAGAGGAGAAAAGAGAGAGGGAAAAATAAGAGGAAAAATGGTGAGTGAAAAGAAAGAGGGAGAAAAGAAAGAGGCGAAAAGAGATATGGGGAAACTGAGAGGGGAAAAGAGAAAGATTTGAAAAGAGAGAGGGAAAAATAAGGAAAGAAAAATAAGAATTGTTTAAAAATGAGATGGGGACCTTGGTGACCAATTCTCGTTGAGAGGACTATAAGACCGATACTCCTCATCGTTAATGTTGTTGTTGTTTAATGAATTTAATTGAAAATTTATTGCCGCAAAAAATGTGGTGTAAATTTGCCACTCAGACACCAACCGATTTATGTCAAATGGGTTGACAAAATTGGGTCTATTGGTATGAAGCCATCGTTGGTGCGGACCTCATTCCCTCTATGATGATCCCCCATGTCCCACTCGTCATGATACAGCAACTCGGGCCTAGGAGGCGTGGGGATAAGGTCCTCGATGCGTTCATGGTGGTAGACCATGTCCATCTCCTCCAAGGCATTAATGCGGACCGCGTTCCCTTCATGATAATCCGCCATGTCCCACACGTCCAATTCCTCTAAATCCGCGAAGTCCCACTCGTCACTCTCCCAAACCAAGTCTTGTCTAGGAGACATAGGGATGAGGTCCTCGTTACATGTCAATGGCATGCACATTCTTCCATTCGATGATATAGATTTGTTATAAGCCGAATTTTCTTTCAACATTTTCTCAGTAACTATGGCACGTAGGAATATAAAAAATGCAAAAATTTAAAATGTTATAAATTTTTTATTTATATATATTTATTTACAAATGAGATGGTCACCTTGGTGAACAATTCTCGTTGAGAGGACTATAAGACCGATATTCCTCGTCCAAGAAATCCATGTCCAGGGAGTTAAAAAATATAGGAATGGGTGGGGAGATCGCCAAGTCCTCCATTTCCCACTCGTCCATTTCCAGCTCATCCGAGTCAGCCAATTCCCACTCATCCATTTCTTCAAATGTCGGTCTAAGTGGAGTTGCGATGAAGTCCTCATTGTACTCCAAATGCCCCTCCATGTTCCACACGTCGTTCCCTCAAACCAAGTCTGGTCTAAGAGATATAGGGATGAGATCCTCGTTGTGTTTTAGTGGGATGCACATTCTTGTATTCGATGAGAAAATCGTATTGAAGGAATGTCGAAGTATGAGCTACTTTTAAATAGATTTGTCATAAGCAGAATTTTCTTTCCACATTTTCTAGCAACATTTTCTAGCAGGATTTTGCTGGCAGAAATCATCTTTATTCTTAGAATAATTATTGTTGAGCATCATATCATTCGATGTGTTTCATCTTACCGACCACTTCTCATCTATTTTTTATTAAGGTTTCAAGTTGTTGACATTTTCCTTTTTTGTCTATGGACATGCATAGACTTATCCAAAATTACCCGGATATGTCTGATCGTGTTCCCAAATAGACCAAATGTTAACTATTTTTATTAGGATATAAACATGTTGACACTTTCCCTTTTTATCTATGGTTAGCTCTGTTGGACATGTTTGAGTATATGAGAGAGCGGGAAGGAGAGAGGGAAAAATAAGGGAGGAAAGATGGTGAGTGAAAAGGAAGAGAGAAAAAGAGAGATAGGGTAAAAGACTGGGGAAAAGAGAGATGGGGAAACTGAGAGGGAAAAAGAAACGATTTGAAAAGAGAGAGGGAAAAATAAGGAAAGAAAAATAGAGAAGGGAAAAGAGAGAATATCAGAATTGCCTCCCCTCTGCTCACTTACGCACTTGGGCACTGTTTTTGCACCCCCAATACTAGAAACACATTTGCGAACTCTTTGCACCCCCAATTCCCTACAACTCTTGAGGAACTAGCTACATGAATTTAGAAATTATTTCTGGAACATCAAATTTATGTGGCAATTTCTTGGGAAATTAGCTAAAAAAAAAAACAAGTAAGAAAGGCTACAGTCGAGCGCGCCGACTGTAAAAGACCCCGTACTCTCCTTGTATTCGAAATTAATATTGGAATACGGCTGTAATTTAAAACCTAAGTTATAAAATTAAATTTAAAAAAAATTTGAATCAGTCACTGACGGGATTCGAACCCGCGCTTACTGACGCAAGTTCTATACCATGCTGCAACCCCACTAGTTACACCACACCATTCATTTGGCAGAAATTTGATTATTTTCATTTAAATATAATAATGTTATTATATAAGAAGCACTAAAAAAAAAAATTTAATTTCTGAGTCTGTGCCGGGGTTCGAACCGCAGGTCTTGTGTTTACATACAAGTGCGTGGCCCACCCGGACCACGCTCTCTTTGCAAACTACTGCGGCTAATGTATGTATAAACATACAGTTATCTCTTTTCTTTCAACCACGAGCATTGACAATGCGCTTCAAGTGACACTTTGTTACCTAATTGCTCAGTTGTTTATAGTTGGATTTTTATGCAACTTTCAGGGTAGTTTGATATAATTTGTCTTTAAACGAATCTTAAATTACAACACTGTACGATGAGGACAAATGCCTTAAAAACGGCATCGAAATTAAAAATTTTATTTTCTTTCTTGTGAAAAAAGGGGGCGTGGCAGCAAAAAAATTTTAATGGCACTGCATTTATGCTGTCCCTAGGAATCTGTGTACCCAAATTGGTGGTCGTAAGTGCCATAGTTACGGAGATATTCGCGGAAAACATCAATTATTTTCGAGGTGTCTTTGGTTTTTTGCTTATTGCGGGGACGGTAGGGGGCGTGGCCATGATTTGAAATAAACTTGATCTGCGTACATCATAGACGGACTTTCATTAAAAAATTTGGTGTCTCTAGCTCTTGTAGTTTAAAAGATCCAGGTGTTCATACAGACGGACAGACAGACGGACGGACGGACAGACGGACATTGCTATATCGACTCGGCTGTTGATGCTGATCAAGAATATATATATACTTTATAGGGTCGGAAAAGCTTCCTTCTGCCTGTTACGCACATTTCGTTTCTGACAAACCTAATAGACCCCTATACTCTTTTTTAGAGTACGGGGTCTAAAAATAAGTCCACAAACTGTGAAGGAACTACCGAAATTAAAGAAGGTCTTCCCAAACGACTGCGAGGGCCCATTACACTCAGCATACTGCGAGTATACATGCAGACATTGCTACGGGACTCCAAAGGAAAAGCCAGTCCCCAAGCGAAGGAAGTGAAAAGAAAAATAAAACAAAGAATCAACAAATCTGGTGCAATGACCGGCACCGGAACCGCCTGAGCTCAGACGCCCCGGACATCAGCAGCTGAGACTACAACCGTGAAAAGCAGGCCGCTTTTTACGCCATCGATGGAGCATCAGCGTGCCAACTGGCAACGACCAGCTGATGCTAGAGGCTAGCCGGAAACAACAAAAATATAAATGAACAAATTATGCGCTGCATTTTTTTTGAGTGTACTACGATGCACATTTTTTTTTAATAGAATTAAAATAATCAATGTAAAATTGTGCGGCATTAAAAGCTGTCGAATTAGAGTGTGGCCTGAAAACCATACGGAAAAATAGGCAGGGATATAAGTAAAAAGAAAAAAAAAAAAAGAGCCTTCAGCTAAAAAAAAAAAAAAATGTTATTAAATTACTACTCCACTAAACTATACCAAAAAAAAAAAAAAAAAAAAAATTAAAAACAAATGAAACAAGTAAGAAAGGCTACAGTCGAGCGCGCCGACTGTAAAAGACCCTCTTGTATTCGAAATTAATATTTGAATACGACTGTAATTTAAAATTTAAGTTTTATAATTAAATTTAAAAAAAAATTTTAAATCAGTCACTGATGGGATTTGAACCCGCGCTTACTGACGCAAGTTCCATATCATGCTGCCCTACTAGTTGCACCACTACATTCATTACGCGCTTCATGGGCTACTTTGTTGTCTAATTGCTCAGTTGTTTATAGTTGAATTTTTATGCAACTTTCAAGTTAGTTTGATATAATTTGTCTTTAAACAAATTAAAACAATATTACCAAATGCTTTAAAAACGGCATGTAAGTTTGAAAAATTTGCTTAGTTCTTGTGGGAAGAGGGGGCGTGGCAGACCAAAATTTTGAATGACGTTGCATTTGTGTTGTCTCTAGGAACCTGCGTACCAGAATTGGTGTTCCTAAGTGCTATAGTTACGGAGATATTCGCAGAAAACATGAATTTTTTCCGAGGTGTGTCTAGTTTTTTACTTATTGCGGGGGCGGAGGGGGGCGTGACGCCGATTTGAAATAAACTTGATCTGCGTACATCATAGACGGACTTTCATTAAAAAATTTGGTGTCTCTAGCTCTTGTAGTTTAAAAGATCCAGGTGTTCATACAGACGGACGGACAGACAGACAGACGGACAGTTCTATATCGACTCGGCTGTTGATGCTGATCAAGAATATATATACTTTATAGGGTCAGAAAAGCTTCCTTCTGCCTGTTACGCACATTTGGCTTCTGTCAAACCTAATAGACCCCTATACTCTTTTTAAGAGTACGGGGTCTAAAAAGGTTATCTTCGGCTAGCCGGAGATCAAATACCTTTGCAGACACGCATATTGCTTTAATTTTATTTTTATCGGTAATTGTTCCAACAGTAGCTATATGATATAGTAGTCCGATTTGAATGAAATTTTGTAAGCACATAGGAAATGATAATAAATGCATATTTTGTGAATTTAGTTAACATCGATCAACAGATATAGAAAATTTTCATACTATGCATTTCAACCGATTGTTCCTATTGCAGCTATATGATATAGTGGTCCGATCTGGATAAAATTTAATCAGCTGATGGAAAATGGTAAAGAATGCACATTCCGAGAATTTGGTTCAAATCGTTCAAGAGACACTGATAATCTTCATACTAAGCATTTTCAGCATTTTTAACCGATTGTTCTTGTGACACCTATATGATATAATGGTTCGATCTGGATGAAATTTGGTTTGCACGTGGGATTTAGTACTAAATGCATATAGGCTAAGTTTGGTGGAGCTAGTTTAAAAAAAATTTTTTTTTGAACCGATTGTTCCTATGGGAGCTATATGATATAGTGATCCGATGTTAACATATGAACTGCGTGCAGAGAAAATACACTTGTGTACCAAGTTTCATCACGATAGCTTTAAAACTGAGAGACTAGTTCGCATAGAAACAGACGGACAGACAGACATGGATACAGCAGGTCAAGCTGCTGATCAAAAATAAATATATATACACTTTATGGGGTCGGAAACGCCTCCTTCAATGCGTTACAAACATCGTGACAAAAACAATATATCCTCTGCAAGGGTATAAAAAAAGCTCAATATATTTTTTACTTTTTTGACAGATTTTAAAGGAACTAGCTACATAAATTATAAATGAATGAATTTAACGATTACCACGTTAAATCTTACAGTTCCTCAATTTACTGAATATAGTTTCATATAATATTTCGCAACCAATACATTATTCCTCAAGGAATTGTATACAAAAAGCTCAAAATGTTATTTCTTGAGGAACTAGCTTCATATATTAAAAAATTATTTCTGGAACATCAAATTTATTTGTCAATTTCTTGAGGAATTGGCTAAATAAATTACTAAGTTTACTTACAAAATTACTTGCTTGACAAAGGAACTAGCTACATAAATTATAATGATTTTAACGACATTCTTCTTTCTTACAATTCTTTAATTTACTCTGATTATCATCATAAAATCATACAATTCCGTAATTCACTAAATATAATTAAACATTACTTCCCAGACAATGCGGAATTCGTTAAGGAATTTTATACAAAAAAGCTCAAAATATATTTAACTGTTTTGAAAGTTTTCAAAGGAACCAGCTACATAAATTATAATTTAATGATTTTAACATTTATCATCGTTAAATCTTACATTTCCTTAAATTACTGAATATCATTTGACATAATATTTCTCAGCCAATGCGGTATTCCTTAAGGAATTTTATTCAAAAAAGCTGAAAATGTTATATCTTGAGGAACTGTCTACATAGATTTATAAATTATTTCTGGAACATCAAATTTAAGTGGACATTTTTTGAGGAATTAGATAAATAAATTATAAAATGATTATTAGGGTTACTATCATAAAATCTTAAAATTGCCTTATTCACTAAAAATAAATTGACATGATTTCCCAACCAATGGAATTTTATACAAAATAACAGAAAATATTTTTTTTTTCCTTTTTTGGCAGGTTTCAAAGGAACTAGCTACATAAACTATAATTTAATGATTTTAACGATTACCATCGTGAAATCTTACATTTCCTTAAATTACTGAATATCATTTGACATGATTTCCCAACCAATGCGGATTTCGTTAAGGAATTTTATACAAAAAAGCTGAAAATGTTATATCTTGAGGAACTGTCTACATAGATTTATAAATTATTTCTAGAACATCAAATTTAAGTGGAAATATTTTGAGGAACTAGCTTAATAAATTATAAAATGATTATTTAGGGATATTATCATAAAATCTTAAAATTCCCAAATTCACTAAAAATATTTTGACATAATTTCCCAACCAATACGGATTTCGTCAAGGAATATTATACACAAAATATATTTGACTTATTTGACAGGTTTGAAAGGAACCAGCTACATAAATTATCATTTAATGATTTTAACGATTATCATCGTTAAATCTTACAATTCCTTAATTTACTGAATATCATTTGACATAATATTTCCCAATCAATACGGTATTCCTTAAGGAATTTTATACAAAATATAAATTATCATTTAATGATTTTAACGATTACCATCGTTTAATCTTACAATTCCTTAAATTACTGAATATCATTTGACATGATTTCCCAACCAATGCGGATTTCGTTAAGGAATTTTATACAAAAAAGCTCAAAATGTTATATCTTGAGGAACTGTCTACATAGATTTATAAATTATTTCTAGAACATCAAATTTAAGTGGAAATATTTTGAGGAACTAGCTTAATAAATTATAAAATGATTATTTAGGGATATTATCATAAAATCTTAAAATTCCCTAATTCACTAAAAATAATTTGACATAATTTCCCAACCAATGCGGAATTCGTTAAGGAATTTTATACAAAATATAAATTATCATTTAATGATTTTAACGATTACCATCGTTAAATCTTACAATTCCTTAATTTACTGAATATCATTTGACATAATATTTCCCCAAAAATACGGTATTCCTTAAGGAATTTTATATAAAAACGCTCAAAATGATAGTTCTTGAGGGACTAGCTACATGAATTTAAAAATTATTTCTGGTACATCAAATTTATTTGGCAATTTCCTGAGAAATCAGCTAAAAAATATTATAAAATGATTGTTACGATTATCACTATAAAATCTAACGATTCGTAAATTCACCGAATATAATTTGACATAATTTCCCAACCAATGCGGAATTCGTTAAGGAACTTTATATAGACAATGCTCAATATATTTTTTACTTTTTTGATAGATTTCAAAGGAACTAGCTACGTAAATTATAATTTAATGATTTTAACGATTACCATCGTTAAAACTTACAATTCCTAAATTCACACAATATAAGTAGTTAGAATATAGGAATCCGGGAATTTCCCTCGCCCCTCCGGCGGAATAGCGCCATCTAGCGGTGAGTAAAAAATACTGGAAAATTGTAAAATAGACGAATATGGATCGGGTAAAAATTAAAAAGTTTTGATCAAAAATTTAAAAAATTTTGAAAAAAAAAAACTGCTTTAATTTACTTACGCTCTAGAGGATCCAGTGTGGTTCGAAAATAATCTAATTGGTTTGTGTCTTAACTATGAAAAAAATTTTTCATTTTAGTTTTTACCAAGCGATCAGAATTAACTGCACGAAAATGAATCTTATTTCACGCAAACAGAAGGGGAGGGGAAAACCAGTATTCATGTTAAGGGAGGGGAAACCAGTTTCTGTATACAGGTACTGTTTACCTGCAGGCCACCTGACTTTCACTAGCGATCATACAGCTAGATTATCTAAGGTCAAAACAAGTGTGCCAGTAACGATAGTCCTGTGGGTTGTTGTTCTTCTCAATGAGTTTATTGACGGTTACACCAAAGCCGGCGTTTACAAACAAAAATTCCTGGATGCCTATATTTTAACTTCTTTGAGCCATTATTATTTGGTTGCTTTAATATTATTCTCTTAAAAACGCAGTCCAAACATGTCTGAACATGTTGAATGTGGTGCAGGTGGTTCCTATTCAACCTCAAAATTAATTCTATATCCATGTCAAATTGATTTTATGACTACTGTCACTTTTAATCACTTCACCCTTTTTAACACGTAATTCTAATTATCTCTCTGTTTGGCTCAAATCAGGGTATTTTAAAATCTGGCTTAAACATGTTTGAACATGTTGAATGTTTCACAGGTGTCGTCCTGGCTTAAACATGTTTGAACTTGTTGAATGTCTCACAGGTGTTGTAGATTCACTCCTCCCAAATTTAGTTCTCGATTATCAGGCTGAGTAAGGCCCATGTCATTGATTTTATTAGTACTGTCACATTAAACGTGTTTTTCTTTAAGGCCTAACATTTTCTCACGGTGTCCCTTTTTCCTTTAATGTATGTCACCTGCATAACAATTAAATACTAAAGTCAACCAATAATGATTTTCGGATACCTCTGAAAACCAATCCTGATTGCCAAATTTAGTTCTCGATTATCAGGCTGAGTATGTCCCATGTCATTGATTTTATTAGTACTATCACATTTAATGTGTTTTTTTAGGCCTTAAAGCCTAACATTTTCTCACAGTGTCCCTTTTTCCTTTAATGTATGTCACCTGCATAACAATTAAATACTAAAGTCAACCAATAATGATTTTCGGATACCTCTGAAAAACAATCCTGATTGCCAAATTTAGTTCTCGATTATCAGGCTGAGTATGTCCCATGTCATTGATTTTATTAGTACTGTCACATTTAATGTGTTTTTCTTTAAGGCCTAACATTTTCTCACAGTGTCCCTTTTTCCTTTAATGTATATCACCTGCATAACAATTAAATACTAAAGTCAACCAATAATGATTTTAGGATACCTCTGAAAAACAATCCTGATTGAACTTGTTGACGATCCAATTGTATAAAAGTAAGAATCGGCTGCTGTAGGAGTTCAGTTGGTGATACTTTCAGAACCGATAACCGTATGTTCAACGCTCTCAATTTACAAACAAAAATCAAGTTCAGAATAAAAAATAAATAAAATTGCTAACAATTTTTTTAAAGTTATCCGCGATTGCTCATTGTCAACTATTTTTTTAAAGTCATACTCTAATTTATTAACACAAAACAATTGTTGTTTATTTAAACTAAAAACAAACAAAAAATAATTTAAAAATATGTGCTCCAAAATTGTGTGTGATATGTGCAACCATGCTTTTGAGGGGGTGGATGCTTTCATTGTGCATTATATCCAGTGCACCGGACCTGTAAACGCTTTTAAAATAATGATGGACGCTTCTAGGAAACAAGTTTCGGGTGATCGTCCCTCAACATCTTCAACTATAGACGCTGACCCAACGACATCTGCCAGTGCCTTGAAAAGAGCAGGAGATATAATCAACCAACCCGCTAAGAAAATTAAAAGCGATGATATTCACTGTCAAGTATGCAACGTTTTAATTAAAGGAAATGCATATAAAATGCACTTGCGCACCGACAGGCATAAAAATGCGCAAGTTGCTAAAATAGTTAGAAACAAGAATGTCGTATTAATTTCAACAGAAACCAAATCAGTGCCTCTATGATTTAGAAACAGCTGATGATGTTTTGGAAAACAAAATGGATTACTTAAATTTATTAAGCAGTGAGTTCCAAGAGAAAGACAGTGGATGGGCTATCCAATCATTTAACTATTGTGATTTAACAATAGTGAAACTGGAACATATTCCTTCTGGCAGATACTGTGAAATGTCCGAAACGATAAGAAAAAGAAACGCAACCGTTAATATTAAAAACAATGATGTTTTTTGTTTTAAATAGTTCATACTGGCATCAATAGAATACGAGTTCATTGAAAATGCCCACTATAGTGATAACGACAAAAAAAAAACTAAGGAGGAATCTTAAAAATGCGTCTTGCTATCACATAAACAGCATTGCTGCTCCTTTTATTACCTATAGGGGGCAGCGACTTAACTTCTCGGACATAGAGTTCCTAATCAACTCAAAAGGAGTTAAGCTTTTTGAAAAACTGAAT